>JAKZGU010000076.1:0-298372 GCA_022837005.1 Calonectria pteridis | reverse complement strand
CCCCCCCCCCCCCCCCCCCCCCCCCCCCCCCCCCCCCCCCCCCCCCCCCCCCCCCCCCCCCCCCCCCCCCCCCCCCCCCCCCCCCCCCCCCCCCCCCCCCCCCACGCAGCATGCTTTCTCTTTATTATTTCCTTCGAACCTTCCAGTTGGAAGAAATGTTTGGGAACGAAAGAGATTTGGGAACCTTTTTTTTTTTTTTCCGATAACGACTTTATGACCATATTTGTCTTGTGTTTTTTTTTCTTTCTTCATCTTTTCACTCTTCTGATGCTCTCAAAAGCGCCTAAAGATGGTGTATTTTGGAAATGTTGCTTTCACTTTAAGTAACGAGTTATGAAGGACAATAAAAGCTGTTTTTCGAGTTATCGCAAATACAAACTAGAGTTTATCTTTTATTTCAAATCAAGGAATTAACTTTGTGATTACCATGGAAGAGGGGCGCAGTGAATGTAACTTCTTGACAAGGCCCCGAGAAACATGCGCATGCATATGCAGCTTTCCAGTCCAGAGTACAGGCGGAGTATGCGTATGCAATTCGCATGTCTAATAAGGTGACATTTGGGTGCTCCACCAGATGCTCGAGATACCACGGACATTGTCTCGGCAGTATGCGGACATGACCGACCCCCTTGCGCTGTCTAGTAAAAATGTAGTTCATAATATGCGTTCATCAATCCATGCCAGGGTGCATGTTCAGGGGTGATCACGTGATATACATCCGACTATGTTGCTAGGTCAACGCGGTCATGTTTCTGCTTGGTCCTAGCTTCCGCGGCTGGAATAAGACCGTTTTCACAACAAGCCCAGCGACACTTTTTCCCCTCCTCAATCTACATGCAACTCTTCAATATTGACGTTTTGTTTTGATTTCAGCGTGTTCCATGATGGCTTCGCCTCTCTCTCCTACAACAGACTCAGTTCTCAACGTTCACACACCTCCCACTGCCAGGCGGTACGACTCGTTCGAAGTACACGCGGTCGCTGCCCAGTCTGAGGTGACGAGCGAGCCTACTCAGGAGTCTTCACCCTTCATTTCATCAACCAACGACACGGTGTGTGACAAGGAGAACGTTTCCCCTTCCAAGTCTAGACACTCCCGGGTCCTCTCTGGAGCTGCCCTCTCGCCCCTCAAGATCCTCTCAGACCAGAGGGATTCGATTGAGTCCAGGGCCTCTCCCAGCAGCGGAGCTTTCTCCAGGCGCAACTCTCGCAGGCTGTCGCCTGATAAACGGTTTCCTATTAAGGTTAGCAACTCGTTGGAATCACCGCGTCCTACCCCTACAGCAAGCCCCGAGCGAACGATGAGCCTGGAGGACGCATTGTCAAAGAACGCTGGCCTTAAGCGGGCCATCGAGATTTTCGAGGACGACAACAGCGACATGGAGAACGAGCACGACGTCAGCAGCGGCACTGTGAACATCACACCCCAGGACGCACCAATGGACGTGGATGACTCCATGATGCCTGACGAGTCCATGATCAGCACCTTTAGCGCGTTCTCCGCGGTACCCAACCTGACAACATTTGCAAAGCTTGGCCAAACCCCTGAGAAGATTACAAGTGCTGCTGCTGCTGCTGCTACTCCCCGAGCCAACGGGAAGTCCAACGCTTCGCCCTCCCGCGCATCTCGACTGACATCCATGCACGAGGGCAACACTACCAACTTGTTGGATTTCACTGAATCATTGAGGCACCCCCAGAAAACCCCTGCTGGAAAGGGAAACCCATCTCCTTTGCGATCAGGCGTTGCCGCCACGCCCTCCCGACAGCTAGCCAACCTTATCGACTTCGATATTCCCCCAATGCCGACCCCTCGCAGTGTCCCCAGCATCACCCCTCGCGAGCTGGAATCCTTAAAGTCAAACTTCCTTTCCGAAATTAGCTCGCTCAAGGCCTCTCTGAGTGGCAAGGAAGCTGAGGTTCAGTCTCTCAAGACTGCGGTTGGCGATGCAGAGAAGCGAGTTGGTGAATCGATGGAGCAACTGAGAGAGATTCGAGCTCTCAAGGATCAGCTTGCGGAAGAGAAGGAGGGATGGGAGACTCGCGGACGAGAGATGGAGAGCGTCCTTCGAAGTGTCAAGGATGAGATTGTCACCAGCCGGAGCGAGCGACAAGAGCTTGAGGAGAAGCTGGAGGAAAGCGAAAAGAGGAGGGAAGCGGCCGAAATGATGCATCAAGAGGCGGAAAGCAAGATGGCTGGCATGCGCGCTGGAAAGGAATCAGAGAAGTCCGCCTCTCCTGAAAAGGCTAGGAACACCAATCATGAGGTCGAGCTTGCTGTTGAGCGCGTAGCTCGCGAGCTCCATGCTTTGTACAAGGGAAAGCATGAGACCAAGGTTGCTGCTTTGAAGAAGTCCTACGAGACACGATGGGAGAAGAAGGTGCGAGAGTTGGAAAACCACATCCAAGAGCTCAGCAGCGAGAACGAACGTCTTCGTGGACAAGACACGACTATGATGAGGGCTGAAAATGCCGAGAATGAGGAGCTGCGAGCCCAGGCGGTACGCGACAGCGCCACGATGAAGGAACTTATGGCCAATATCCAACGACTTGAGGCTGAGGTGCTGACGGTCAAGCACGACAACGATGACCTGCGTGGCATGTTGGAGAAGGAGCGCGTGGAGAAGGGCGAGCTGGTGCAGCTGGCCGAAGAGATGATGAGCATGCAGAGCTTCGTAGCTCAGCCAACTCCGGCCCCTGCCAGGCCTCAGATGCCCCAGATGCCCCAAGAGCGGGCACAGGAGACCAAGACGCCCAAGCGGCCTGTCATGCCCCGAGGCTCTGGCCTGAGAGCTCCTGGTTCCGCCCTCCGCGGACCTCACGAGCGAACCAAGAGCGCTGGTGGCCTGCCTCGCCCTGGTGGCATTCCCCGCAGCGGCATCATGAGCTCTATCGAGAAGATGGGCAGCTACCGCGGGCGCGGGGCTGAGTAAACGAATATTGGAGCATGAACGGCGTGATGTGGCAAAGAATGATGAAAGGAAGAAGAAAACTGTATGACTTGGATTTTAATTTGCGAGCATTGAGCTTTGGGGACGACTGGCAATGGCCACCCATTGCGAGGGCGTGAATGGTATGCTTTTGGGTCATGTCATGCTTTGCGGCGTTGAGAATTAAGGAACAGGGCCGGCTTCTGTGTATTGCAACATGCTGTTGGTTTAATTGACGACGTTTGGACCATTGAATGGACCTAGTTCGTGTCTCAGCTCGAGATTTTTTTATTTAGAATCTTGGAATAGATTACGAGATTCATGCAATTTTATTTAAGAAGAAAATGTTATTCCCCAACCAAGTAGTCAACTGCCATGTGATATGCAGCTCAAGCCCAGCGAGTGGGCAAAATGGGGGAACTACTATTAATGATCGTTGGTATCTCAATTTCAAATCATCGTATGCCATGTATGCCATGATGGTTTAGAATCCCATGTCGTAAACAAGGTCCATGCCTTGGGAAAAAATGAAGATTGCTGTTCTAATTTCCATCCCTCACAGGCGGTAAGCCTTTTTAGCAGTTCCCCCAAAGATCATGGCCCTGTCCTCATCGCTCAGTGTTGCCATCCAACACATTCGTTCGACCACGCTGTGCCAGCGTGGCCATGCGTCATCGGCACCGACGGTGCAGACGGGCCAATCGCTGCCGAACATGATGCGGCTAGGGCCAAACGTAGCGAGGACGATGCCCAGCCATCCCAACGTGGACTCGAATATATGATTGGGCGTCTGGTTCTTGAGGGATTCTGGCATTTCGGAGAAACCGCCCGAGAGCTTCATGTAGACGTGGGAGTCCTTGCTGAGGGTGTACATGGCAGTGCGCCAGGCAGTGAAACCTGGGTCAGAGGTGAGGTTGTAGATGCTGAGGTCGGGCTTGCAGAGATGGTCTAATCAGGTGATTGTTAGCTTGGTGTTTCTAGAACACCAGGAGCAAGATAAGAGGGCTGGCTTACTCAGAACCAAGGTGACCCTCTCCTCCTCGGGCACACCATCATGAACACGTTCGACAAAGGCAACGAGCTCCTCAAGTTGCTTCTTGCCTCGCCTGTGCTGGTCAACGCCGACTTCAAAAACGAATCCCTTGCGACCCAGTAGCTTGGCGCTCTCGACAAAGTCGTTCTCAAGCATAGTTCCATGGGGTTTGTCCTGCAGCAGGTATCGGAAGCCCTTGATCTTGGGCCAGGCTTCACCCGCCTCCTCCTTGACCCGGTCCAGATATTTCTCCATGACAGCAACACCGCTGGGTAGGGGTGCCCAGGGGACGATGGCCAGGCACAGCTTGGCATCGTCGGCAGAGTGGCCCTCGCCCTCAAGAGGCTGACCAAGAGCGACGCGCTTGATCCAGTTCACCTCCTTCAAGGGGCCCTCCCAGCCAGAGCCATCTGCAGCACCAGTCTCAAGGTCATTTTTGCGATCCGTCTCGACAAAGATGAAGCCCAGGAGAGAGGGGGCAGAGCGAGTGGCCTCCTTGTACTGTTCGACCGAATGCTGACCGGCGAGGGGGTTCTCGGGAGTGCACCAGGCGAGGGAATCTGTTTCGGAGGCGGGGTAGATGTGAATGTGGGAGTCGATGATTGGGAGAATGAGCTGGTCGTCGGCCATGGTGAACCAGAGCGGGAGTCGGGCGGATGAGAGCAATCGTTTTTTTATGGAGAAGAGGGATTGGGCGTCGTGGGTGCAGCTCGGACGGGGTCGGCAACGGCACGGGTACAAATGAAGACGTCGAGCCCGCAATCTTCAATGGATAGATGACAAGTTTCAAGGAGAGCTTGCTGAAGATGTCGGTGTGAGGATGCTGCATTGAGACACAGCAGACGCGGCACCTCGACACGTAGTAGCTCCCTTCCTGCTGCACCTACTCCCGCTGCTACTGCCCACTAAAACTACCCCGCTATCAGCCTCCCCGCCTTCTGACTTGGGGCAGGTGGAATGGACCTGTGTTGCCGCTGGCGCCACTTCATGGGTCTCATCTTTGACCCGAAAAGGCGAGACAGGTACCTTAACCGCTGTTTCTGCTAATTATAGGTACCTCCAGGTAAATTAATCGACGATAGACGCCGGGCTCACTAGTCACATCGGTGTATACGACCATCCCACAGACGTCACGTTTCAGATTCGGGTCACATTTTATAAATGATAATAGATTCAATCGTCATCTAACTATCTATACTGACAGGTGCCAAAAATATACTTGTCCTTGTTGGTTCCGCCATGTGCGTTTGTGGCTAGTCTGGACCGTCCATCAACGTTGGTCCAATACTACATCCACAGCTTGACTATCCTGGAGGTGGAATCCCATCCGTCGAACACAGAATGAGATCTTCCAGCATTGTCTTTTTGTCATTCACCGTGGGAAGGGCTTTCACGCCCATCCCAGCTCGCTCGGGAGCTGACGAGAAAGGGTGTGATCCGCGCCGGTACAACAGGAGCAGTCGCACCGGCGGGGGGTCGCAGCATCGACCCATTGGGTATCACACGCCGCGGGCGCGGGAGGCTTTAAACAAGACCAGCTTGGTTTCCATCCCGGGGCCGCGGGCGCGCGGGTCGTAAAGCGAAGGCTTATGCTGCTAATGCAACAACAACATTAGGCGAGTCAGCCCGGCGCGAGAGCGCGGCCAGGGGCTGCTCAGTGCAAGGAGCGAACGGCTGATGGTTCTCTCAGCCTCCAGTATTAAGTATCCTCTATGTGCAAGCGGAGTCGTGATTAATCCTCTAAGCAACAACCATGCCGTGGCGGCGGGAGCGGGGAGCGGGCTCGCACTCCTCCTCGTCGTCGTCAGAGCAGAAGGAGCTGTCGCTGTCATAGTCGTAGCCGCAGCGGGCGCCGCCACAGTCAAGCTTGACACGGTCGCCCTTGCGGGTAATACCGTAGCGCTCGCAGGTGCAGGTGCTGACCTCAGAACCGGGGGTGCTGTAGCCAGAGAGCGAGGAGCTGGGCGAGGAGCTGTCGGAGCGGTAGGACAGGGAAGAGCCGGTGGAAGAGACGGGAGACGAAGAGAAGTCAGTGATGATATCCTCATCGAGCTCGGCGCTCTCGAAACGGGCAGTAAGCTCGTCGATGTCGTAGTCGGCGTTCAAGATATTCTTGGTGGCGTGGGGAGACACGGGCTTGGGGGCCTTGATCTGGGAGACGGAGAGAGGTCGGCCCTTGGGGATCTCGACGGACAGAGAAGAGCGGGAGCTCTTGCTGCTGGACTTGGAAGACGACTTGGAAGACGACTTGGAAGACGACTTGGAGGAAGACTTGGAAGAGGACTTGGAAGAGGACTTGGAGGAAGACTTGCGCTCAGAGGGAACGTCAAGGATGTTCAGCTCACGGCCGGTGGTGGGCTCAACGGTGGAGTCGACGCTGGGGTTGTGGGCAACGTGGTAGCCATCGATGATGTAGTAGTACCAGTATCGCTGGCCAGCCTCAAGGGTGGCGTTCTGGAAGCGGAAAGTGCCCTTCCAGGAGCCAGACTTGGACGACTTGTCCTTGGAGAGAGGGAGCTGACCAACGTAGTTGTCCCAGGAGCCGAGGAGGTGGACGGTCTTGACGCCGGAGGAGACGCGAAGAGAGAAAGAGAGCTGGATGGCCGACATTGTTGCGGTTGAATTAATGTAGTTGCTGAAAACTTGAAAAATGTGCTTGTTGTGGGCGTTTGGTGAGCAAGAGAAATCCCAGATTTCCGTTATTAGAGAGTTGGTATTAGAGTCGTGGGGCAAATCAAATCATGAAAATTGGTGAAAATAGTATGTCTCTGAAGCTGACCGGCAACTTTGAGTGGGTTTTTTGGTTTTGGTTTAGATGGTGGCAGATTAGAGACAAGATTAGAAGATAATAGAGACCGGCTCTATGGAAAACAAGAAAAAAACAAGGGTAGGGAAAGGGGGAAAACAGAAAAAGGGATTTGGGTTTTGAGGCTTGCTGAAGAAGAAGAGAAAAAAAGACAATGGAGGCGGCGGCGAGCTGGGTATTATATGTGAAGCGGCCAACTATCACGGCCCGGTGGGCGGGAGGAGAGGAGAGGGCCACGAGGGCCGGGTGGATCAGCAAAGACTCGCCCCTGCGGTAGGACACAAACAAGCAAGGAAGACGCATGCTAGCCATGCTCCTGCGGTGCAGCGCGGTGCGGTGCGCTGCAATGCGGTACCCGTACAGGAACCTCCCTCGCCTTGCCCTCCGCTGCGCTGCCCACTACACCCACTACACCCCATCCTGCGTTGCCATGGCCCGGCAGAGGCTAGTGCCACCGAGGAGCAAGGACAATCTCGGCGCCCGCAACCAATCAGGGCGCGCACGCAGGGAAACATCCAGTTCGCCGTGTGGGTGCCGGCAGCCATGGTGCTGCTCATCACACACTGGGCCATGAGGCCATGAGGTCGGCGGTTAAGCACCAGCGAGTAGCAAGCCGGCCCCCACCTACCCAGCCGCGAGGAGGGGGGACGGTAGCAAAAATTAGCAGCACTTCAGCGGGGTGGCTCCAGCGCCGACACCAGAAAACCCCGCGACAGGTCCATTGCTGCGTGCGCCCACAGGCCGAGGGCGTTTATTCCCAGCCTCTGATTGGCCCGTGGCACCGCGGGGCTGGGCAGTTCTCGTCACCCCGCAGGACGGCCAATAAGCGACGTCAACAATCGACCTCACTACTGCACACACTACATCTTTTCTACTTGCGCTTGCAGCTCGCATCTGCATCGCCATCCCGATCCCCATGCCATGCCATGCCATGCCCATCGCCATGATGCGATGGGCTGAAAGCACTTTTGCTCAGCTGTGATGACTCGCACGCTAGCTGCAACGCAACACAAAAGAAGATTAACACACACACACACAAGAACAGAGCGTGTCATGGATCATGCACGCTTGTCTCAATATGCCAGTGATTCCACAGCCGCCATCCCATTGGCCTCGCCCATCGATTCTGCAATGCAATACTACTGAGCAATCATGCAGTCATTCGGGGATCGGACGAGTCGGAATGCGCACAAAGGAATGCTGACCCTGCTTCTCCTTGGTTCGCAACTGGGCTGCCTCAATTAATCACCAACGCTGCTCGGACTACACGCAATCTAATTGAGACCTGTCAAGTTGCCGTGTAGGTCCATGATAAATCACAAAGCAGACCGTGCGATTCCTGTCAAGAGGAACATGACTACCGCAATATCCATTGGCCACCTCCCGCTGACCTATCGCGACAAGGAGGGGGGAGGGGCTGGTCGGTGCTTGATAGGTCTGTTTCCTTTGCCGTTGAGGTTAAGAGATAGTGGCTAAAAGTGACGCCTCGCCAAAAATTCCCTCTGCCTGCAGAGGGCCAACTTCTCCACACCGATAGGCCCCTCGCTCTCTGATGACACCCTTTACGACCCGTGCTGAAATGACTAACGATACTAATACGGTGAAAACCATGCCTTGGACCATGATCAGGCTTGCATACCATGGCCGCCGTTTCTGCGGCCCCGTCCGCGTGTCCCAGAGAAGATGACCGCGGACCCACACCTCCCTTGCCGGCCATCAACGCCATCACGGCATTTCTCACCCTCCTTCTCAGGGTCTAGCCATCAACAGTCAACACGGGCCTTCGGCTCTATGCATGCCATACATTTTAGCTCCGGCGGGTATGTGAGGGCAGTCACACGGCGCTGCTTTCCCACCGCTCAATATCTTCAGCCAGCCCCCCATCGACGGCTATGTTCCTGCCTTTGGGAGGAGGGGCAGAAGGTTCCGCGGCCTACGGTACGCGGGCCTTATTCCCAGATCGTCGCGGTCATCCTACCGACCCGAAGAAGGAACAAAGGATCTCCTCTCTTGTGGGACCTCGTAGGCCGAAGAGCTCCAGCGCGAGCTTGTGTGTGGAGGTTGGCGCCTGGATCTTGGTGGTACCGCCTCCATCAGAGTCAAGGATTCCTATCTCAACGGACATGGGGCTCATTCCGCTCTCGCTTTCACTTTCTGCCCGTGACGCCGATCACCACATGCCGCTTACGCATTGAAGTGCTTTAATCGCTTGCGACGACTGTAACACACCAATAGTTAGTAAATCTATCTGACAAAGTCAATGCGCCCGCGGATCACATCCTGCAACCAAGGCATGGAGAAGAGTTGCCGCCTGGCACTGTGACGAGCAGCATTGCTCCCTGCATTCCCTCGTAAGCTTCAGGGGCATGTTTGCCGAGGGGGGGGAGAGTTCGCGTGCTGCCATGTCAAGGATGGGTTTGGTAATCGGATGGCGCAGTCGTTCTAACTGAGATTCGTGACGAAATTGTACGGGCAGATGCAAAATCTCGAATATAGTAAGTCAACATCGTGAGCGCGAGGAGCGGCAACATGGTAAATACTTCGCCACTTATATACACACAGACCAGAGTCGTTACGCAATGGTTCATTGAAGCTTGATTAACATCCCGCATTTCAATATATGTTAATCAACTCGCGACAACTGTCAACGGTGTTCGGGTCGGACCCTTCCGCGGGAGTGGAGATCAGGGTTTTACTAGAGGGAGCCCCGTGCTCTCTGCCTTTATAGTGAAAAATACTGCTACAATCTTCCAACAAACCACCTACTCAGGCGCAAACGTCTGATATCTTCCGTAGTATAGTGGTCAGTATGCAAGCTTGTCACGCTTGAGACCCGGGTTCAATTCCCGGCGGGAGAGACCGCCACCTGTACAATACAGGCACCTATTCATTTTTTGCATTTCGTTTGCAGCACGGGGACTTTCTGCTTTGACCCCCCTGTGAATTTTTTTTTTTTTACCCAGTGTCTTGATGCTCATTCATGCTTACTGCGGGGCGCCATCGCAGTCTATCTGCCTTCACGGCAAGACACCATTTTTTTGCTTGCTCATCGTGAATAGAAACACCAAACAGCTTGGTCAGCAATTGAGTCATTCGGCCAGCTTAATTAAACAATTGTTGTAATATATCGTCCTGCAATGCCCTTAGAATTGCACTACGCTCTTCCCCTCTTTTATTCATTTTGCGAGGAAGATCAATTGCAAGAATAGGGCTGCTGTTGAATGAGACTAGCGTGCATCTGGACTTGAGCCTCACATCACTAACGAGACCAATCGCGGTGTGTGCGAATAAACCTACATCCACAATTTGTTGAACATCTGTCACCAGCATCAACGCCCAACGACTCTCCCAGAGCTCTCTCTCTCTCTCTCTCTCTCTCTCTCTCTCTCTCTCTCTCCAAAGAAGAGACAACATCGGGTCCATCCCCCAGCCCTCAACCATGGCCTCGCATGACTTTGCCATAGATGATGCCCTCGTGGCCCAAGTGACGGCGTACGTGGAGCGGTACATGTCCAACTACGACGCCTCGCACGACTTCAACCACATCCAGCGAGTGCTCCGGCTCTCTCTGCACATCCAGGCGCACACACCCAACACGGACCGGTCGCTGGTAACGCTGGCGGCGCTCCTCCACGACGTAGGCGACAAGAAGTACCTGCAGCCCGGCGAGGACGCCTCGCGGCTGGTGGCGACGTACCTGGGCTCGCTGGGGGTGCCCGCGGCGCTGGCCGACACGGTGCAGACCATCTGCCTCGGGGTCAGCTACTCGTCCGAGATCAAGGACCCGACCCAAGTGCGCGGGCTCATCGAGCGGCACCCGGAGCTCGCCGTGGTGCAGGACGCCGACCGGCTCGACGCCATCGGGGCCGTGGGCATCGCGCGCACCTTTGCCTTTGGCGGGGCCAAGGGCCGCACCCTCGAGAACACCATGGAGCACTTTGACGACAAGCTGCTGCTGCTCGAGGGCATGATGAAGACGGACGAGGGGAGGCGCCTCGCCCGCGAGCGGACATCAAGGTTGCAGACGATGAAGGAGTGGTGGCAAGCCGAGACGGGGGACCAGGTCATCTAGATGGATGCGGATGGGGCATGTGGAGGTGGAGGAGGAGGAGATGGATACCTAGAGAGAGAGATTGGAGCTAACTAGGTAGCTAGCAACCAAGACCCCAGTTTCCATCGACAATCGGGAAATGGCACGTGGGGAAATGTATCAATCGAGTTGCCATCCAGGTGGACAAGGGAAGCATATGTCGCTGCTTTCGTGATGCCCGTGGTTGGCGATCCGCAATCCTGGCTGGCTGCGTCAGCGGGTATATCGTAAGACCTAGCATGCTATGGGCTCCTTATCCGAGGTCACTCAATCCTCCATGTCAGACGCGCCATCTGACTCAGTGGGCCGGTCCTTTTTTTACTGAACATCAAAACATAATGGTAACTCCACGTCTATTAAACCCATGAACCTCGTGGAGAGAGTGAGAGGAAAAAATGCTTATTCCGACCTTCTTTCTGTTTGTTCCTGTCACATCTGGCCCCCTACCCCTCACCCCTCACGCCCAACACTAGCCTGCCGCAATTGATTCAGCCACCATTTCATAATTGATCCATAAGATTGAATAAACGACGATCCAGACTTAGCGCAGTCTGTCCCGTCCCGTTCCCCCAACACTTTGGGCACAAAAGCGGCAGAAGCAAAAAAGCAAACACATCATTAAAAAGGCCCGTCAGTCCGATAAGAAGGGGGGTGGGGAGCAGCCTCGGTCGACCTTCCTCCATCCCGATGTTATCTTGAATCCTTCCACCAGGCCGGGCGGGAATTTCAATCCAGGACACTTTGTATTCGAGCCTCCAACACCCAAAAACCACCAGAACCCATATACACAAACCAGCCATGAACAGGATACCCCTGGAGCTCCTCGAGGCCATCCTCAGCCACCTCCCCGCATCGAGCTGCGCATCGGCGCGCCTCACATCGCGGGCTTTCAACATCATCCTGGCCAGACGCACATTCCAGGTGCTGGGAACCTTCCTCGACGCCGACGTCGCCCGGAAGACGCTCGTCGCCACGGCCCGGGACCCCACGCACCGTGCCCGTGCCATCTGGTCCCCGCAGTGCCTCGTGCCCGACGGCCTGCCCATCACCGAGTCCTTCCTTCTCGCGCTGTGGACGAGCGTGCACGGCACATCGTGGACCCCACCCCCGCGCTCGCCTCGGGGGTTCGAGGCTGGAGGTGGGGTTGGTGGTGTTGGTGTTGGCGGTGTTGGTGAGAAGCTGACCATTGCCGCCATCCAGAGCGGCCTGGGTAGGACCGGCACCACGGTGGACACGCTGCGTGAGACGCTGTTCCGCTACGCACTCTATTTAAGCTACGTGAGCCGCGACGACAAGACGGCGCCCCAGTCATGGGTCCTGGATTTCCTGCTGCACCGGGATGCAGAGCGGACGAGGAGAAGTACACCGGGCGTCATTGACACGGAGAAAGAAGCGGCACCGGTGATTGCATACTGGGAAGGTCCCGTGGTGATTGGTTTAAAGGAATGAATGTGTATATCCTATGTAACTAAGATTAAAGTATAATAAAAAATGCGTGTATCTATGAATAGACGCTGTAGTTTCCGTTTCCATATCTCCTATACCTTTCCGCCATCCGGTGGGCAATGCCCATTTAACTGGACCTAATAATGACCTAACGCCTGTCGCTTTGCGCGAGAAAAACAAAAAAAATGTCAAAATCCAATCCCATATGCCTCGCTATCGTATTGCGTCAAAGGAGCGTAAAGTTTTTAAAAAAGATGAGTAGTATGCAAAATATGTGTGGTGAGAAGTTTAGATGAGGTAGGCAGCGGCAACGGCTACAACGCCAAGCAACCCGCTGACGGCGTTGGCAGCGGCGGCGCCGGTGACGGGTCCGGGGGTGGGAGTGGAAGTGGGGCCAGTGGGAACGTTGCTACCGGATCCGGACCCGGAACCAGAACCAGACCCCGATCCAGACCCCGATCCAGAGCCAGAGCCTGAGCCTGAGCCTGATCCTGAGCCGTGACCGCCGTGACCACCGTAGGTGCCGTTGTTGTTACCGGGAGGCGAGCCGGAGGGAACGGGGTGGAAAGTAGTCTGAGAGCCGTAGGGGTATCCGGTAGGGTAAACAGGCGCTGTGTAGGTGATTGTCTTGGTCACAGACTCGCCGGGCTGGGTAGGGTTGGGGTAGATGTAGGTAGCACACTTGGTGGTGTAGCCAGTGGGCTCTGGGGGAGCCACGGTAGAGTTGCCTGGCTGGCCACCATAGCCACCACCATGGCCACCGTGGCCAGGCTTGCTAGTGTAGCCTGGGTACCCAGGATACCCAGGACCGCCAGGCAAAGTCGAGTTGTGTTGAGGCGGGAATGTGACGGTCGGAGTGGGCTCGTAGGCAGTTGAAGGGGCTGTGATGACAGTGGTGGTGGTGCTGGAAGTGTATCCAGCACTGGCAAAAGCCGCAGCAGCGACGACAACGAGACCGGAAGCCTTCATAGTTTTTGCTGAGCTGTTAAGCGAATGGACTTGTCGAGGAAGCTGATAGTGGGTCGATCGGGTTTATAGAGTCGATGAACTGGCAGAGTCTGATTCTAAACGAAAGACGGTGGTGTGCTGGGCAATGAGATAACCGGCCAGAGGACTGGAAGAGGCTTTCTTATATTCTCGCCGCCTGGTGTGCGTCCACCCCCGGTGCCTTAGCCGAACCATCAAAGACAAGCTCCCTCCTCAGGCCTAGAGTTGCCATCCAGACGACATCCTGAGACCAATAGCGGCTGCCCGGCTTGCAGGGCTGATAGCACTATGGTCTGGTGGCTGGTCGAAATGGCGAAACCGATACGAGGTGCGTGTTGCTGGGTGGGCAAGCGTGGGTCGCCGTATTGCTGACAACCACTGCCAACCCTCCCAACCCTCCCTCCCCGTTCCAAAATGGGAAACAGCACAAGCGGGCATCGTGTAATGGGCTTCTCTATCTCTCCGGGAGCTTGTCCGCTTTTCCATGCTGCTGGTCCGCCAGAGCCCAGACCCACGTTGCATCATGCATCTGGATGGTTCCCGCGTATGTCATCACCGCACATCACAGTGACTTGTCTGCACAATATGGCTGTGTTCAGCCACAGGCCGACTCGGCCACTGGGTGACGAATTGTCGGCCTTTCACAACGCCGACATGCCGGGCCAGATGCACATCAGCTCGGCACAAAGAGGGCACTGCCCGCAGGGCCAAAGTAAAAATGCCGAGTTGTGTTATTTTTTTTTTTCGATGGCGGAGGCGAAACAAGCCAGTGACCTATTCTTGGTACACTGGCGGCCCTGTGGGTTCCAGCTCAGGCAGAGTGCCATGTGCCCGGTGTTGCCGGCATCCGATTCGGCCAGGCCCGCCACCACTGTGGCGCCAAGCCCTACAAGACCCAGGATGCACGGTGAAAGTTGCTGGAATGCCCAACGGCCAGAGCGCCCCGGGATGATCTCATCGCGAGTAAATATAGCATTCAAGTGCTGTGGCCAGCCAGGTTCTTGGGCCCTGCATCGCAGACTTCCGTTTTGAAGATCCTGTGGGCCGGTGATTTTCTTGTGTCTTCTTTTTTCTCTCATGACGGTGGCCACGAGGTTGATCGAACCCATGCCCATGCAGTAAAAAATCTTGGATGAGTCAAGCTTGATCCAACTACATGGAGTCGGAAGATTTCGCTATTCTCCGCATGCGGTGGTCTGTCATCTCATCTGGTGGCTTCTCGCTATTCGTACGCCTATCTTTGCGCACAATTCGTAACGGCTCTGTCATCCGTCAGGCTCGTGTAGGTGCGAACAAGGGTCTCACCACCCCGAATGAGACGGGCAGCCGCCCGAAAGGATCCAGTGACGGGCTGCCTGTTACCATGTTGCGATCTTGATGGCTACCAAGAGCAACGTTGCGTGAGAACTTTAGCTCAGGTGCAGCGCCCCGGTGCCGGTCGTTTGGGCTCCGTGAGCGCCGACTCGCCGGCAGCTTCAGCCTCATGTCTCTCCCCAGCCCCAGCCACAGCTCTGCTCCGCCGCCTTCGTGTCCACCACACTCGGGATACACCGCCCGGTGGTTCTGTCGGCAGTTCCCCAATGCTATATATCAGCAAACCGCCTGTTCAGAAAAAGAAAAGGAAAACAAAATCTCACTCACATTCGCACGGATAGCGCGGGCCAAGAGGCGCTCTAGAGAGCGCCATAGCTCCCAGCTAGTCAGACGCTCCCAGAGTGTGGGCCGCCAATGCCAATCCCGCTATCCATGAACAGAGCTTGAATGCACTCGATCCAAGCTCTTTGGGTTCGCTTAAGCATATTCAGTTCTTCCCCGTGTCGGGTAAGCTTCGGTGAGTTTAATCATGACAAAGAGACGGCATAAAACTGTGTGCTGTCAGAAATTTTGTTTTGGGAAATCCCGACAGCACCAACTTCGTATATCGGCACCCAAGCGGAAACCAACCCCCCGCACCTGCAGTCATTGCGTGTGCAAAAATGGGCCACGACGCCGGCATCTTGACGGATTGAGCTCACGTCGTATTGTATCCCCCGATGGACCTAGTTTGGGGGGTGAAAAAAATTGTGCTGGTCGACACATACAAAATGTTAGGGGAGGGCGGCACACTATTTTTCACCCCGGAGGCCTGGTTTGTTTATCTAAAAGGGTCGTTCATCGGTGACATGGATTAGCCATGTAGTGGCCGTGAGACATCCCGTTTTATGCTATCGTAGATGGCCGATCTTCCAATGCACTTTCAGATGAGCCCTTGCCACTAAAGGCCGATCAGATACTTGCATTCGTACCAATGACACGGAGTTCCCTATTTAGCAACATGTTCATAAATGGGGGCCGTACACGTGATTGTTGGCGGTGACGGTAGGCGACAGGTTGCATAAGTTTCCCACAACTGTGGGAAAATCACAGAAATGTGCAATATTACTCAAGTAAATAAACCCAACATTGCCTCGCTCGATACCATGTCATCAACTCATCCATACGAATACAGCCTCCTATTCTAGCGGCGTATTCTTACCTGCTTTCGTGTTTCTGAATGTACTGCGTCATGGATTTTTTCACCTATCCCTACCCTACAATGCCATCGGATCGACATCGTCGTGGCTACGCACATGCATATAAACCAAAGGTGAATGACTGGGAAATGCTTGTATGCTGACACGCAGCACATAACAACTGGCGGTACACGCGTAAAAAGTATGGGCATATGCACAAAATCAGTCAATCGGACGTTAGTGTAACGAAGTTGAAGCAAAATGTGTCTGTGAGTTGCCGACTCTCCGAAGGGCGTCCTTCTAGTTGCGGATATTTAGATGACGGGCTTTTTCTCGATGGCACTGTGTGGTGCACTTTGCGCCAAGCTGAAGGCCTAACCAGCCACCGCGCCCATATGATTTCACTTTGTAGTCGCCAGAGCTGTCTCGTATAGTAAACCCATGGGCAATCATGTCTCGCATGGTGCTCTGCGCCACAGCCACGACCTGGTGCAAGAAAGGCAACGGCCAAAGATAGAACGTGCAAACCTTATTGCGACAGCGGACCCTTGGACGAATCCACATTGTATGGATGGAGAAAGGTGAGGAGGAGAGGGGAGGGGAGGCTGGGCTGGGTATCTGCCGTTTCCTGTCACGTCACCAATGAATTGCACGACCGTTGCACTCGAGGCCCGAAGCCAATTTTTTTTTTTCAATCGAGCGACTGCCGGCATTGATTTTTTTCCTTCTTACTGCTTGATGACGCCGTTCCACATTTGACCAGTCAGATTGCAAAGAAAAGTCTTCGCCCCGTGCTGGTGCATGAATTGAGGAGAGTGGAAGCCAAATATGACTATCGCAGGAAGACGCCTCGATGCAAGATGCAGGGACTCAGGGATTGAGGATGCGACTGGTGTGAGAAAGCAGGTAAAACATGGCTGGCTGAGCAAATCAGGTCCTGAACGTGCGTCTGCAAGGCGGCAGTCCGGAACGTATGAGGTAATTCCTTGTCTCATCTACTGTTGTGACTCCAGATGGTTCAGAAGCAGGACACAAGCACCATGTGCGGGACTGTCATATCGACCCCACCCGGGGCAGGATAAGATGCCAGATGCCGCTTGAGGGTTTGAGGGGAGGAGAAGCCAATCCGGATCCAATCCAGACGAGGAAGAGGGCTCGCCGTCACCCAAACTTAGCCGCGGGTGGAGGAGGGGAGGGGAAAAGGACCTGCCTATCTCACGTTAAAGCTCTGGCTGCGTTACCTGGGAGAGGTGGCTTGCAGGTGTGCAGCAGTCGGCTCTGATTCGGTTCATGGGCCTGCAAGAGAAGAGGGTTGCGACGACAAAGCGCGCTGTGAGTGGTCTGCTGCCATGCCCAGTCCTGCAGTGGGCTGCAGAGTGCAGCGTCGTGTTAGCGGCGTGCTTCCGGGCAGCGTCTCCGACACGGCCTATTCGCCAAGGGCTCTGGGTTGGATGATTCATGTAGCGCCGCTCTGCTGGAGCCTGAGATGAGACGATTTTCCTGTTCTCTCCTTCTGGTCCCTCCGCGACGCCGGCTCCCAGCCATGGCGGGATTGGGGGAGGGGGGCGCGGTTGAGGGTCGCAGAGGGTTGTATCAGTCACGCCTTGTCTCCGTGATGCTGGCTGCATAGGTGCTAACGTGCGAAGATGGAGTGGGGAGGGGTGCTACCGCACATGGCGACTATTCCTATCGACGACCTAGGTACCGAGGCCGGCTTCGTCGGTAGGCTAGCTGTCTGTCTTAGGTTTTTCCAAGATGCTAGCGCAACCCAGAACAATCTACTGTTTCTGCTCTGACCTGGCTAGTGAAAGCGAAGGGAACGCCCGTCAGAATAACAGGTGGCAAACGGGTATATCAGGGGGAACCTGCGCTTAGACCTAAGCATGGATGTGGCTGGGAGCCCATCAGCGTTCGCCATTGACAAAAAACAAGGAAACATCAGTCCAATCCCAAGTCATCCCAGCTGTCCTGCTCGCTCCGCCTTCCGCCGTCCCCACCTGGGCTAGCTGCGTCAATGGTTCCAGAGAGAGGACAGCATTAGTGATCTGGCCTGGTCCTGGAGGATTGTGTGGACTTGCGAGGCGAGCGAGGCTTGCCAATGGACCCAATGCTTATTGACCAAGAAGCCCAGCAGCATTCGCTGGCGCCTCGCCAAACAGTGCCCAACGTGACACAGCGTAGCGAGGCGCCAAAAAAGAAAAATTGAACAATGGGCATAGGCGTCGCTTCGCTCGACCCCGGCACTTGATAGCACCGGCGACAAAGAAGGCAGCGCATATCCCGTCATAGCTGAAAGACAGCCATCCACCGCCCAGCGCCTGGCGAGTGCATCCTCATGCAAGCAAGACCCAGACATCGCCCTAGATTGGGGTGGAGTGGCCGACAGGAGGAGGGGTTGCCCCTGCTGAGGTTGCGTCAGTCGCTGTAAAATTCCTAATCACCACTGGGCCGTCCGCGAGGATCACCGCTGGTTCACCTCTGTTGGCACCCATTGGGCCGCTGGCTGCCACCTCTGAGGTGAGTCTCGCCTGGTGTCCACTGAGCCTCGCGGATGGTCGTGGTGTTCCGGTGGGTGACCACTACACTGCGCTGCACCGCTGAAGCCACTGAGACCTCACTTTCTTCTCCTGCTGTACCTAACCTAGCGCCCTCCTGTGCCTCCTTGTGTCCATCTCCACTCCCTCGAGGTTCATTCCCCATCGCCCCCGTCATCTACTAGTTAGTCGTGATTCAACTCCCTCCCAACATCATCTCACCTTGGCTTTCCACCACCACTTCAACACCTGGCTCCCTTTATTTGCTCTACCAGATTCACATCGTCGCATTGCTTCCCCTCTTTTGGTTTGGCAACCGCTTGCGACCTGCTCAAGGTGCAATTAACCGTTATCGCTTACCGTCTCTACTATGTCTCGCTTGCCTCTGCGCTCGCCAACCCAGACAGCGTCGTGATTTCTGAAAATATTTCTATCGGGCCACCCTCGCGTCTGCGTCGCCCTGTCGCGGCTTCGCCTGGGTTTCGTCAGCTTCTGCCGCTAGAGCCCCTTATCGCTTTTCTTGCTTTCTCGAATGTCTTGGATCGCCCTCCAGCCCACCTCACGCCCCCTATTCGCCTCGTAACAGTGCTCCGCGCCAATCCTACTCACCTTGCTTCTTGAGCCAACCACGCGGAAACACAGAATGCCCACGGCCACCCGCGGCCAGCACGACACTGTCGCAAGCCCGACCTGCTAGGCAGACCGCGGAATATCAGCTCCTTGGGCATGCTTGCAGCCGGACACGCCTTTTCTCCGCCCACCATGACGGCTCCTCTTGACACTGCTCGGGATTCTGGACTCGTAGGGCAGCGACAGTTCAGGAAGCACAAAGTTCTGCCTCGCCCTCACAGCGACACAGGCCACGATCCCATGCATATTTCTCGGGCCGGACCGAAGGGTTTTGATTTAACTATTGACACGACCCGCCCTGTTGCCAGGGAGGATTCAAGCAGAAACCGCGGTGTCCAGCCATCCAGCCCACGAACGCTCAAGCACCAGTCAAAGAGGATAGGAAGGGGCCCCGATTTACCACCCACTCCACCCCGACACTCGCACAAGTCGTCCAGCACATCGTCTGGGCCCCCTGCGAGCCCAACCTTTGCTGATTCTGCTTTCCAAACCCCCAAGAATTCTACTCTTCTACCGCCCTCGACGCCTCCCAACCAGAGAAGCCCACCCACGCCCGACGTGACACCACCCCAACCCACGAATCGCCCAGCCATGCTGCGGCCGGCTTTGGGTGATCGCGCTGGCTCCAAGGCCACGACTGCGGGCTCCCACACCGGCTCTGGTTCTTTTAAGACTGCCCGCGAGGAAGCCTCTTCCGAGGATGAGGAGAAGACATCAGCCGTAACCAAGGCGTCTCTGTCGACCGTCCGCCACGTGCCAGAGAACAAGAACGCGATACCCACCACACTGACAGGCCTAGGCTTGGCTATCGCCAGCCTTGCCCCCCTTGAAGATAACAACCTTTCCCTTTCCGGCGGAGAATTCAGCAGCTTTGACGGCGATTGGAGCTCGATAAGTGAAGTGGAACAGGAATGGGATAACAACTTGATGCGCATGGTGACTATTAAGAAGAGGCCCCAAGTTCACGAAACGGTCCGACCGGTTTCCCAAGCGGCTATAGTCGTTGACCCTGCCATGGTATCACCTACCCAAGCCGCTAAGGCTGTGCGACACATGCCGCTCCACAAGAGAGCTGATGCCGTGTCATCGTCGAGAGGCGTATCGGACCGTGCGACGACATCCACAGCACCCTCAAGCACGGCCACCTCAATTAGTTCTGACGCGCGTCGAACATCTGCAATCTCTACCAAGTCAACAAAGTCGACGAAATCAACCGTCTCCACGGTGGTGGAGGCTGTTCTTATTGACGGCCCTCACCAACCCCATAAACAGAGGACGTTGCGACATGTACGAAAGCAGGGCACCTTGAGAGGACCTATCAATCCTTCTCCAAGGCCCACTGCGAATGCTCTTAGTGCTGTGAAAACTGAGAAGTCACCGGTGAGGGAATCGCGTCCTAAGACGCGATCCCAGGATGGAAAGCGTGAGAGCGTAGTTTCAACCACATCGGTCCCTCCAATTTCGAGCAACAAAGCCAGACGTGAGATTTGGAAGAACGGTGGCATCCCTGTTGTCATTGTGCCTGATCGACGATCCTCCAGCAACAAGTCTCGTTCGAGGGAGCCTTCCCTCCGCTCTTGTTCCAGTCGACGAACGCCCAGTGTGGGCTCCGTCCCCCGGGATGGCTCGTCTTCCAGTTCGACTAAAGCGTCGAAAGAGTCGGGAGAGGCGAAGGATGAGGACACTGTTTCTTCACGACAGTCTCGACCCCGTCGCCGAACTTATTCTGAGTCGGATGGATCTGATCAACGAACCATGGATTTTCCCCCAGTTATCCCAGCGCGCTCTTCTTCTTTGTCCGCACCGACTAGCCGGAATACTTCACGTGCGGCCTCGTTGACTGCAGAAAGTATCAAACTACACAATGCTTTGCAGGAATCCCTTATGAAAAAGTCCAAGGAGTTGAAAGCTTCGAAAGAGGAGTCCCAACTCCCTGTTCTCCGACTTCCAGATGAACAATCGGCTCTCGCCCGATCCATCGAATCCGATAGGGATGGAACACAGCATCGGCTGAGCAGCGACCGTCACTCTGATTTCTTGAACGTAAAGAGCTATGGGTCCCTAAAGACCCCGTTCTCACTGGCATCTGTTGAGACACATGGGACTGCTTTGGAGGTCTCTGAAGCAATGGCTGTCCAAATGTACCCTCACCAGAACTCATCAGTGTTGATGGTTGATCACTCTGCTAAGCCATCGGAGTCCTCCCTTGAAACCCAGGAAGAGCCGAAAACGAGCCAGCTTTCGGACGAGAAGAAGAAGACAAAGGATCCGCAGGGCGGTGGTCCTGTCACCCCGCCTCAACCTCAATTCTCTCTCTACGATGTTGATTCTCCACTGAGGAACCCTCGAGCACCTCCTGAGCCGCCAAGCCACCCGCCGGCGATCAACTTCATTCCTGCTACACCATCGGGCATGACGCCTGCCGTTGAGAAGATGGCTCACATGGGGAACTACTTTGAAACCATGAAAGAAAAGCCATCGTCTCGTCGCCCGTCGATTGTCCGCCGTGCCCTCAACCGCCGACGTCGCCACTCCATCGACTATCCACCATCGGCATCTCGGGGACCAGGGCTGCTGTCGCGAACCATGTCTCTCTCCCGTCACATTCGCAATAGCTATGCAGGATCATCTCGCGGCCAGGATTATCCAGAAACGGAACGTGATACCATGTATCCGAACCCTGATGATGAACCGGTAGAGGAGGACAGGTTGCATCCATACTGGCGTCCTCAGGGGGCTTGTGAAGATGGCGAATGTGATGAGAACTGTCGTCACGGCGATGAAATGGATGATGACTCTGAAGACGAGTACTACCGGTATCCTCCCGTCAACAACCGGCCTTCAAGAAACCTCAGCTCGAGAATGAAGCGCACATTTGCGATCCTGCCTCGAGAGGAAGATTATTACTATGCTGACGACTGGCAAGGCCCTGAACGACGTACAATCCGAAGAACTCCAAGCGGGAACCTCAGGGTTATGCGGCACAGGGCTAGCTTTGAATCATTGAGACGAAACTACAACAATGACGCTCAAATCAATGTCGGGCCAAGTGGTGAAGATAGGAGGCCATTCTGGCGCCGAAACAGCATCCACAGGCGCGCCAGCAAGGAGAGGCGTCGACTGTCCCTTGGAAGCAAACTGGAGGAGATCCAGAATCTCCCGAGAAAATTCAGCGAGAAGAGGCGCGAGAAGCGCACACGAGAACTTCGTCAGAAGATTAGCGGACCACGCGAGGTTCGTGATGGGGTTGGTGAGGTTATCCGTTCAACCCCACTCCGTGACCAATTCAACCCCAGTGGATGATTTTAGATACCCCGAGCCATCGGAGTTTGTAGCGGGCGCCGTGTTGGCGAAAGCGAAAATATGGAAACATGGAGTCGCCAACGACAACTCGCTTTGCCTGTGCAGATGCTTATGAGATCTAGATGAGAGATGGGAACTTACGATTGACACGACTTAACGTATAACGACTGAAAATTTTTGGACGAGAAAATGATGTCATTTGCTTTTTCTTTTCTTTTTGCGCTACGCTACGACTTGCATTTTCTTTTTCCTTTTTTGAATTTGTTATCAAGAAAGAAGTTTGAAGGACAAGGTGGGCTAGGATGCAGGACTTCCTTAACGTCACTTGTGCTGGGTTGGTGGCTTTGTGTTTCGCGTGTAAATTAAATAGGCTGCGTCGATGCTCCAACGAGATACCAAGTATATTGCTAAGCCTTTATTTTCGTTTCCAGCCGCTCTCGTCAGTTAACGAAGGGAGTGATGCAAATTTTTTAACAAAATTTTAGTCTTTGTAACCCTCGAATGCTCCCTATTCTCCATATCCACGCGATGATGACCATGAAATACTCATCTGGCATTACTGTTATCGAGTTGCTATTGGTTTGCCTTAGAACGCCTATTACGCCCACGATGCTACAGATATAAATCAGCCCGAACCCTTCTTCCTTCATCCTTGCGCATAGGCTCATCGCTTGTCCTGCCCAGGGGCGCCTGGTGCGCCGGGAGCAGGAAATCCCGGAGGGATGGCACCAGGTGGGAACTGGCCTGGCGGAGGCATCCCAGGAAGACCAGGGAATGCCGGAGAAGCACCCGGGGCGCCAGGAGCTCCTGCAGCCCCAGGAGGGGGGAAAGGCAGACCGCCTGGGGGCGGGAAGGGAAGACCGTTGGGTGGGACCGTAGGCATTCCGTTAGGGCCGGGAGGGAAAGGAGGCATAGGAGGCATGCCGCGACCGCCGCCAGGAGGAGCTATAGAGTGTTAGATGCAAACTTTTCTCACGCAGTAGATGGGCTGTACTCACGAGGAAGGCCCTGAGGGAACTGGCCCGGAGGGGCGCCAGGCATGCCCGGAAACGGAGGGACACCGCCAGGGAAAGGGAACGGAGGCGGGGGGAACGCATGTCCCGGCTGGTTGTGAGGAAGCATGGGGTTCGCGTGAGCCTGGCCCTCGGCGGCGTAGGAGGAGGTGATCGAGTCGATGACGGACTGGGCCTTCTCGTGGCCGATCTCTGGAAACACGGTTAGCGCCTAGGACATGCGCGTGGGTGGGAGAGGGGGGAGTTCGGAGGAGGACTCACGCTGGTAGTAGTCTACCACATTTCGCAGGTGGTTTCGACCGCTGTTGTGGGCCTTGCGCACGCTCATGGAGTCGTGCGTGAGGTAGACATCGCAGTAGTCGCCTGTGGTGGCGGAAGGTCAGCTTGAGGCTTGGGACGCGCGGGGAGGGAACGGGAGGGATTTCGTCGGGACTTACAGAAGACTGCGGCGCGTTAGCAATTGTTCGTAGAGGGTGCGCGGGGGGACGCGCCGGGGGCGGACTCACATTTAGGCATCTTGGGGTCGGGTTTGCGCAATTGTCGCTGCGGACGGTGATGGTGAGTTCGATGAAGCTCGCAAAGGGCCCAAAAGTTGACAAGGCTGGCCCCACACGTGATGGCCTGGACAAGGCCAGCGCCAAGCCGATACGTGATTGGCGTACGGCCATCAGCGCCTGGCACCCGCGTGGGTCCGCAGCGCGGCCGGGACACCTTTCAGTTTAGATGCGGGCCCCTTGTTCACTGGACAGCTTGTAGGACAGACAGACCTTCCCTTTTCCCCCTTCACGACGACGAGAAAGCTGCCATCGCTACGCAATCCCCACGTCGACAATTCCACACGAACTATGGCGCCCCAACGATCGCTGCTGCAGTGCATCTGCAGCGTCCTCTTCCTGGTCGGCGTCGCCAACGCCCTCAAGTTCGACATTGCGGCGCAGTCCGAGTC
Source organism: Calonectria pteridis (assembly GCA_022837005.1). Classification (NCBI taxonomy): domain Eukaryota; kingdom Fungi; phylum Ascomycota; class Sordariomycetes; order Hypocreales; family Nectriaceae; genus Calonectria; species Calonectria pteridis. Next base: position 274,162 of record JAKZGU010000076.1, on the reverse strand, counting down.
GTCCAAGAAGGAGCGCTGCATTCGCAACTTCGTCAGCGAGAATGAGCTGGTCGTCGTTACGGCCACCGTCGACGGATACAGGGGTGACGGCATGATGCTCAACATTCACGTATGTGGCGCCGGGCTGGGTTACAAGTGCGCAGAGAAAGTCTAACGTGGTGGGTTTTTACAGATCCGAGATGCCGTTGGCAACGAGTACGGCCGTCCCAGGGATGTCGTTGGAGAGTCGAGAACCCTCTTTACCTCGCACGCCTCCGCCGCCTTCGATGTCTGCTTCGAGAACGTCTTCACTGGCTGTACGTTACACCACCGCTGCTAAAGCTTTTCCAATGCGGCGGTGAATCACGCCACCGCCCTTGTAGACGGATTGACTAACAAGCTCACAGCTAAGCGACTGAACAACCCCACCCGCCACGTCGAGCTCGACATTGACATTGGTGCCGACGCCAAGGATTGGTCTGCCATCCAGGCTACCGAGAAGCTCAAGCCCGTCGAGGCTGAGCTCCGCCGTATCGAGGAGGTCACCGCTGAGATTGTCACCGAGATGGAGTACCTCCGCGCTCGAGAGCAGAAGCTACGAGATACCAACGAAAGCACCAACAACCGTGTCAAGTGGTTCGGCATTGCCACCACCTGGCTGCTGATTGGTCTCTGGGCCTGGCAGATCATGTACCTCCGCGCCTACTTCCGATCGAAGCACCTCATCTAAATGGGGGATGTCTGTTTTTCGAGGCGTTGTATCCTATCTCCACTAGACGACGCCAAGTCACCTTATGAGCGTCTATTCGGGCGGGAGCTGCTATTGTTTTTTGGGAAGGGCTGGAAGGCAATTAACAGCCGGGGGGTCCTGCTGGATCTAATTGTGGGCAAGCTGGCGTTGGAAATCGTTGCTGTACATGATCGGGATGGGGAACAAGGCAGAGCCTGCTGTCACCGAGATGCACTGACGAGCTAGAGTGTAACAAAAGTCATGAAAAATGCAATATAATATGTTTATATTTGGTCTTGTTCGACCGCAATCGTTCGAGGCACGCGACTCCTGTTCCGAGACTGGTTGCTCTTGTGGACACTTTCTCCAATTGCATGTGGCGCCTGCTCGTATGAGTGGCTGAAGCAGCCCCCCGTAAAGTGGCTTGAGCGACGGTTATCTAATGGATGCAAGTGCTCTCATTGGTGGATCCAACAAGAATGGGTTGACTCAATGGCAAGGAATAGTGTGACTCCTCCAATGCCATTGAATTGCCCCGCTACACCAAAAGAACCCCGCGATCGACTAGACCCTTCAACCTACAATCGCGCCTCGAGCAGAAAGCACCGCTAGAAACGACTTGATCATGGCCGAACCTGCTAAGCCAGCCAACCAGGAACAGGACATCAACCCCTGGTCCGTGGAAGGCGCCCAGAACGAGGACGGCGAGGTTGCTGCCATCAACTACGATGCCATTTGCGAGTGAGCATTCCGAAACCCGTTCCGATCCGGAACCTGTGCCACTTTGGAATACTGACATGCAATTTTCTTCTTCTTGTTTTTCAGAAAGTGGAAGACGACCAAAATCGACCATGCTCTGCTCGAGCGCTTCGAGAAGGTGACGGGCCACAAGCCGCACCGCTGGTTGCGCCGCGGTCTCTTCTTCAGTCATCGCGACTTTGACAAGATCCTGACCCGATACGAGCGCGGCGAGCCCTTCTTCCTCTACACTGGACGCGGTCCCAGCACGGGAAGCTTGCACCTGGGACACACAATTCCCCTCAAATTCACCAAGTGGCTGCAGGATGTGTTCGACGTGCCGCTCGTCTTCATGTTGACGGATGACGAGAAGGCCCTGTTCAAGCCCAGCCTGACGTTCGAGGACACCCTGTCGTACGCCATGGAGAATGCGCGAGACATTATCGCTCTTGGATTTGACGTCAAAAAGACTTTCCTGTACAGCGATCTCAAGTACCTGAGCAACCACTTCCTCATGAACGCCTGGGAGTTTTCCAAGCTCGTCACCTTTAACCAGGTCCGTGGTGCTTTCGGCTTCAACGAAAGGTAAGCATTGATGCTTCTCAGTTTTATGGCGGCAATTTTTTTTAACAGAGCCCAGCTCCAACGTTGGTCAGCTTTTCTTCCCTTCTGTCCAGTGTGTGGCTGCCTTTGCTACATCCTACCCAGAGATCTGGTCCGACGAGCCCGCGACTGTGCGAACCAAGGCCATTGCCAAGATTCCTTGCCTCATCCCCATGGGCATTGATCAGGACCCTTACTTCCGTCTTCTCCGAGACAACGCTCACCGCATGCGCTACCCTTCGCCCAAGCCGGCCTTGATTCACTCCAAGTTCCTTACTGCCCTTCAGGGCGCCGGTGGCAAGATGTCATCGTCGAACCCCAACTCGGCCATTTTCATGACCGACACCGCCAACCAGATCAAGGTATGCATCACCAAGCATCAAGTTTACCAAATCAATCGCAGTAGCTAACACCTCATTTTCTACCCAACAGAAAAAGATCAACAAGTTCGCCTTCAGTGGTGGCCAGGTCAACGTTGAGGAGCACCGCAAGCTGGGAGGCAACCCTGACGTCGATGTGTCTTACATTTACCTGACCTACTTTGAGGACGACGACGAGAAGCTGGAGAAGATTTACAAAGACTACAAGAGCGGCGAGCTCCTGACCGGAGAGCTCAAGAAGTTGGCCATCGAGGCCCTGCAGCCTTTCGTCGAGGAGTTCCAGGAGCAGCGCAAGCTTGTCACGGACGAGGTGCTGGATTCGTTCATGAAGCCCCGAAAGCTGGAGTGGAAGGGCAACCAAAACCCCGTCAAGGAGGAGAAGAAGGCCGATACCAAGCCTCAGACCACTGAGCTACCGATTCGAGAGAAGCCAGCGGAATAATAGAATCACGAGGGAAAAGGAAAGGTAGTAGTAGCGTTTGCGGCCCTTAGAGAGGGCTGAAGAAAGTAGTCAAGAAAAGCAAAGTCAAAAAAGAATAAACTTCACAAGAAGGATAATACACAACAGTTATCCATTTTTTTTTAATTCGATTTCTTCCATGTGACGGGAAATACTTCACAAGTGGGCGCGCAAAGCATATGGAAGGGGGAAAAAACAACCGGGGCTTCAATTCTTTCAAATCTGCGAGCCCGCTTGCACAAATGCCTTTATCGCCTTTGTGCTTGTTTGCAGCTATAATAGTGTTCTGTAAGAACGGGGAAAAAAAATCGGCCTCCTCCTCTCTCTCATCATACGAGGGTGTTTGTTTCCCTTTAAACTCCACCAGGATACCAACTCCGAAAACACACAAAAAAGCCCAAAGGCTTCCCGAGGAAACTAGAATCCCTAAACCACACTTTAACAAGCAAAACAAAACCACTCGTGGCCACTTTAACCAATCCCGCGTTAAAACACACACTGAGCCCGAAAGGAGGGGGAGGGAGTATCAAGAAGGGAAATAGAAAAGTGAAAAAAAAGGGGGAGCTCGTCTCGTCGTCAAATTCGTAGTCCGTAAAGCAGTCGATGTTGCTTGTTTTCATTTTGATTTTGATTTTGAGTCTCCAGCTCTCATCAACCGCCCTCTGGCAGTATGCTGCCCAGACTCCTTAGCACCTCCATAACAGGCATTTCCTTTGTTCCTGCACTGGTCTTCTCCCGCTCCTCCCGCTGGCGCAGGCGCAGAGCGCTAATGCTTAGCACCTTGTCCGCCTCTTTGCTACCGATTAGGACGCGTTGCTCAAGCTTGTGCACGTTGTCCGCAAGCTGGTCGACCTGGAACTCAAGCGCGGATTGGATAGTTCGCAATCGTCTCTCGGTTTGTGATCGGATAGCATCGAATGACGCTGCCTCATCTGCCAGGAAGCCTCTGATCTTCCCCTCTTCTGGATCCAGCAAATCAAAATCTGGTAGCACAATCGGTCCAGTTTCGTTCTCAGCAAACAACGGTGGCTGCTCAGGCGGCTGTTTTCGTATTGATTGCCAGGCCTTCTTTTCTTCTTGCAGTCTAGGCATCGAGTTAGTAAATGGCACGGCAATAGTGGGCTCATTTACACAAACCTTTTCACATTAATCTCCAACTGTGCGAGCTTTTCATCGAGCTCGATGTTTCTTGGGTTGGGCTTGAGGACTACAGGTGCCTTTGGCGCCTCCTCGTTCTCTCTACCAAACCAATTCGTAAACTCTGGTCGAGCTGAAAAGTCTTTGAGCAGCTGATCCTGGATCGCACGAGCTGAGAGCAAAGTTAGCATGAGAATTCACCTCATTCCGCCTTCAAGTAACAAGTGTCCTTACCGCCATGGATCGCATTTGAGTTGAGGGTCCCGTGGCGTGGCTTCTCGACAAGAGAACGCTCGCCGCACCACGTCAACAGCTGCCTCATTCGCCGGGGTTCCACCAAATCTGCACCGATGTGCTTGAAAAAATCTGCCGGGTTGACCTCTCGATGTGGAATCGCTGCCTGGCCGTTGTCGATGAGAGAGCTTGCTCGTCGTCCGCGCATTCCTAAACTGCTCCGCCGGCTTCCGTTGCCCTTCTTTCGCATCTCTTTGTTGCGGTTGATGACTGGCGTGTCGCTCATCGGGAGCGCAATGACGGCGGATTGCACCGGTGCTTGTTGCGGTGATTCATCCCAGTTTGGTGGAGGGCGTTTTGAGGATCCCGCCTTGCGGCCAGTTTTCTTTGTCGATGCGCCATTTGTCTGAGGTTGCTCCTGCGGTGGTTCTTCTGGTAGTGGTGGTGGTGGTGGCGGTGACTCTGGTTGCGGCACTTCCTCCTGCACCTTTGCCGTCTTCTTGGGTCCTCTCTTTTTCGTGATTTTGAGGGCGGGTTCCTCAATTAACGCGTCCAAACTCGCTTTCTGTCTCGATGATTTCCTCGTAGCCTTCGTTGTCGTCACTTCCGCGGCCGCCGCCTTTGATCTCGTCCTGGCTGCCGGCTCCTCCACCGCGTTGTTTTCCTCCACCGCATCATTGGACTCGCGTGCCTTTGCACTCTTTCGACCCCGCGTCGACCTCTTTGGGGGCTCTGGCTCTGGCTCCTCCGGTGTCTCCGTCTTCAGCCTCTTCGACTTGCGCACAAACTGAAACCCGTCATCCTGTTCGAAATCCGCGACGACTACTGAGAGGTTAGTTCCTAGTTCCCGCGCGTCTTCAAGATGCCTCATACCGGTGGGCCGCTTGCTCGCCCGTCGCCCCGGCTGATTGCTCATGCTAATAACGTGTAGCGGCTGCCGAGTTGTTACCAGAGTCGTCATGAGTGGCGCATTCGGGACCGCATGGACTCCGAGATTTCGGGTGGTGGTCTGGAGGGGGGCTCCGGCAATCGATGTTGGTCCGGGAACAGCTCGGTCGCGTCGTCTAAAAGGTCGTGTCACGTCGTTATGGTGATGTCAGAGAGGGTATCTAGCGATTAAAAATTCGCGCAGTCCGATTCCTGGTTCAATTCGCGATGGTTCGGTCGGGCTCCGGGTGACGATGGTGGTTTGCGGGTCGCGACGAGGTTGTGATGGTTGAGGCGCATCACCTTGTTTACATGAGGGATGATTTATTGCTTGTCACGCTAAGCCGTTTTGGGGTAGCAAGACGCCCCACCCGCCCGGCTCCAAACATGGTGAGCCTCCTTGTTGAGCCCGATTCGTGCGTGCATGAAACAGAGTATTTGCTCATAATTGTAGCCCAAGACGAGAAAAAGTAACGAAAAAGTTTCTGGTTGAAGTGACTTCTAATTATAAATCAAGCATAGAGTGCCTTGTCCAGATACAACCCGGATCTTCAACTAAACGACACCATCAGCAAGCACACTTTACTAATCACGAATGTCTACTTCGCGAACTACGCGGCACACACACACAGCACATCACTTTCAAGACGAAATCAGATCATAGCGATTAATTTTTTCATCATGTTCAATTGCACACTATTCATTTGACCATGTAGCTCTTGTTACCTACAGCTACCTGCGAAACCAATTCCCAACACCCCCAAAGACGTCACCCCCTTGGTTCCAAGTTCCGTAACGCCCCCCAGGCAAAGTAAATGCCGCCTGGCCAAAACACCTTTTTTGATGTACGTCTCGTGTGCCTTGCCAAAAACTTACGTACAAGTGAAATTTTGGCGTCGCAACTCACTTGGGAGTTTTACCTCCCAAGCATTGCTCCCCCATGAGAATCCCGCAGGCGAGTCAGACAAGACTCGGCCCGCTAAACACGAACCCCAGACACCGATCCCCGTCCGGATGTTCCACTCGTCGTGAATTGTTGTACAGGGCGAAAAAAGGCGAAGATTAAAAAGAGAGAAAAAAACAGCTGGCAAGCCCCCAAATATCAGAACCTCATGGTCTTCTGTATGTATGTATCATGGTTGGATTCCACATCACGTCTCATTTCAACAGGGACGGGCTACCACTCCGTTATTGAGGAAAGAAAGGGTCATCAGTGGATATCATTTTGCCGTCCAAAGGATCCGGCTTATCATCTTTGTCGACGGGTTGCGACTCGTCCTATGAGAAGCGCCGTTGGACACCCTGGCCGGCCATGACAGGCTGGTTAGGCATGGCACCTGCCATGCCATACGGGTTCATTTGAGGGTTGAAGGGCTCGACAACCTGAGACATGAAGGCACCGTGGAGACCCTGCTGCTGGGTGACTGGGCAGTCCTTGTGAGCGAGGAGAAGAGTTTTCAGGTTCACCACTTCTTCTCTGAGCTGAGTGATTTGGGCAGTGAGAGCATCATTTTCAGTGCTAAACATCTCCACTTTGCTTTGCAAATTCGCCAACCACTGCTTCTTTCTTTGACGACACTTGAGAGCAGCAACACTGTCACAATGGTTAGCAATTAGACATTCCACCAAAACGCGAGGGGTGTGGAATGCGACATACCGGTTCCGCTCGAGGAAATTCTTGCGCTTCTCCTCGTCCGTCATCTTGGACTTGGATCCATTCTCCTCGTGCTTCACATTCGGATCCTCGTCATCGGAGAAATCCATGCTGCCATTCATAGCACTGCTATTCGACTTGGCCTTCTTGGCCGGAGGTGCTTTTGCGGGAACTTCTTCGGCCTTTCTTCGACCATTTGTAGCGGGAGGGTTCTTCTTACCCTTGCCTCTCGTGTTTGGTCGGGCCTGGTCGCTATCGTCTGACACCATACTTCCTTCGCTCATACCACGACCAACACCAGCGGGCGCGCCGTTGGCATTGGACATTTGTGGCGAGGTACTCATGTTTGGAGGCGCAACAGGGGCAGGGTGTGCGTGGGTAGTTGCGCCAGAAGAGACAGCAAACTGGTTTGTAGACTGCGCGCCGTTCCTGCCCTGAGCGAGCATGAACAGACCATTCGCAGCGTCGTTGTCGTGGGGATCGAAGGGACCGGACGCGGGCTTTGCCTCGGGCTTGACCGTCGCGGCACCGTTGGGCATTTCCTGGGGTTGGGAAGTAACGGACGATTGTTGTGGAGGAGGGGGTTGGGGCTGTCCGGATGGTCGCTGAGCACCGTTGACTTGGTCCCGCTTGGCGGCAGCGCTCATAGCAGTGCGGTGAAAGTCAATGGTGCTGGGGGTCGCGCCACCACTCGCAAGCTGGGCGAAAAGAGCAGAGTTGGGACTGGGCGCAGGGAACATAGAACCACTGCCACCAGGAGTCAATCCAGTCCTCAGACCAGACTCGTTTGGTGTTGGGAAGCCGCCGCGGAGGTGGTGAGTGTCACCAAAGTAATCATTGGCGGGACCCGAAAGCATTGCCGGGCTGAGAGGGCCGGTCCGCAGAGAACCACCACCCCAGTTGAACGGTGTCGCGTTGGTCCCCGGCAGGAGAGACGACGGAGAAGTCAGCGCGGCGACCGAAGGCAGCTTGGTGCCTCCAGGTGTCTCTGGCGCACCCCCGAAGGACTGCTCAAAGGGATTGGGCTCCAGACTGAGGGATCCGCCGACCGGGGCCGCGAAGTAATCGGGAGTGTTCGTGCCTTGTTGTTGACCGGGTCGAGGAGGAGGCGCAAGAGGTTTGGCGGCTTCGGCATTGGACGCAACCTCTGGTTTCGCGGGAGGCTCGGTCTTCGCGTCGGTAGAGGCGTCTGCGTGACGTTAGACGTGGGTACAGTTTGGGCGACAGCGACGACAAGAGGTTATGGTAGTCTAGGTCTGGGTAGGGCAAGAGAAGGCGAAAGCATAGGGCAGCGACATGAACGAAGACGAAAACAAAATGGTCGACGATGACGGAGTGCAAGAAGCGCGATGCGTCATGGCTGAGAGAAGCCAGAAAGGATTGGATGGAGGGAGTTTGTAGAACTGACCTGGTCTGGGGGGGGAGTTGTTTGGCTGCTTTGGGGACTTCGACTCACCTCCAGCAGAGGCGTCGGCTGTTGAAGTCCCCATGATGACGATGATGTATTATAGCTGGGGCGGCAAGGTTGTTGGAAGTTGGTCGAGTGGGGGGGTGGGAGCGACAGATGAGATGGAGGAAGACAAAAAAGCCAAAATGAGGTCAGAGGCGACGATGGCAGAAACCAGCCCCTACTACGGGGGGCGAGCGCAGCACAACAGCCGTGCGGTCTGGGAAAGCAGAAAGCGGCGCGCACTGCAGCGACCGACCAGAAAAAAAAAGAGAGAAAGAGCCGGCCGAATCAGTGGAGTGCGGCAGACGTGCGAGGCGGTGATTGCGTCGAAGCGTCGTAGAGCAAAAACGGGTGGTGATGTGGATTGCGTCGACCAAGAGGGATTGTGAAAGGATCAGGTTGGGGGAAGACGTCAGAGATGACGTTGTGAAGCAGCAAAAAGAAGGGCGCAAAAAAAGAAGGCGGGCGCTGGGCTCCTGGAAGGTCTTGTGTGCCACGGCAGAGACAGGGAAGGACCAGGGTGCCATCGCTGACAAAAACGCCACCGGCCCTCGTGGCGGGCGGGCGTGCGGTTCTCGCACTGTGCGTGGATGGCATCGTCCGATTCCCCCAGCCCAAGCTCGGCCTGGCACAGGACGATCACTGCGACGGGCAAAGCGCATTGGACTGCGCGGGCCCCTCTTCGTGTAGAAAGTGCGCGTGTGTGTGTGGTACAGTACAGGCTACATGGTGCATTGCGTCGGCCGGGCTTCGGACGAGAGAAGCAAAAGGAAAGAAAATCAAGTCATACAAAAGTCACGGGGCAGGGTTCCAATGTGATGGATGCCAGAGGGCCGCTGTTGTTGGCCTCGCAATACCAAATTCCTCCACTACCGCTACGACTACCTATGATTACCAACCCAGGCTTATCCCAGCGAGCTCCCATCGGCGCTCGGAGCCGAAATACAGTGCCAGAACGGCGCATGCACGCCCATAAAGGTTGCAGTCGAAGCATCTCACACTGCTCGTGGTTGCTTCGCTTTGACCCATTATTACCGGTCGGGGGGCATTTCTTTGCCCCTCTCAGTGGCGTCACGCCCTCAGATCGAGAGTTGAGCATAAGAGTGCGGCATGGCAGAATGAAACAAAGCATAGCATTTAGTACTGTGCGGGTACTCAACGACCGGGGTTGGTTTTTTTTTTTTTTTCTTTCGCTTCTCCACACCCCACCAACGAGCTCCTCTGCCAGACCCAAGAGAAAGCAAGGACGCAACTGAGTGGAGCAAAACGCCGGCCCATCACCATCATTCCCCCCGGAGCCAATGACCCGTCCACGACGTGATGACGCAGAACCATGAGGCGCGACAAGCCTAGCCGTGGTTGGCTTCTCACACACCCGTCTGCCCATTTCCCTCTTGTGCATCAACCGATACACTGCCTCCCTTCAGAACCTTGAATCCCGAGATGGATGGAGGGGGAGGGGATGCAAGGGAGGGGAAGAAGAAAGGCACAAGAGAAAGCCCGATGCTTCCGTGACGGCATTTGCTTCTTTGGTCCTTGGCCCTATTGGAATGTTGGGGTGACTGAATTATCGGTGCACCGAATACAGTGAGTGGTCTGGCGATCCTGGGAGTACTGTGCATAGTCCGTCGCCAGAGGAGGCATTTCTCGGTCTCCACATCCTCTGCCTTCGCTGACAATTCAACACCAGATAAAGCTGGGCTTGGCCTCTTAGCCCCCTTCCGTGGATTATCTGGCCCATCACCAATCGTTCCTCCTCCTTGTTCCGATCACATCCCTTTTTTGACTTGCTGTATCTGCGACCCAAATGATGCTTACCCCTGACTTCACCGACTCTCTCAACCACGCCAGAATGCAAAATTAGCCCTGTCAGGCCTGCCAGGTCGTGGTATGGATTCACTTTTTCTTTTCTCCTGCCCTTCTCTCGTTGGCAAGATTGCAACAAGGTCCTCCCCTTCACTAGTGGCGAAACTGGTAAAGCTATCCGTTTCCCACATGCCCGCTCTCTTCTCACTGTGTGGCCTTGCCCGTTCTTGACTGGTGGGCGTGCAGTTTCTTACAAATCGTGGTACGGAGCACAGAATGGACGGCGCGCTAGCCTTGGCCCCCGGTCCTTATCGGATCCTCGTTCAACATGGCCCAATCTGGTCATTCCCCGGGACTGGCCACGAACGAGATCGTGTGTGCACAGTCTACAAAGTAAGAAGAAAAAAAGTGCATTGCCTGTTCTCTCGGGCAGTGCAGGCGACGGATGCACAGAGGAGGATCCAGAATGCGTTGATTCCACTCGATCGGCCTCGAAGTGGATAACCGGTAAACGTGGTGGACGCCGACCCAGTTCGGAAGGCTGGGACAGAAGATACAATGGGCACCAAGTCGGGTGTATGGGTTTTTTTTTTTTAATTGAACAGCCGCCAAATCCCCCAGATCGTGTGGGCCGGGGCAGCAGCCGTCAGTCAAACTCTGCAAATGAAAGAAACACTGGACGCGAAACGGTCCAAATCGAGCACAGTGTCGCGTTTAGAGCTGACGCACGCACTGCCGCAGACACTGTGCCAGTACTTGGACGCAGCGCTCGACCCAGCGCAATATGACTATACAATGACGTCAGCTTTGCAAACGCACTGCAACAACGTATGAGACAAGCGTTCTTCTCGTTGGCCTCGAGGAATGCGTGGGCGAGCACCCTCTCGTACTCCTCATGCTCTTCATGCTCCTCGTGCTCCCCTCCTACTCAAACCCATCACTCCTGCTGTGTCTGCGTCCGTGTGTCTTGACTTGATGAGGCGATCCGTCGCGTTTCCGCAAGCAGCCGCCGGTGCCCCGGGCGTCGACTGGTCGGTCCATCCACCCACCCATCCACTGACTATTTGGCGCTACGCGAGGTCCAGGGGGGGGAAAACTCGAGCCTCACTCAAAGACGTCGTTCCCAAAGCTGGCGAGGCTCAGGGCATTCTTCCCACGCCCCACCATAGACCCACCCTCCGGCAAATTATGACGCACGTATCCTCGTACCGATGACACGTCTCCATCATGGACACGACATGAAGTCCAAACAGGCGAGATTGTTCTATCCTGTAACGCGCTTGAATGCCACCGTAAAAATCCCCGCGGAAGCTGCCATGAGCTACTGTCATTTAATTGCTTTGTGGCGCTTGTGTCGATGCTGTCGAATTTGCGCCACGCAGCTCCGGCCCATGCCCGTCCCGCCGTTGATCGTCTGTCTTCGTCCTGCTCCCCGGAAGCAAGAGTCCTTAAACCTCCAGCCCCATCGGGACATTTCCCCCGAAGCTCAGGCATAGAAAGCCTCGACTGAAGTGAATTACATCAGAGACACTACATCATGATGCCGACGGAGATCACTCAATCAGTTTGTCTGTATCAAGCGTGCCCGAGCCCCCGGAGCTAGCCACCCTTCGTAGAGCCAATTCACATTAGCTCCCGTAGTTTGAAAGCGTCTCGCAGCTGATGGCACTTGTTCGCGCCCGTCCCCAGAAGCTCCAACTCAGCTGTGACATTGAGCTCCTGTCAATCAACCACCTGCGGCGCAGTGTAAGGTCAATTCGTACGCCGCCAATGTGAGCTTGGCCCTCCTCCGAATCCATGGTCTTGGTCTGATCCCCTGGTACGGATATGGATGGGAGGGTAGGTATGCTTCCATTGGTAATTATGATGTCAACGACTCTCTACGTCAGAGTTTTGCGCGTGCCAGGGGGGAAATCAAAACACCACCGAAAAAAACATGCGCTGGACCGTTTTTTCCAGAACGAAGATGATCCAATCCAAATCAACGCAAATAATTGCAAAGAAACAACTAGACTAATACAGAAATGGCACAAGTAAAAATACAAAAATTTTGTTCGGTTATTTTTATTTTTTTTGGGACATGTTTATCACTAAGCTTGTATATTCGTGACAGTGACGGCGTTGTGCACCATGTCGCCCGTCCATCCAAATGCTACCCTGGACCACGTACTCGGAATGAACCGACGCCAGTATGCCGGAATGATGTTGATCGTAATGGCTCTGCACCGCCCTCGTATTTGCTTGCCTACCTTGGCCATGTCGCGCGTGCTGTATATCTCTGAGAGCGTTATCCGCCTGGGCGATGATGATAACTGATTTGCTGTAAACACACACACACACCTAATGTACATCCAAATTCCACCTCTATTGATTGACACTGATGTCACCGCAACCAGGGGCTACAGCTTCGTGTCTGAGCTTGCTTGCTTCTTAATTCTAAACCTGTGCCTGGGCGCGTGAACCCTCACCGTCTTATCCCCGCTGCCGGTTTCATACACGACCTCGCCGGGACCGACACTGATCAGCCTCCCGATGTCCTTGCCCGACGCCCCCGTGTCCGTCGGCCAGGCCGCCACGCGATCGCCCTTCTGAAGGCCCTGTGCAACGACAACGGGGTCCGACTCGTCGAAGCCGATCTCTGCCTCGCTGAACTGCGACCCGAGAATAATCCCCGCCGCCTCCTCGCCCGAGACCTTGGCCGGCCTGCTGGTCTTCTTCTTCGCCGCCGACACGGCGTCCTGGAACCGCTGCATCCAGGCGTACACGCGCGGATACGTGGCGGCCGAGAAGCGGTCCTTGGGCAGCGCCCCCGGGATGCCCGATAGCCAGTGAATCGGCCAGATGGCCTCGATATCAGCCAGCGTGGGCGATGGCGTCTTTAGAACCCAATCGCGTCCGTCGGCTAGCAGCGTTGTCTCGAGCAGGTCGAAGGCGCGGCTGAAGGCGCAGATGGCCTCTGGCCTGGCGGCGCCCATGCTCTCGCGGCTGAGTGGTCCGCCGATAAAATCGCCGCGATCGCGATAGTAGGCCGGGTCCTGGAGCATGGGAAGATCCGTCGGCAAGAGCTGGGCTGCCTTGCCAAAGAGGCCTGAGTCGTTGGTAAAAGACGCCAAAAGCTTCTCCACGGCAGCTTGATCTGGGTCGGAGGCGCCGAGCCGTGGGAGCTCGGGGAACTGGGCTTCGAGCTTGAGAAGCTGTAGCCGGGTATCAAGGTAGACGTCGCGACCAATGGACACGACTGGGATACGCCGGTATGAGATCCCCAACCGCGATATGTCCGGTCGGGGCATCATCCCGGGTTGCATCTGATAACTGTCACTACACTGGCCCATCGTCGTAGCATTGTAAATTCTTGCGACTTACGCATTCGCTGTACGGGATGCCTCGAAGAACCAAGTACCAGATGACGCGCTTGGCATACGGTGAATATGAATAATGATAGATAATTACTTGAGGGTTCGCCATGTTTGCTTAATGTCACAGCGACAAAGCATTGATGCAAGAAACTTGAAAGACGTCTAATTTACGGCTCGTGCCAGCACACGGATGAAAATATCATATCTTGTCCATTTGCGGCATACGCCTTGCAACTGTCGCGCCGAGCCTCGGTTGGCGTCTTTGCGGGGTGCAGGGTGTGCCGCAAGCCCTCGGCTGGTTGCGGACCAATAGCGTGTAACACCTTGTTACACTTCAAATTTATCAATAGTTTCAAGAGTCACCAGGGAGATTGACATTGGCGCCAACACAGTAAGAGGTTACATATCAACTTCATTTAGTTGTTCTGTAACTGGAATCTCCTACTCGAGATTTGTCGACATCGACTTAATTGAAATCCTCCTGCCAAAAACAATCCGCAACCTGTTTGCTCTCAAACATAGGCATGCATGAGATCACCTGTAGACCCTGGCTCATTACCAGCCATCTCCGCCGCCGCCTACGGAGACTTCAACACCTCCGGCGGCTCGAGATTCCCAATCGTCGCTCGCACCATTTTGGTAGGCATTGTCATAGCCGCCATTGGTAGGCGCAGCGAGGTTTCCATCATCGTTGAAACCCTCCGCCTCTGCAGGAGGCAACTGACATCGGACCTTGGTGTGTCCATAGCCTTGGCAATTGGAGCATTGAACTTTGCTCCCTTTAGTTGAGTTAGCATAATCTCTGGGTGAGGTGCACCGTAATCACTTACAATCCTTGGGCTCAGGACAGTCGCGGCTGAAGTGTCCCGTCTTCTCGCAGTTTCGACAAGTGACTGTGTCCATGTTTCGAGGCTGGTCACATTCCTTTGCCATGTGGCCTTCTTGACCGCAGTTGCGACAACCCCGGCCGCTACCTTGGGGACAATCCTTGGAGAAGTGACCCACTATGCACGATCAGTATGTCGGATTAGAGTCAGGACCCAGGATATCATACTCTCATTGCACTTTCGGCATTCGACATTGTCTAGATTCGGGGGTTCTTCGCAGTCTGAGGCTTTGTGGCCCGATTTTCTTTGATTTGTTAGCATCATGAATTATATTTGAGGAATTCGATTGGAGACTCACCCGCAATTCTTGCAAGCAAACTTGTCCACACGAGGTTCAGGGCCTGCCAAGTTAGTTGAGTCACTAAGTCAAGTTTGTGATGCGCTTACAATCTCTGACACGATGTCCGTCAGCGCCGCAGTTGTAGCAAGAGATCTTGGGCGCGTCGCTTCGCTCGGCTTTCTCCTGAGGGCAGAATTTGGAAGTATGTCCGAGTTCTTTGCAGTTCATGCAAAGAGGGACGCCCTTGTCGACAACCTCACCAGCTTCTTCAAGACGTGAAAGAAGTTCAGCCCGATCCTGGGGCCATCCCTCAATCTCACGAGGCCGTTCCGGTTTCTCGGAGAATCGATAAGAGATGGAGTACTTTTTCCCCATGTTGCCTTGCAGATCCATGTTGGTGAAGATCTCGATAAGTGGCTTTTCAAGAGCAATCATCCAAAGGCCAATGTTGCCTTGGATAAACGCCTCTTGGAGGTCCCGATAGGTGACCTCACCACGAAGAGCCTTGACATACTCTTGAATAGCCTCCTTTGCGTCGTCGATGTCGCGCTCGTCGGTAGCCCGCTTGATTTTGTCCCAGGCTGTCTCAGGGTCGACCGTGGCAACATGGTCGCGGTTGATCTTGCGAGCATTTTCGCAGTTTTTGCGCATATGACCTTGAGAAGTTAGCATGGAATATAGGCTATATCATTATGAATGACAAACCTTCCTCTCCGCAGTTCTCACAAAGCATTGGGGGCTTTTCGGGACAGTCCTTGACCATGTGACCAGGCTGCTTGCAATAACGGCACGTCATAGCCTCAGCATTGGGGCATTCGGCTCGGCGATGGCTAATGAATGTTAGAATGTAACAATAATTAATCTAAATGGAACATACCCTGCTTCACCGCAACCGAAACACTTGTCGTCTCCTGGTCCGCTGACTTGCTCCAGATTGTCACTGTGAGATCAGGTTAGTCTGTAACCTGGCTGAATGTTGATTTGCAGGCACATACCCGCCAAAGTCTTGCCCGTTTCCACCATACCCGTCAAACCTGGCATCCTGAGGGCTAAATTCAGGAGCACCACCGCCACTTCCATTGGGAACAGTCGGATCTTCAACACCCCAAGCATCGCCACCACGTGGAGCCGTTCCCTATTCGGCCATCGTAGATGGTTTACTGGAGTTGAACTTGAAGAATTTTCTGTGAAACCCGTTAGTCGTTTGCACGATAATGTTGTACAAGGTAAGTCGTGATTGAAAGGCAGCAGTGGCTGGTGCGAGCCAAAGCCAATGCTTCTTTCGTAAAGAAAATACACAATCCAAAGAGAATAAAAAAGAAACCCAACAGGTAGTAGACTGTGGATTCAAAGCAATGTCTTCGGATGGACTGTGTGATCGGCAATCTTCAGACCAAGACCCCGTTTGACAGCATGGGATTCCATAGAGGCGGGGATGGAATGGAGAGAGGAAGAGGGGCTGGGCCTTGGAAGGGAGAATATGATTTCTGTTAGAAGAATAGGACGTGAGCACTTACCTGCGGCCTTGCCTTGTCCTCCAGACAGCTATCTGGCGATTGGATACGGGTGAAGAGCGAGGCAGGAGACCGAAAGCTTGTGATCTTTTCAGACAATAGTGTAGAAAGTGTTCAAAGAATATCGAGACGAAATGTGGTGTCTTGGCCTGAAGAGAGAGGAGAAAGCTGGCGGAAGACACCTTGGAAGAGGTTGTAAAAGGGAGAGAATCGCGAGGGGCCCGCGGTGAGGGGAGAGGGTTTTGAGACCTGAGGGAAAGCAGGCACCCGTTAGGAAGGAAGCTACGGGATTAGGGATTAGGAAGACAGCCGTGTTCAGCTGCAGACGGGCTTCAGCAATGACTGGCACTGGCAGAAGCATTGGGCTTTTTGCAGGAACACAGGCGCCAAGACAATAAAGCACATTCGTCAGATCAATGCATGTTAAGCAAACAGATGCATGTTGCCGATGCAAATAATGTCTGAGGGCGTCGTTTGATTGGCAGAGTCTGCCACGGCTCCGGGTAGTTACAGCTCACAGTTGTTCTGCTTGGGCTCGCTGACCAGCTTGCCATGGATGTCGCTCCGACGAGAAGCATATTTACACGAATTACGAGAATTAACCTGTAGGAGCACTGCGACGCCCTGATTTACACTGCTCCAATACTACGCACTGCCATGTTTGTTGTTGTTTCAGGTTGAGATGCTCGTTGTGGCTGGCTTATTGAATCCATCACCATCCTCCTGACAAGAGCAGAAGCTAGGTCCGGCCCGTCTGCTAGCGACGGAAATGGAAACCCACCAGGCCAAACATAAAGTTGGGACCAGGTAAGCACATCCCTCCCCAAACACGCCCAGCCTAACAGGATGCAAACGTCCTCCTCTGACCCACATACGCCATGTCGCAATCGGCTTGGGTGAGGAGTAATCAAGTAATGAGGTAATGACAGTGACAGGCGCTCGCCACCCTTGACCCCGGGCGGGATGGCATCCCCCGCACAGCACACACGGAAAGGAAAAAAAACAAAAAAACAAAGCATGCAGTAGCTTGCTAAGCAGTCAAACATGGACGGGGGGCGAAGGCGATGTGCTTGCCGGGGGGGGACAACCTATCGCCAACTACAGATTGTTTAGGGCAAAATCTGCCGGGCGGGGATTGGTCCGAGTTCGCACCAATCCGTTTCCAACGCTGTCCGACATGCCGCCGATTTATTAGGCGATGGGTCAGCGGAATCGGAAGAGGTGGTATAGGACGGCTCGGCTACTGGCTGACAGATCCTTTGACCGATCCCTTGTGCCTGGCTCAGGAGTTGCTGAGTCGTACGGTGGGCAGGCGATTCTTGGCTAAGCGAGAATCGCCACTCATTTCACGCGCGGTTGGGGGATTTCCGAGGACTTGGGACACGGTTTGGAGGGCCTACTTTTGAAACCCAGCGACTGCGACAGGACAGTTGACCAACGGCACCGGAGTAAGCAGATGGTCATCAATCTCTCTGCCTTAGCTCAGATTTTTGGATGCAGGGTCGACAATGGCGGGCTCCGCACCTCCGCAGTCGGAACCAGGGATGCTTATCGATATCGCGCTGCCATCGCCATCGCCGCCCGAGGAAAAGTAGAAACGGAACCCCGCAACACAGAACGACTATGTAATACCGTCTGGGACAAATTAGCCCGCACGGCCCTTGACTGACATGCATGACCGGTGTATACAGTCCAGGTTGCTGCACGTACTGTGGTCATAGTGGTTATAGTTCACCCCATTGACTAATCCAGTTCACACCAACCCATTCATATCTCGGGCGAAAAGTCCTCGGGCTCCTTACAAATCTTGTATTATTTCCCCAAGTCTGCTCGCCCCGGACCACACACTCTCTTTTCAGTCCTCACAACCTCTCTCACAATGGCGCCCGCAACCCTGATGCTCGACCAGAGCGACGACTTTGTTCTGTCAATCTCGCCACCCAAGCGCACCCTCCTTCTTGCGCCCCCGTCCCTTGCTTCCAACTCCGATGCCCTCACTTCCGTCCTCTCCGAATATGACCGCTCCGTCACCGACCTCCAGATGCTCGACCGCCTCGATGCGGGGCTAGTTCAGTTGCCACCCTCCACCTACGACCTTATTCTCATCCTGGCCGATGCCTCGTCCATGCTGGGCGAGTCTCTCGCCTTGATGAACCGATCGGTCCTGGGTCCCGTTGCCGAGGCGCTCAAGCCCAACGGCCGACTACAGGGACAAGATGGAAACAGCTTGGAGGAGTCTACCCTGTCGAAGGAGGCAGTCCTGGCTGGCCTGGTTGCCAAGCAGGGCGGTTTCGAGAAACCAGACTACGGCGCGAGCGAGGGCGTTGTTAGTCTCAAGCTGGGAGGCAAGAAGAAGAACCAAACTGTTTTGAGCGATGGATCTGTTCCCCTCAATTTCAAAAAGAAGACCCAGACGGCCTTGAACGACGACGGATCAGTCCCCCTCAACCTCAAGAAGAAGAAGGCTCCTGAGCCAGCGGTTGTCAAGCCTGTTGTCCCCGCTGGCGTCGGGTTCATCGATCTGAGCGACGATCTGGATGACGACGACCTCATCGACGAAGACACCCTCATGACAGAGGAAGATCTTCTGCGCCCCATCAACATCCGTATGTCTCCCCCATCTTTGGCGACCCCATCCCCTCCATCCCCCACCCCCACTTGTGTACTAACTCCTGTCCATAGCCGCAGAGTGCCAGCCCAAGCCTGGTAAGCGACGTCGTGCCTGCAAGGACTGCACATGCGGCCTCGCCGAGCGTCTGGCCGCCGAAGACGCTGCCAAGCGGGAGGAAGCCGACAAGAAGCTAGCGGCCGTCAAGAAGATCGAAAGTGTCAAGCTCGCCTCTGACGACCTGGCCGAGATTGACTTCACCGTCCAGGGCAAGGTTGGCTCATGCGGCAACTGCGCTCTGGGTGATGCCTTCCGATGCGACGGCTGCCCTTACATTGGCCTGCCGCCATTCAAGCCCGGCGAGGAGGTTCGGCTGCTCAACAATGACATCCAACTGTGACGAACAAAAAAGATACCTGTAATGAACCTGGGGGCGCAGCAATGCGGGCGTTATATACACTTGTTTCTGGGATGGATTGGATTCTTCGGCAGACCTCGGATAGGTCATGGCCGCTACATGCTACAATGCACTCACATGGTCACGAGGCAAAGGGGGTTTGGATCTGGCCGCTACATGCTACAATGCACTCACATGGTCACGAGGCAAAGGGGGTTTGGATCGAGCGCTCTAGATTTTATTTAGATTTGGCGTTCCTGGCGCGGCTTGAGCCCATTTAGATAACATAAAAAAAGATGCATTTGCAATGCCACCACGTACAAAACTCCAAACGCCGCTCCAATTGTGACATGCTCCAACCTCTGTATATGTGAGTAAAAAGTCATCGCTGCCAGATGGTAGGTAATACATGTTCTTCTCTAGACCTAACATAGTGAGCGTAATTCAAGGACTGGTTTACTTTGCGCGACCCCCGTTCTTCTTTTCAACAACCGAGTCATCGTCGCTGTCGTCACCGACAGAATACTTTGCACCTCCGGCTGTAGTGGGAGTCTCGGCATGTAAGTCATCGAGCTCGCTCTCATCAAAGGCCGCTGCCTCGAGGTCACCAGGGTTCGACTTGTTGCGCATGTTGTCAAATCGGGCCGTGGAGTCGTTGTTAGCGAGGGCATGGTAAGCGGCGCCCTTGCGACGTTCGCGCCAGATGAAGTATCCCCAAGCCGTAGCCGCGATAATGACAATGACAAGAACGACTTCGCCAGACTTCTGGTAGGCTGCCCACTTGGCCTCGTTCAACTTCTTCTCTTGGTCATCATGTTCCGCCTGAGTGGTCTTGTTCGAGGCGTCACCGACAGTTGTCAAGGGACCCTTCTCCCCATCGATTCGGCTGTCGGTGGGATCGCCACCAATCTTATCAATGTTGATACCCATGAAGCGGTCCAGCATGTCTCGGCTCTGGCGAGGCAGGTCGAAGGGGACCATGTGCGAAGAGTTGTGGAACAGGACGTACAACAGGTTTCGGGCCTCTTGCCAGAAACCGATAGACTTGCCCTCAAAGCTCCACTCTCGGCGCGGAGCCCAGTTTCCAGGCGTCAGTTCAAATCCCTTGCCGCCGTTCCACTGCATATTGTTAATCAGGTCCTCGGTTCCAAGATGGTTGCAAATAAGATCTTCGGCGCCCGAGAAGAGAAGGATTGGGACCTCCTTGAGGATCTCGGGCAGATATTCGACGCTGGGCTTTGAGTTCCTGGCATTGAAGGCCGATCCCACGGCACCGTTGCACTCTTCCCACCCAGTGTTCTTTTGTTGGTCGACGTGAAGAGCAGCTACAACATCCGATCGTCTCAGGTAAGGCTTGACAGCAACCAAGTCCGGAGGCCAGTTCATGCCACAGCTGGGGTAAGAGTCCCTGAGACGTACGTCATACATGTTAAGGCACGCATCATCGCCACCACCACTCTTCATGGTCAGTCTGAGGATGTCTGACAAGATGCTTTCGCAAGAGGAGTAGTCGACATGGCCCGCGTCGGAGGCCATTCGCGATTGGCATTTAGTCAACGCATCCTTCAGCTGCTGGTGCTCGTTCGAATCCTTCTTGATGATTCCCTTCTCAACTGCAAAGTTGATGTAGGCAGGGTACTGCTCCTTGGGCGAGATCCACCCGTTTCCAATAACCAGTCCCTTCAGGTTCCAGGGTGCTGTCTTCTTCTCCTCGTTGCGCTTGAGAATGGCCTTTGCGATGTAGGGAATATGCTGTCCAGCGTACGATTCACCAGCGATGTAGATCTGCTAGTCATTAGCACAATGGGGGTCGATTGATGAGGAGCAATACATACGTCATCCTGATCGTACTCGGGGAACAAGGCAAACCACTTCTCGAGGAACAGAACAAACTGGTCGGCCATTTCGTCGAGCTCGTGAACGTAATTATTGGTGTCGACGTAGCTGAAACCTGTGCCAACAGGGTTGTCGACGAACAGCAGATTGGCGAACTCGTGCCAGGAGCCGTTATTCGGAACTAGAGTGTTTTCATTCTTGACGCGATAGGGGCCAATCTCCATCATTGCACCATCTTCGGAGCTGCAGCCTGGGCCACCGTTGACCCAGATGACGGTTCGTTGTTTATCGGCGATGTGTTGATTCTGGAAGTGCCAGAAGAAGAGGTTTCCGTGGTGTTCTGGGGTGACTTCGATATGGCTTCAATGCGCAACGCGTCAGTCACGAGGGCATCAAAGGGGCGCCGGAATAACTCACCCAGCATGCATTTTTACCGGAACGGTGTTCTTAGGGAGGCCAGGAAGGTTGCGAACGTAGTAGTCGGCAGCCGAGCGGTCCGCAGCGCTCAAGGCTGGTCCCAGAGCGAGGGAGAGCAAGGCCGGCCATCGCCTTGGGGGCGGGAGGATCGACAGTAAAGCCATGATGTCGCGGGCGAGATGAGACGCCGCAGTTGGCTTTGTCGAGGGCGCAGATGGGAGATGGAGATGGCGCTGGAGCCTCGAGGTTCACAGCGATCTCGTCATTCAGCGGAAGTAGTCGAGGTTTTTGGGAGAGTCGAGATTACAGACGGAGGATGTGAAACCCATGAAAGGGTGAGGTGGCCGTATTACGGGGGTACATGCGCAGCACGGGACGATCGCTACGCCGGGCCTTGGCGGAGGTGACGACAGCCTAAGGGATTCCTGGAACGCGGCTTAGATACCCAGCGAGCCGATTTTGGATGGACGTGGGGCTCTCCAGCGGCACAATCTCCAATGGTCTCGAACTCAGGGCGCTGAGAAGGACCCTGAGAGGCCCTGGGATGGTCTGTGCAGTGGCTTGTGGCGCTGTTGGAGGCAGAAATTGGGCCTGAATAGCAGCCCTCTGCCATTCGCTGGAATGGGCTCTAGAAGGGACTTGGCTGCGTGTAAGTGTTGGCTTGCCTCTTTAAATGCCGTATTAACCGTCTCCTTAGATGTTGAGTTTGCATGAAATTAAACTAGCTCTGATGTTGAAATGACGCCTCGACGGGTTTGATCTGCGCAATGTGCTTTGCTGAGGCCTTTGGCGCGTCGGGAAGAGCGACTGCTATGCCGTGCTCCCAAAATCAAGGCAAGCCCTGAAACTGAGTGGTGATCGTTTCCAAGATTCCACTCACCCACCGGACTCACCACTCATACTGCCGCATTGCTAGTGTCCCTATGTAGACTGGGGAAATTTTCAAACCCTCCTCTGATTGAACCCGCACCCATACAAAATTCAGCTAGGAAAGAATCAAGGTTTTTTTTTTTTTTTACCCCCCTGGAGAGCCGCTGTCTATCTGCCTTGAGCGCGCAAAATTTTGAGACAGAGCCGCCTTCAGACTCGATCCGTCCCGCAGTGTGTACAAATTTGTAGGTTTATTGTGCGCAGTGCCCAACCACTGAGACCATGGCGGGTTCTGGAAAGACTTTTATTGTCGAGCATCTCGACCCCGAGCTAGGCCCCTGGTCAGAGCTCGAGTACCTGGCCATCGCCTCTGAGACGCAGGCCACAAACGGCACATTTATTTTGTCATGCCTGCCACAAGAGTTCAAGGTTCCGGCGGATCTGTCAGCCAATCCAGCCTTCAAGGCTGAGCATCGGGGCGTCGAGGAGCTCTACGCTGGCCAGAAGTCCCGCGTGTGCCTCCTTGACCCAGCTGCCGCAAAAGACCTGTCCCCCGAGGACGGCGACACGTTTGATGCGTTTCTATTCGGTGGAATTCTGGGTATGTGATGCCGTTTCCTACAAAGGAAGGAGCGTAACTAAACCGTTTCGATAGGCGATGACCCCCCACGAGGTAGGTAGTACTGGTCATCTCCCGTCTTGTGCCTTGCTTTTTATTGACACAAAACTGCACAGACCGAACCTCTGAGCTGAGGAAGAAGGGATTCGAAGGCCGCAGGTTGGGCCCCAAGCAGATGACGACAGACACGGCTGTGCGAGTTACCCGCATTGTTGTACAGGACAAGGGTGTGTACCTACATGAGTGGGCTGTGACATTTATGCTTATTATAGAAACTAGTTGCCCTCGACAAGGTTCCCTACCTTGACTTCCCAGAGCTCAGATTCAACGAGCACGAGAGCACCGAGATGCCCTTCCGATACGTCAAGGGAGATGATGGCAAACCAATCATGCCAAAGGTAACACCCGGCAGCTGCACTGCGAGGGGGCGAGATGCTGACTCTGGTTCGCAGGGAATGGTGGAGTTGATCCAAAAGGATGCAGACAAGGCTGTGGATGATCTTTTCTAAGCTGGCAAGATCTTAGCTCAGATGTACTGTTCCGGTCTGAGGGATGGCTCAAGTGGCGTCAAAGACCCATATACGCTTTGGAATTTAAGCCAACTCAAGGGTTCCATTGTTGCCACACCACATCATCTGCTGCGATAACTCTGAGCCGTGGTTTGAAAGTGCCATTTTTACTTGATCTGGCTGACCTGTCGGTAATACTAGCGTACCATTTGTTGCCAGGTATATGTGTTGCAAACTCGGTCAGTCCATGTCGATGTGATCCAACTGCCATGCATACGGATCACCTTTAAAATCCCACATGGCCTTCCGGATACGAAAATAGGATCCCCGCCATTTGCCAACTACCCAGTTGGAAATGATTGCACTAGTTTAGAACCTATCGGTTTTTGAGCCCTCTCACGTAACCCTCAGCCCCCATATCCCATATCCATACCTATGTAGAAAAAGGGCACGGGATATTTCGAAGAAACGAGACCAAAATTATCCCGGAAGCTTAGATTGCTGAGCATACTTGCCGCAAAACTACGCTCGCGAAAAAGATCGTTCAGGACTGGCCGAGGAAGGGGTGCTACGATAAAATGCGAGTGTGTCACAGCTCGCAGAACAAGAAACAACTTCACGACATGTAAAAACAAACCAAATCTGTCCAGTTTAGCACTCTCTTTAAGTAACTCTTGGGATTATTTTCTCCTGCTTCATCTGAGGCTCACTGCTACGTTTGCTGATCTCTTTTCCCATGCAATGCATAGAAGCGGGGTCATGCATCAAACGCGACAACGGATCTCTGCACGACCGTTTGGACATCTGATCAAAGTCACTTTTACAAGCTGTCAATGCCGGCCAATCGCCCTTTCGACATACTGATTGGGGCCGCATTGTAAACTTGAACATTTCAAATGTTGCGCACTCTTCTCAGGCCCAGATCAGTTTTGGGTACTCGGGTCTCACCATGGCGGCAATGTCTATCCACGAGTGTCCCAGGGCGCCATTCAGACCCTCTACGAATCCTCTTCTGTGGCTCAGATGAGTTTAGTTGTGCATCTCTCAAGGCCGTATTCGATGAACACACTCGAAATAAAGCCTTGGTCGAGTCTTTGGATGTCATGGTCCTACCTCCAAAAAGAGTTGGCCGAGGCTTCAAGAATGTCCGTGAAGGTGAGGTAGCATGTCTCCACGCAGCAAGACTCAATTGACCATCAAGGACAGTGCCATGCAAGACCTTGGCAGAAGAGCTAGGCTTGAAAATACATCAGCGAGAGACTTTTACAAAATGGGAGGTATGTGATTTCGAAGGTTGCCCGCCATTTCGTGGCTGAGACTTTATCTAGCTCCCCGAAGCGACAAACCTCATCATTGCCGTTTCGTTTGGGTTGTTTGTGCCACCGAGAATCTTGAAATCGGCAAAATACGGAGGATTAAATGTGCATCCTTCTTTGTTACCTGAGTAAGCAGTTGCCGAGTGATTTTGGGACCTAACATTGAACGAGCTAACAAAAAGTAGTTTGCGTGGACCTGCACCCATTCACCATGCCATATTGCGGGGGCTTGAATACACGGGAGTTTCCTTGCAAACTTTGGATGACAAGGCATTCGATCATGGCGCCGTACTATCACAAACTCCATCACCGGGAATACCCGTCCCCCCGGGAGCTACCGTGCAGGAGCTGATCACTCAGTTGGCACCAATAGGAGCCCAAATGTTAGTGCAGGGACTGCGAGACGGCTTGCATGTACCTCCACGACAATCCTCGGGATGGAGAGGAAAGGAACTAGAGGGCAAGGAACTTGTTCACGCACCTAAAGTCAACAAGGCCGATGGGAATGTTGACTGGGCTCAATGGACATCCGAGGACTTTGCACGGCGAATTCGGGTTCTCGGCTCGGTATGGACGCGCGCAGTCAACAAGAAAGGGGAAGTCAAGCGTCTTATAATCCAGGACGCAGAGTTGGTCCCCGCAGACAGCGATATGGAGACTCCGGCGACGGTATCCTTTGTACAAGAATTGACAGATGATCAGGAGGGCTCAAGGCATGGTAGGTTAACTGCGCTCCTCGGTGATGGAAGTGCGGTTATTCAGCTGAGCAACGGGCAGCGGCTGCGTATTAAAAGGGTTAAGGAAGAGGGCAAGCCTGATCGGGATGCTGCTGTTGTCTTCAAGTCATATTCAGTCTAACAGACCTGGGATCTACTAGGGTTACGATGCGGTCTGGGGTGTCACCAAGATCTTATACCTCACGACGCTCTCATCTTTCTCTAGGGCAGTAATTCGACGGGGTGTCCATATTGAGGGTAGTAGATAGTTCGAGAGCGGGAGGCTACATGGGTCAACGAATAAATCCCCGAGCTGACGTGGAGGGCTTGATTACGGTCGATGATGCGAATGAGCCATGAAACAATGTGTATACTATTTCAAGCTACTTCATCTGATATTCGTACCTTCCACATATGACTCGTTTCACATCATGTGCTGCTGTGCGCGTGGTCCCTCACGGACGTGTGGGATGTGCAGTTTTTGTTTTGGCAGTGAATAAACACAACGCATCAAATGACTTGTGTGTAATGGGGAAGACAACGATGTGGCGACATACCTTATTGGAGTGAATCAACATGATTTCTACCGATAAATATAGAACTTTGAGTTGACCCAACGCCTAAAATTCTTTAACGTATATTTCGAAACAACATTAAAGCCACTGAAGCAAGAAATCCTCGTACGAATACCTTGTCCAGGAACTCACTAGAGCACGTATTTGGCTACCCTAAACGACCCGAGTATAACGACAATGTGTCTAGAGATAACTACAAAGAGGTATTGTTGGAGCTGTGGCGAAGTCATTTGGACCAGGAAACGGAAGCACGCGTGCATTATTTCAACATTGGGCGGGAGTTGCAGGACGGAGCATCGTGTTGTGACCGAGTATGCGGGCCCGAATGGATGTCCACCTTGTCTGAGCAAACAGGAACTGGAAGAGGAGGAGAAAAGCAAGAACTAGAACCATGTTGAGTAATATGAGGAAAAAGAGGACAAGGGTCCAGATGTTGGCGTGGAACTTGTTGTAACGCTGAACTTGCGTATTGAGCCTGCGGAAGAGTCAGGCAATTTATTCGAGTAGCTATTATTACCATTGCCTGGCCACGAAAACCATGTTTTGGAGGTACCGACATGGAATTTTTATAAGGATGCTAGCAACGGGTTTGAAAAAATAGCAAATGCATAATTTGCAGATTATGACCAGGCGAGACGCACAAAATGAGGCATCGATTTTCCAGTTGTGCCAACTTGACACGTCCTAGCCCAGGGACAAGGACGCTACGGCGAATCAGGGGGGAGCGCCCGGTGGAGTTGGGACGCGTAGACACGCACACACGTTTGCACGTTGGAGTTCGGTGCATTTGTGGGTTTGCTCCTTTCCCGAAGTGAAGCTGAAAAAAAGGCCGGTGTTTCGGGCACCACCTCGTTTCTTGGTGTTGTTGCTGCTACTACAACAAAGATGGGCGGCGTTGAAGCAAAAGCGTGGGCCTGCGCTTGCAAAGTCAAATGGAATCGACAAACTCAAAAGGGGCAAGAGCAGCACTCGGATCGGCAAGATCGTGGGATTTGACGTCGAACGGCGGTTAATCTAGCGGGTTGGCCCAGCGGAAATAAAAAAAAAAAAAACAGGGAGCAAGGGGGCCTGGTGAGCTTGTAGCGTGGTTCCAAGCGCGCGCAGGGATCTCTCTCAACCAACGGACCCGGTTTCTCGGCAGGCATGATTCCGTCGCTGTATACAGAAGATGGATGCTTACGACGCTGAGGCTCCCTTTGCGGCAAATATCTTGGTAGCCGGCCGAGGGGAAATATGCCATCCACAGTCAGTCATATTCCGGATTCTGCGACAGCTCGAGAAAACTTAAACCCGCCTTTGGGGGGCTCTGGACGGCACAGCTGGGCAGCAGACCTCTGGCCTATAAACTATGGCCCTGCGGAGTGCACGATCCGCGGTTACGGACGACTGTGCCCGCACCAAAACAGGCGGTACGCCAAGGCAAAGCGGAGTTTTTTTTAAATTCTTATTCAATAGGCTCGCTGGAACGTTAACACAGAGCCAAGAATCTTCTTTCACAAATTCCGCAACCTGCTTTGGATCCTAGGTTCCGATGGCGTCCGCGTGTCGAGGCGGTTGGCTAGCGGCTCCATCCTTCGAGGAGTTCCTCTGCGAAGAATCCGTCCACACTTAGAACCTCCACCCCCCAACGCCACATGACGACGACTCTTCACGGTTGGCACATATCCATAGCGAATCGACGCCAAGCATAGGAGCGGCAGCCAGGAAACAGCCTTGGACGCTTGCTTCTCCGCCGTCTGTGTCTGTCTGATACCACAGCGCGCTCCATAACATGTCTGCCTCCAATAAGCAAGGGCCCTGGCATCCACCGTCCCTTTTGGCCCACCACTTTCAGGGTTTAAGCGGAGGCCTGGTCCTTTATTCCCCGATCGTCTGCATTGCTGATGCGCCGTGATAGGATCAAAGGCCGTGGGATCCGTAACCCGGACCATACTTGGCCGACTCGGATGACCAATGAATGTCGAGTCTGGCTGACTGCGGCACTAACAGCCATGTGCAGACCCACGTCCACATGAGAAATGCTACAAGACCAAGCCACAAAAGAAACAGGAGCAAAAACAATCTGCCAGGGTTGTATACTTGCAAGATGCCCAGGTCGAGTTGTTGTCCGTTTTCAGAAGTCATCGCCGGCCTTCCTTTGCTTTTCCAATATCGCCTCGGAGGCGAATCTTCCCTTTCAGCTGGCCCCGGTGAAAATAGACTGTTGTTGCCCATTCGTTGCTCCATGTGGATTACCTTCTGACTGGTGATCATGTCAGCATGGATCATCGATCTCTGTGAAGCCGTCTCATCCTTTGCCGCACACAATCAACTGCTCTCGGAGTCTCGCCTGAGCCTCGCATCGAGCCCATCCGGTTTAGCCAACATGTTCCTGCGTTAGTCCTGCCAGGGGCATGCCTTGATACGTGTGCCACTCGTCACGCTGCAAAAAACAACGTCAACGAATGACTCGCCATCATGTCCATATCGACTCTTGACGCGCACCACTTTACAAGCAGGCCAGTGGAGACTCGCAATCCCCAGCCGGCAGTCACTTTATGCTGCCCTGGGAGCACTTGAAACATCGTCCCATGGTGTTTCCCCAATCACACTGCTTGGGCTGGTGTCAGTCTCCTGGAACCCCCTTGGATTCCGTTGGGGGGTGTCTATTTCTGGCCTCTCTCTCGATGCAACGTACCTGCACCGCCAACATCGCCCTCCCCGTAGACTAGGGCATAGATCAAGATGGTTCCTTGCCTGTTGGACCCAGTCGCATGGCGTTGATAGTCTGATGGACCCTGGGACCTCGCCAGAGAATCTTGCTCGGCAATCCACTCATACAGCCAGCTTCGTAATGGCGAGGTCCCGGCCCTCCGTTCGTCGTATGCCTGAAAGGGGGATGCAGACGGGCAAAGAAACATTGAAAAACATCTTCACCCCAGCTCCCCCAGTTTCATCCATAGTCTTTCCTTCTCAGTCCATTGGGCGGATCAGTCTTTTCTAAATATTTTCATCTCGTCGTCCTTTCTAGAGCCTCAAGCTCACCATATTGACGTACTCACGTCTAGCCACACTCTTTTTTTCCCTATCGTCACTCACTGCCATCTCTGTTATACAATCACGAATCTCCTTTTCCTTCTCATTCCTTATCTTGATACCATGTCCCCTTCACTTCGCTCCATCGGTGCGGCCGCTCTGGTCTGCGCTGGCAGTGTTTCTGCCAAGCAGTGGTACCTCGCTGACACCTGGGATGCCACCAACTTCTTTGACAAGTTTACCTTCTTTAGTGTAAGACTTGGCATGGCATCGCATGTTTTTACACACGCAAACTAACGAGTGTAGGATGCCGACCCCAACTCCGGCCACGTTGTTTACCAGACCAAGGCCAAGGCCATTGAGCTCGGCCTCGCCAAGTACGAGGACAGTGAGGTCTACCTGGGCCCCGATAACACAAACGTCCTTGACAGCGACACTGGACGTCCCAGTGTGAGACTTCAGTCTGCCAGCAGCTACAACCACGGTCTCTTTATTGCTCGATTCTCTCACCTCCCAGAATCTGCCTGCGGTGCTTGGCCTGCTTTGTAAGTTGAAGCAATATACTCATTGTACAGTGACTTCCTTCTAACCACCATCATAGCTGGTCCGTTGGCAGCACTTGGCCCGACGATGGCGAGATCGATATCATTGAGGGCTGGAACCTTCAGACGACCAACGCTCCCGCCTTCCACACCGGAGACTCGGACGAGTTCGGCACCTGCAAGCTTAGCAGCACCAATCAAACAGCTACCATCGACACCACCAACTGCGATAACACATACTCGGACTCTAGCCAGTCCCTGAACCAGGGCTGCACTGCCACCGATTCCAACGCCCCCTACGGCTCCTCGGATGGTGGTGTCTGTAAGCTGCCGCACCTAGATGGCCGCATCAACACTGTAAGCTAACTGCCTCCAGACGCCCTCGAGTGGACCGACAGCTACATCAAGCTCTTTGCCTGGAAGTGGAGCGCTGTTCCTGACAACATTGAGTCTTCTGATCCTGACACCGACTCTTGGGGAACCCCCAACCTCTACCTCACCAACGACGAATGCAACATTGACAACCACTTCATCGACCAGACCCTGATCATCAACCTTGCCTTCTGCGGCAACCCTGTTGGCAACACGGACAAGTGGGCTACCTGCAAGACCAACACTGGCTACGATACCTGCAGCGCCTATGTCTCTGCCGAGCCTACTGCCTTTGCCAACACCTACTTCAAGATCAAGGACATTCGATACTTCAAGACCACCAAGTCCACCTCGTCTTCCACCCCTGTTGCTTCCACCCCCGTTGCCACCACTCCTGCCATCGCTACCGGCACCAAGTACAACAACGGCTCCATCCCTGCCACTGCTAGCGCTGAACTGACCACCTCTGTTGTTTACACCACCCAGACCTCTACCGTGACTGCTTGCCCTTCCACTGTCACTGACTGCCCCGTTGGCTCTGTCGTCACCGAGACCATTGTTCTTTACACCACCGTCTGCCCCGTTTCTGGCCAGGAGTCCACCCCCACTGGCACATCTGGCTCCGGCTCTGGTTCCTCTGGCTCCGGTTCTGACTCTGGCTCCGAGACCATTACTGAGACCCTGACCAAGGTCCACACCATCACTAGCTGTGCTGCTACTGTTACCAACTGCCCTGCCCGTCACTCTACTGAGTACATCACCACCACCTACTTGTCTGGCAGCGGCTCTGGCTCTGGTTCTTCCTCTGGAGCCATTGCTACTCCCGGCTCTAGCTCCGGCTCCGGCTCCGGCTCCGGTTCTGGTTCTGGCCCCGGTGCTGCTGGCACTAGCTACTCTGGCTTCTGGCCTGCCCCCGCTCCCTCTGCTGGTAGCGGTAGCGGCAGCGGCTACGAGACTCCTGGCGCCGGCTACAACACCCCCGTTGCCACGCCTGTTGCTACTCCTGTTGCTGGCTCCGGCGCCTACACCCCTGGCTCCAGCTACACCCCCGTTGCTACCCCCTCCATCTCTACCTCTGTCTCTGGTGCCACCACCGGTTCTTCCTCTGGTAGCACCACCACCAGCGCTGTCGCCGTCACTGGCGGTGCCAACAAGATGGGCGCCAGCTTGGCCCTCTTCATCGCTGCCGTTGCTGCTGTGATGATCTAAAAAGAATACCTGTGTATTTTGGAAGTTTCTTTTTTTATTCATTTATAGATTTTGGATAGTGTTTGGATATCTGATACCGAATAGTACATATTTTCTTTCCCTCTAAACTGGCTGTCTGGATATGTGAATCACCTTGATGTGTTTGAACCTGGTCTGGGTGATGAATGAATACATATGTAAACCTTTACAGCTATAAGTCACATTGAATGAGTTGCGTAATGAATTCAACTAACATAATCTCAACCTAGAGGCAGGCTGTGAAGTATTGATGAGTAATAATCGTAGTTCTATTTCAATGACGCTTCGGGGCTCGCTATTTTAACAGTATTGCATCTCATCTCCTGGTAGTCCCCGCACGCATCCGTGTATGGGCCTTATTTTGGGGGTATCATTCAGCTCCATCCAAATCTTCACCATTGCCCACCCTTGTGCTGTTCGCGCAACGCCTTCACGCAAGACGTGTTCTGATCCACTCCGTCCATTTGCACAGATCCTCCATGTGTTCAAGGACTTTACCAAGGTCGGCTCTGCTAAGCTCCTTGCCCTTGAGCTTTCGTCCCTCGGTATCGCCTTCCCGAGGGAGTACATTCTCGTTGATGATTTCAATGATGCCGTCTTCATGGATTTTCAGGGTAATGTCGGCAGTGGAGCCGCGGAAGGGGAACACGACCTGCATATGCGGGGTTGGATGAACCCAGAGCGTGACGTCCAAGTTAAAGTCCTTCGAGGGAGCCTCTTGGGCTGGCTCCTCGGGGCCGAGGCTTGGATTCATAAACTCTGCCAGCTCGTCCTTGGTCGTTTTGGTGCTGATCTTTACCGCTGGGATGGATGTCTTTTCATTTGCAGATCCAGGCGGTGCCTCGTTGGTCTTGGATCCGAAACTGTTGTCGAGAAGAATGGAGATGAAGGCGTACTGTCGGAGGAGTGGCAGCATTTCAATAAGCTGTCTTGGGTGAGAGAATGGCATCTCCGTGACCACCTGTGAATATATTTGCTTGTAGATATAAAGTGAGTTCTTGTGAGACTGCGTGGATGGTTTCCCTTCTCTGTCGTACACTAGAACATCTCGCTGACGGGTAATTGTACGCAATTCGCTCGGATCTTGTGTGCTACCGGGAGGCACAGGGAAGAGCAAGCTGTCAAAGGTCGGGGGGTAGTTATATATAGGTGGGGGACTCATATTCGTAAATGTGTAGAGCCGCATCCAGTCGTTTTGAGGGAGGATTATAGGGGGATCAAAGGTAACGGTAAACATTACCTGCGGTACCCTAGCGGTGGAGAGATCAGGTTGGAGCATTTCCATGCCGGCGTTCTTATTTTCCTCCGATGGGGGAAGCACCACATTTTCAGGCTCTTGCCAGTCTAGGTTTGGCCTCTTCGGATCGATAGATGGCTCAGCTTTGGCAATGTCCTTCGATAGCCAATTTTCCGACACCCGCACCGGCAGATGATCAATTCCTCCTGTGGCACTGCACCCGACAAGAAGTGACCAAACTTTTTCCCGGGTTTCGGTAAACGTGGTCACTTGTTCGTTTGAGGGAGGAATCATTCTGAGTGTCTTCCAATACTGGATGGCGAGCCCCACACGATCTCTGGGATGCATCACTGGGCAACCGTGCCTTGAGCACATGGCCACCACAGACAGAGCACGATCTGTCTTGTCACTCATGCCCGGTTCCTCGCGCAGCTTAGAAACGTCCCATTGGTGCAGCCGCTCCAAGCTCACATAGATACCTGCCAAGGCCTCATGGCAATCTAGTCCTGGGATGATGCTCAATTTATCCAGGGTCGCAAGACTCTCGAGGTTGACGGAGAATTTGTCCAGCGTTTTTGTGAGGGGGCTTTGGTTCGGAAGCAGCTTGAGATCCTTTAGCAATATTTGGTTGGCCTTGTCGACGTGTTTCGTGACCGAAGGGGCCGACTCTGGAAAAGCGAGTGAAATGTTTGTGACAATGTTGTTGTCTAAAACAATATCTATCTGTATAGCAGACCCAGCTATAACGAGAGTTTTGGTTTTGCGGCCGTCGGTTGTGGTGTGCTCCTCTGATAGGCAGTCAAGTCCGATTCGCTGCGCGAGTCGCTCCAAGCCAGCTTCACTGACAAGACCCTTCTTTTTCTGCTGAGAATTAGTGCTTGCTCAACTTTTAAGATGCTCGTTCCACATACGTTTAAGCCCTCTATAATTGCTTCTAGCCGCTTCAACTTATCATCCTCGCTTGCAAGGGCCCCAAGAGCTCCGAGACCCGCAACGCCAACGTTATCAAGACCGATATCGAGACCACCGCCCATTGCCAGGGCGCCCATAGCGGCCGCTGTGGATGGGCTTTCGAAATTGAGTGGCGCGTTTGTTTGCTGGGCCATCATGGTCGATGTTGCAGGCGACTTCTTAAATTGCTGAGGAGAAGATCGCGGCCCCCGAGGGGAGAAAACGGCGTGGGCAGGGTTGGAGAAAGGCGTCGATACGGGAGGCGTGGCAGCGGCGAGTTGCGACGGCGTACGGCCTTGCTGCGAGGCAGCATGCTTCATGGCGGTGGGCGTCGCCATCGTGATGCGTGGAGTGGTCGGTGCAAGGTGAAGAAGGCTTGAGAGGGCTCAGATTGCGCGGCGGAGCGCACAACCGAACGTCGCTTTGTCAGGTCGAAAACATTCGAGGAGGTGAGAGGATGGAGTTGGATGGCGAGGTGGCGCTCCAAATGATGGTCGGGGGTTAATTGTGCGAGTTGAGTTGAAGGTGAAATCATGCAGGCCAAACAAAGGTCTTTGACTCGGCAAGTCCCAGCCTTGCGCAGCGCCCACTCTCACTCAGGTACAGCTCCAGGCGCGCGCCTCACCACCTCCAGCCCCACCAGCCCGAGTTTAGCCGCCAGCGCAGTCAAGCCAGGACTTTAGTGCTTCAACCAGCAAATCCGCATCTTCGACTCATTGAGAACCACGCCATGGCCTCCGCGATTGCCTCTGCCTCAGCGAAGCGTGCGGCTCACGTGGGGAAAAGGATTGCCCCGCGCTCGATATCAATCCATGTGTCCCCGCCTCCCGTCAGCTTTGCAGAACGGCGTTCCATCTTGCAGGCTTTGGAGCAACATGGCAAAGTCGAGTTCTTTAAACTCAGTGAGGTATCTTTATCCGTTGCGCAACCGGTAAAAAAACTCCCCAGCTCACACTGCGACATTACAGAACCATGACTCAGTCTTCGTTTCACTGATGAAGGATGAGAAAGCCGCAAGCGAATTGGTTGCGGCCAGTCCCATCAGATACACTGTTGCACTCCCTGAAGCATCCCCGGAAACCCTCCTCTCCGACTTGAACGGACGAAAAAGCCTTGCCAATTCAAGACCTGTGACAAGTCTTCACAGCTCCAAACCTAAAGCTACCCCGAACCCGAACCCGACACTGTCCGACAGCGAGGAAACCTCGAATACTGCTGGTTGGCAAGAGAAGGAATTCGAGATTCATGTCTGGCCACTCCCTGATTACAAACACCAGCAAAGTTCTCAGTCCGCTCTACACCGACCATGGCCTAAATTCATCGGTGATAACAATAACTTTATTACGCGGATGCTGCAGCAAACGGTCCCGAGTAACTTAGCCACCAAGGGCCTATCCAATTGGAAACCCGACCTGGGAATGCGCCGGGTGGCTGCCACGTCCACATCCAATCCAGCAATAGAGGAGCGCCAGCAAAAACGACTCTGGCTTCCCGGTAAATTATGGGAACAAGCGACAAAGCAGGATCAGGACGATCAAAAGCCACAGCCAGAGGACAAGAGTGAAACCACAACAAGATAGATAAAACCACTGTCTTCGATCTCCTCCGGTCCTCTCCGGTCCCGACGCAAGGGCCTAGTGGGAAAAAAGGCTTCCAGCAGTGTCCAAGACCATGATTGAGACTCTGAGCAGAATCTAACAACCCTAGGCCGTAAAAGTTCACCGCCAAACATGGAGATGTCGCATTTCGCCCAGGCCAGGCGTGCTGTCCCTCCTCCTAAGCGAAAAATGGTTTAAAGCTGTTTTAGTGCAAGAGTCGACGAGACAACGGTGATTCCATGATCAAGCACCTTGTCGCATTACCTAACGACAATTGGGCGCTGCCAAGACGAACCGTGTGACGTTGTAGAGCGGCATCAAATTCCGTCCAGGGTCAAAGCAAGGCACTGCCGATCCGGTCATCCCCACAACTTAGGCCCGATTTGAACAAAGCCACGCTACCTACGTCACTAAACCACAGCCCCGACAGCCCAGCTGGGATCGCCTTAGAGTGCGCCACGACTGACGAGTCCATTTGGGTTCCGAAGGGCAAGGGCCTGTCCAGTTGATGACGTCCGAGCCAAGAAGTCGTCGCAATTTGGTGCAGATGATGAGTGTGGCGTGTCGTATCCGATTGACTCGGCTTCCCCAAACCCTGGATGAACGTCTGCACATATAGCCCCCCATCCCTCCTGAAAATCAATTAAAGAAATTTCTTGTACCCATCGCCTCGTCTCATTCTTCCTTTCCCAAGTGCCACGCCCACGAACAGCCGCTTGAACCCTCGCTTTGACCATCGTTTTCAGTGTCGTTCTCACCCAGACTACAGCAATCGAAACAAATTAAACAATCGCAACAATGGGCGTCGGTCGCTTTATCCACCACATTGGTGCCATCTTCCTATTAGCAGCAACAGCGCTCCTTATCGTCGTCGACATTACAGCACCTGTCGTAAACGACCTCGCTCTTCTTAAAATCGACCTCTCCTCGCAGGCCACAGGATCGGCCATCACATTTGGTACATTCGGTTACTGTATTCTCGACGCGGATAATGGAAAGTACGTCGTTATCTTCACCCCTCTGAAGTCGCAGCATGAACAGCAAGCTAACTGACCCTCTAGGGACCGATGCTCAAAGGCCAAGATCGGCTACGACCCAGCTGAAGTCGTCACCACGGAATTGGGCAACAGCGACTTTGGCGACATTTCATCTGGCGCCGCCAAGACACTGACCAAGGTCATGGTGTTGCACCCAATTGCGACTGGCCTGTCCTTCATTGCCTTCATTTTGGCAATTGGGGCTGGAGTCATCGGCTCCTTCATGGCCTCTATGATCTCATTACTCGCCTTCCTGGTGAACATAGTGGCGCTAGCATGCGACTTTGCCGGCTTCAGTATCGTCAAGCACAAGGTCAACGACCTCAACACCAGCACCCACGCCAAGTTCAGCACCGCCATCTGGCTCGTCGTCGCTGCTGCCGCCTGCAACCTCATCGCTACCGTCCTGGTCTTCGTTACCTGCTGCTCTGGCCGCTCTCGCAACAGACCCAACTCTCGCAAGGTGTACCAGTGATAGACATGCGCCTACATCACATGGCTTCTCGTATCCGTCGAGAAAAAAATCTTAATGAAATTACGATCATACACAACAGAAGGTTGTACCCCAGGGCTGAATGCGATGCGCCACCAGGTGAAGGATGAAGGTCACGGGTGAGAAGGGCAGTACTTTTCGCTGGCTGCTGCACTCGCATTTGCACCTACACAAATGATATCCCGACGTGATGGTATCAATCCACATGTTCTTAAATTTTTCTGTTCTCTTGTTTTCATGAGTCACATGGTTTTTTTTATTATTATGAGAGGTTGGATGAACTATGGAATGTAAATATGTAGCTCGTCTTAGCATGACAGTTATTAATCGATTAGTCTGCTGATATTGAGGCCATCCCAAAGTGGCATAAGAAACGTCTCGAGCCGTGGGTTGGAAACGCATAGATGATTGAACTCCCTGACTGCCTCAACCATCTTGACCCTGTCATCATCTGATTTCTGGCCAGCCAGTGCGTCTGGGT
The DNA here is from genome assembly GCA_022837005.1 of Calonectria pteridis. Classification (NCBI taxonomy): domain Eukaryota; kingdom Fungi; phylum Ascomycota; class Sordariomycetes; order Hypocreales; family Nectriaceae; genus Calonectria; species Calonectria pteridis. The sequence goes on along the minus strand of JAKZGU010000076.1, from coordinate 237,211 downwards.
CTGCCACGAGACCTCTGCGGAGCACGTTGTCAGACACGATGAGGGCGCCGGGGCGCAGCAGCCGACGCGCATCCCCGGGACGTGAACCCTCCAACAGCTGCTTTAGGTACCCGGGATACCCTGTCTTGTCGGCATCAATAAAGACGATGTCGTAGGGCTCAGCAGGGTTTAGCTTGGGCAGCCTGGTACACATGAAGCTAGTGTTAGCGACCGTCCCTTATTTATTTTTATTTTTTTGTTTCTTTCTTCTTCTTTCTCTTCATCATCTGTTTCTCGGAAAGCGGCACTTACGTCTCGGCAGCGGGGCCGACCACAATCTCGATGTTCTCGATGCCGCGATCAGCAAAGGCCTCTTTGGCCAGCTTGGCATATTCGGGCTCGAACTCTAAACCAGTGACGCGGCCGGCAGTGCCGACCGCGTGGGACCAGACAAGGGCAGAGTAGCCGACATACACGCCAATCTCTAGGACTAAGATGTTGCCGCAAGAAGGTGTGCGTGAGCAATGAGGGGGCCGTCGGCATTAATTAGGTAGTGGAGTGAAAAGGGCTGTGTGTGTGTGCGGGTGTGCAGGCGTGTGGGTGTGAGTGTGTTGGTGTGGTCGGATGGGTGGCCTCCCGGCCGGCTGCTCTTGTCACTTACCTCGCTTTGCTCCCACGGCCTTGGCAAGGATATAGTGGAACTGGGATTGGAAGTTGGAGCTCATGTAGTTGGAGTCGTCGCGGCCGTTGGCAACGGCCTCGTGGAACTCGGTGATGTGCTTGGGCAGCGGCGTGGACAGCCGCTCCGAGTACTCGGTGACTTTGCGGCTGAGCTCCGGCGTCGCATACAGAGGTGTCTCGTTTGCCTTCATTTTGGCCAACTTGATTTTCTCTGCAGTTTAAAAAAAAAGAGTTGATCTAGCAATTAAGAAAATGAGAATGAAGAGAAGATGTTATAACAAGTCAGGTGATTGCAGTGGTTCCTTGCCTCTTCTCCCCCTCATATTCAAGCATCGAGGGGCTCTATTTATGTACTGAGATGACACCTCGGAGTCCGAGTCTCACGGCTTCTCGCAACAGACTCCAGCCTAGCACCCACCTTCCCGACTTCCGGTCCACCAATGATCCGACTTCGCAACATTCGGCAGGCTCGGATTTAAGGACAAAAAAAATCTAATCAATCAGGATTGCTGATGAATGCTTTAAGGCGGCCCTGCGGACTGCAGGGGGGAAGCGTCAAACGGGCGCGCGATGCTGGATAATGGCGGCAGAATGCTCCTCCGATCGGCTTAAGTGGAGTACTGAGACTCACAGCTGCTTGACGTAACTTTGGGCGGGGTTGACATAATCTCAATCAAATCACACTGGGAGTCAGATGCAAAGAGCAACAAATTTTAATGGTAAAGAGGTGTCCAATCTATGTAACTAGGCTATTGGTAGCGGTTTTTTTTTTTTTTTTTTGATCCAGAAGGTTCGGCTAGATACATGTTATTCACACTCTTCCCATCCGCAATCGAATACTACTTTTATCCACCCCCACCGGGAGGCCATATAAGTATGAGATGCTGCTTTACAGCATCAAGAAGGCAACCAGACCTGCAAGTGCAAGGCCGGCAGTGGACATGGCGTTGCGGCCTGCGCCAGCAACCTGGACTACAGAGGGGGTAGGCTCCGCATAGTCGGGCGTGGTCGTTTCATTTTGAGGAGCAGGAGGAGCAGGGGCTGGAGCTGGAGCCGGAGCTGGAGCCGGAGCTGGAGAGTCGTAGGGCTCCTCAGGAGCCTCCTGCTCAGCGGTATCTTGCTCAAAGTCCTGATAGGATTCCTCCTCGACGTCTTCTGTCTCGGTGTATTCCTCGTCAGTATACTCTTGGCCAGAATCCTGTTCAAAGGTTTCCTCAACAACTTCTTGCTCAGAGTCTTGCTCGAAGGATTCCTCCACGACAACCTCTTGCTCTGAATCTTGCTCTGGGTACTCCTGCTCGCTGGTCTCAGAAGATTCCTTCTCGGGAGTCTCTTGTTCAGCCTCTTGTTCCGATCCCTGCTCAGGGGCTTCCTTCTCAGGATATTCTTTCTCAGTGGTCTCCTGCTTAGGAGGAAGCTCTTTGGCCTGGCTGGAGCCGGAATCGGGGGTCGAGTCATCCGACTTCTCGGGGGCTGAATACGGCGCAGGAGCCACAGGAACAACAGCATCAGCTGAACCAGAGGCCTGGGGAGCTGAAACAGGGCCATGAGGGGGAGGAGCAGGAGCAGGGGCTTGAGAAGGATAGACAGGAGCCTGGGGAACAAAAGTGGGAGGAGGAGCTTGGGCAACCGAAACAGGGCCGTGAGGAGCAGGAGCCGGAGCATAAGTTACAACTGGAGGCGAGACGTGAGAAACCGGAGCCTGAGGAGCAGGAACATGGGCCTCGGCGTCAGCCTTGCCAGACGATGAGGCGGGAGCCGGAGCTGGAGGCGCAGGCGGGGCATAATAGATGATGGGAGCGGTAGAGCTGACAGGCTTGGGTCCCTGGGTGCAGCTGGTAGTCACAACAGGCACCACGGCATCAGCCTGGCCTGTGACGACGACGTACTTGACAGTAGTGATATGGGGAGCAGCGTGCGCAGTGCAAGAGGAAGTCGAGGTGGTCAAAGTCTTGCACTTGGTCTCCGTCTTAGTCTTGGGACCGCCGCAAGGCTTTTCGACCTTGTGAGCCGCCTTCTGGGACTTCTGCTCCTTGAAATCCTTGCAGTGCCAGCAACCAGGCTGAGCCCAGCCATTCTTGCACTCGGTCTTGCAGCACTTGGGCTCGCAATCATTGCCCTCGCAAGGGTTCTTGGGTGGCGGGCAAGAGCAAGGCTTGGTTCGATCCTGAGCACAAGGGCAGGAAAGAGGCTGGGGACCGGGTCTGCCACAGTCAGGTTCTTTGCAAGGGTTGGGTCGTCCGGGTCGTGTGATCTGCTGGGGGCAAGTAGGGGTTGTGCAAAGTCTGGGGTCACCAAGACGTCCTGGACCAACTTTGGGGCCAGCTCCAGGATCAGCGGGACCGCCCGTGGGACCTCCAGGACCGCCCGTGGGAGTTCCGGGATCGCTTGTGGGGGTTCCGGGACCGCCTGTGGGAGTTCCAAGACCGCCTGTGGGACCAGTGGGGCCTCCAGGACTGCCTCCAAGACCTCCAACGACGCCACCGAGGCCTTGTCCAAGACCTCCAACAGCACTACCAAGGCCTTGTCCAAGATTGCCAACGGCACCGCCAACGGCACCGCCAACGGCACCGCCAACGGCACCGCCAACAGTACCGCCAAGATCGCCGACAGTACTACCAACAGTACCAAGAGCACCACCAACAGGACCGCCAACGGCGCCGCCAACAGTACCAAGAGCACCGCCAACAGTGCCGCCAACGTTACCAAGAGCGCCGCCGGCAGGACTACCAGCAGCGGCACCAGCAGGAGCACCGGCAGCAGCACCAGCAGGAGTACCACCAAGAGCACTACCAACGGCACCAAGAGCACCACCAACAGTGCTGCCAACGGCACCAAGAGCGCCGCCAGGAGGACTGCCGCCAGCAGCCGCGCCGGCATTAGTAGCCTGGGGAGGTGCACCAGCAGCAGCTCCAGTTGCAGCTCCTCCAACAGGCGCAGAAGGCGCAACCCCAGTGGTTACGGCTCCAGCAGCAGGCACGGGAGGCACGGTAGCACCTGTAGTGACTACAGGAGGCACGGGAACAACACCTGTGTCAGCGCCAGCGGCAACGGGAACGGGAACAGCAACGGGAACGGGAAGGGTACCGTCCCTAGCCACGAGGCCACCGCGGAGCTTGGCAGGATTGTCATCGCGGGCCTTGATCGAAGGGCCGTGTCCGCGAACGTCGATGACTCTCGCCTGGGCTACCCCGTTGAGGACAGCCAAGGCGGCTAGCAGGTTGTGTCGCATGATGTTGTATTGAGAAGCGAGTCTGGGACTCAAAACGATTGACTTTTGAAAATGGGGAAAAAACAAAGCCTCTCTGCTACAGAGAAGAATGAACGAGCGAACTGAGGAGGCACTGAACCAGGAATCCAGGATCGTCCTGCTCGGCTCTTCTCTTATATCTCTCGAGGCTCCATGGTTGACTTCCATCTCGTCGTCATTCAACGAAACTGTCCCCTCAAATCAGCCCTTCTCAAGTTCTTGCTCTGCATATGTCTGACCCGCAGATATTGAAGTCAGTTAGACGAGGGCTCCATGAGAACCTGCACAGAGTCGGAACCTAACAGTGATTTGACCGTGGGAATTCATTCACGCAAAGGAGGAGAACCTTTCGACAGACTTCTGTGAAAATCCTCTCGTATGGGTACGATTAAACCATCAGCAACACCTGCAGAAAAGCAAAGCATCGTCTCACCGAAATGTACCTTCCCCGCCTGTTGCATGAGAACAATTTGCAATTGATTGAGAAAAAACAATGCTGTCCAAATCCAATTGTTGTCCTCAAAGCTACCACACAACGACCAAACCTTGCGCCTTGGGCCGCATAACAGATAATGCTCGCTATTAATATGCACATTCTCGATCCTCCGATTCGTCTTTTTTCTGTACCCCTCCTTTCTTTCTCGGCCAAATACAGACGCACCTTAACGCCCCTTACGCCAGTATAGGATACTAGATAGACGCACACTTATTCTTCCTCCGGAATACCTGAGAAAAGTCCGAACCGCATCCGATGGCTCTGTCTTCATGTTAGCATGCAGGGGTAAAAGATATGGGACCAAACTTAATGTTGGGCCAGGTTGGGAGAGACGCACAAAAGGAAGCTTGGGAATGACAACTCCCAAGACAGCAAGGAAGTTAATGATGAAATACGCAAGGTCGTAGTGGGTGTAGTGTGTGCTGAGCAGGAACAGCACGATTGGGACGCCTAAAAGAAACTTCTTTGTGGGTGTGTACTGGGCACCATTGTCAATCTGCTCCCACATGTTGAGGTTGTCAAAGGCACCGCTGTTGAACTCGAACGGAACACCCCGGACGTAGTGGAACATGATGTAGGAGCTAAACATGTATGTCATGTTGGTCAAGGTCCATGATGTCTCCTGAGAGACACCAGGAATAATGTCATAAAAGATCTTGAGGCACGCGATCAAGACAATGTGGATGGTCCATGCTCCTGTAAAAGAACTCGACGTCAGCAATGCGGGTCTTCGGCGTGCGCGGACATCGGTGAGGATGAAAAAAAAGAGGGCCAGGCATACCTTTGGCATTTGTCCAGTTGGCGTTGAGATTGGGAAGGGCGGCCTGGTCGCTAATCTGCTCGAGAGTCTCAGGAGGCTCATGGTAGACCTGGAGGATGCTGCTAGACCTCCTCCGTCGGGCACCCGTGTTGCGGTCTGGCATGTTGAGATATGTGCTTCCCCGGCGCGCAGGTTGAGTGCCTGCGTCGTAGGAAACGGTGCGCTGGAGCAGGATTGGGGAAGACAGTTTGGCGGTATTGAAGGGGTCGACGCGGACGCGCGGGCGGGCGACGGGAGGGAGGAGCGGAGCGGAAAAGAGAGAGGGTTCGCGATAGTCGGCAGACGCGGTAGAGGGTTTCGAGTGCAGGATGGTGGTCGTCGAGCCGGTGCCCCTAATGATGTCACGAAGAACGCGGAAGATGCAGGTGGCCGCAGGGGGGGATTAGGGGCGGGCGGTGCTATTGATACAGAGCCGAGCGGGCGGGACGGCCAAGAAGACGGACCAAATGGGAGCGATAAGCAGCAACGAATGGCGATGATATCGAAGAAGCCGGACGTTGAGTCGTTGGGAAGGACGAAGCGGAGGGGACACCGAACGGAAGATTGAACGAAGCCGACGGGGCGACACCTAAGTTTAGGTAGAGACTGATGAGCCACGCCACGCTTAGGACACGCAGAGCACCCGACGACACGGCGAGAGAGAGCAGGGAGGCAGACGCACGGTCCAGCGAGATAATTCAATTCAGGGGATTGGGACTGGCTCCAGGGGACCTCGGGGGGCACCTCAGAGGACGTGCAGTAGTTGGTTGACGGCGGCTCCCCTGCTGGGAGAGAACAGGGCCGGAAGGTCGAGAACCGGGGCTGAGGGCGATTCAGTGAGGCCAGTTAGGCCAGTTCTCTCAGGGACAGTGGTGTGGTGGAGGCGATATCTACTGAAGAGGGGGCTCTTGGAGGCGCTACGGCCTAGGAAGGGCTAGCGCCTCCTCTGCCTTCTGGTCTAGAGGGACCCAAGCTCCAGAAGGGCTCCGGGGCTATGCTCCAGGCTGGAGATTCAGACTGAGACACACACGTGCCCGGGCTGACGACGCCGAAAGCGAGCAACGACGACGAGAGGCTGCTTTGAAGACCAAACTTCTCGGGGCCGGATCCGGGAGGGAAAATGAGGGGCCAGGGACTGGATGCCAAGATACTTGGAGACCTGGAGAGCCGACAGCGTGAAGGCAGGAACGCGAGAAGATGTCGAGATGCAGCTGAGATCAGAAGTGTGGCTTGCTCTAGACAAGTCTCTACCTAGCTAGACAAGTGTCGTGGGTAAATATAGAATATACCGGCGATAAAAAGCAAATCTAACAGCGATATGACTGCGGATATTCGGTCCAAGATTCAGGAGCAAAGTGTGGGCAATCGGGGATGAGATATACTTTTCACTGCCGCCCGCTTCTTCATAATTGCGGCAGCAGATAATCAGATATACGAGACGGGGGCATGAAGAATGCCAAACAGGTACGTAACATGTACAGCATGTTATCATTTACTGCCTTCGCCGCCTTTTGCATCAGGCCAGAAGATTGCCCATCCTCGGTCACAACCTGGGGGCACTGCCAAACCTCAGGGCATGCGCGGAATCCGACAGCACGTGTACAGGCAGGAATATCGACTGACGTCGCATGTCTGTCAGAGCATTGAAGTCTTAGACCCTCGACTGTGCCCTACGAATTATGCATCCCCGCGCAGTGGTTCAGGTGGAGTGGTGCGATGGCCAAGCTCCGGCCCGATACCTCTCCATCGCCGCACGGGATCTGGTTCCCACCCAGCTGGAGCTGCGAACCACGATGAAGGATATTTTTTTCTGCCCTGGCGTTGATAACGCTTGGTGGTGAAACAAGGATGTCAGGAAATTGTTTGGAATTTCAGTGTGCAAGGCGTGGTGATGGTTAATCTTCGGCCCTTCATCTGCCCTTTCCAGCAAAGACCCATATCATCTGAAGCTGTCAAAGGATAGCCGCCATCTGATTGGTCGCAACGAATTTTTTCCAAAGGAGCTTCGATATCACGTCGCAGCTATAATTTCTGCTGCTTGAAGCCACCACAACGCCGTGTACTACCATCGCGTACTTCTCCGTCGCTCCTTATCCATTGACCTCTTCCGGTCTTGTCGCCTAAAAAGGGGGCGGCCTCGCTTATTCCAAACTTACGCAGCCCCAATCGCTCCCATTTCCATTTCCCAGAATCGCGTCCAGTACGCGCGTGAACGGATATCCGGTTCGGGAGCCGCGCAGGGGTCTGGCGTACATCACAAGCTCCTCCAGGTGCTTAGTGACCATCACGCCATATCCGGGTGAGGTCTTGGGCTAGTTTGTTTGTTTGCTGGTTGCTCAACTGGCTCACAGTTGTGGTGAGAATACCCAGCCTGACCGGCAACCTTGTGAGACCCACCATCGTGAGCGCAAACGACGAGTTGAGTTTTCACCAAGCGTCTCGTTCCTAACACATCGCGGTTGCGTGTAATCAAGTAGGGACTGTAATTATTCTCTCTTTTTTCACAGATTACAAAGCAGGAGATGGCAGCTGCTGAATTTGACCCCAAGGAGGCAATAGACCTCACGTCGAGCGGCGATGGAGCTACTTCAACAAAGAAGAGGCCTCTAGAGGATGACGTGGACGCCGACATATCCCATGAGGATGCATCATCTCTGCGTGACTCCAAGCGCGCAAGGACAGATCTACCCCAGCCGGCGGAACCTGAGCCTGCAAAGGAAGACTTCCTGAGCGCGGAGGAAGGAGAGATTGAAGAGGAGGAACCCCCAGTCACGTCTATCAGTGATTCACTGACATCTCAGGCACCCGCACAGCCCAAGCAGGCGGCAGGTTGGAATCCAACAATAAGTAAAACTATTGTACGAACCTCACTGAGCGCTCCTGCACCCAAGCCCACCGTGCCCGTGCCCGTGCCCGAAAAGGCTTCCGTCTTTCATCACAACTCACTCGCCTTCAAACTCCCTGACCTCGCTGAAAAGAGGGAAGGCTCTTGGCTAGATCGCTTCAAGGACTGGGTTTGTTTGTTTCAAGAAATCAATTCAGGACTCACTCACGCTATCACTCCTGCCGTGGCTCAGTCAGCCTACGTGCATTACATTGACGACATCTCAGGGTTGAAGCCCAAGAAGCGAAAAAGTGCAAGGCAGGCATCGAAGGAGGTTGAGAGCACCGGTACTCTTGCTGCTCTCCTGCAAAGCATTCAGTCCAAAACAACCTCTGAGACCAACCAGCTCCCTCCACCATCGAATCAGCTTCCTGCACAAGGTGCCCGCAAGGGGAAGAGCTCACGCGGTTCTAGTGTAAGCGAGGACGAAGCTGCGGACGTCGCAAACGGTCAAGATTCTGAGAGTGAGGCCGAATACGAGCCTACATTAAACAAATCCGAGCAAACGACAGCAGAGGCGGGCCACTTAGACCATCCTGCAACAGCAAACGGCAACTCGACATCTCAACAAGCACATGCAGCTTCGCACACCGAGCCCATCATGACCAACAGAAACGTGCCGACGGGTGCCCTTGCATTGGACCAGCAACGCAGATACTTTCCCTCGGCCAGCGATCCAGCCCAGATGTGCCTGCTTTGCGGCCGTGGAACTCACTTGGCACCTAGTTGTCCCACACTAGTGTGCTCATTCTGCGAGAGCCATGATCATCCGGACCTCAGCTGCCCGACACGTGTGAGGTGCAAAAAGTGTCGCCAACTTGGTCACCAGACGTCCGAGTGCGTCGAGAAGCTTGCTCTGACCAAGGGCGAAGGTTTAGCATGCAGCATATGCAAGTCAGGGACTCACCTCGAAGATGAATGCACCCAGGTGTGGCGGTCCTTCCACCCCGAGGTCGGCACGGTCAAGAAGGTTGCCTTTATCCCCGCGTCCTGCGCCATCTGTGGCAGCAACCAGCACTTTGCCTTTGACTGCAGCAAAGGCAGTGCGTCAAACCCTACATGGTCGGTAGAGAACCGAGACAGATATGTGGATCCAGACTGTGGTTTGTCGAGCATTGAGGCAGCGGGTGGGGGTCAAGAACAGAAGAGCACGATACGTGCTCCTGAGCTCAAGATCCGGGGTCACGCGGCGCGAACGACCAATGTGCACTACTCCGAGAGCGACGATTCCGATGTGGAGTTTCTTGGCCAGAAGCCTGTGAATCAACGAGCGCCTGTCGGACAGATTCGGATGGCCAGCAACATCCAGATGCCTCAGAGTGCGACGTCACGCCACGACAGACCACCTCGCGGAGGCAATGGACGCGGTCAGAGCCAACCCCCCCTTCCCCCAGGACCTCCTCCTCCTGGTCCTCCTACGCGCCAGCCATCTATCACGTCGTACATGTCACGTCCGTCGGCGTCGTCGCTGCCGGCGAAGCCACCTGCATCTACGCGAGGTTACCAGAACGCGCCCCCACCACCATCTCTTCAAAATTCTAGCAAACCTCCCCAAGGGTCTAGAGGCAAGGGTGCGCAGCGTGGAGGCCGCGGAGGTAGGGGAGGCAGAGGTCGGGGCAGAGGTAGAGGGAAATAGGGCTAAGAGAGTGATTGGTGCTGGAAAGCCAAGCTGGGGGTAGCAGTCTACCACCTGAATGGTTACAGGGTAAGCTACCTAGGCGGGCCCAGGAATTGAGAACGCCTTGAGCGTTGGTTGGTCGTCATTATCCGGCAGGTTCTTTTGTGGGTGGGACTGGAAACCAGACGAGTTTGATACCCACCATGTGCGAGCATCTGGGCAGGCGTTGGCATTAATAGACCAGGGCTCCGTGAAACGAGACCAAAATTGAAAACTATTCACCGTAGATCCAATGCCCTAAAAGAAGAGCAAAGTGGCTCAAGATCCTTGATACAGAATTTTTTTTTAGCCCTTGACAGGGACTTGGACCTGTCTTGGAAGCTAATTGTTGACGTGGATGAGGCCATCGTCTGAAAGCTACGTGGCCATGTACAGAGGCGAAGCGAAGCGCCGGTGAGCGCATGCATCCACAAGTCTTAGAGCTGAAAATGGCGGCCATTGTCAAGGTGAGTAAAAAAAAAAAGAAACTAACAAAAAAAAGGGTTGAGTTGGATGGAACGGAGGGGTCGTACCCGTGTCTAAGGCAGAGTCAGAGTGGGGATGGACTCAGAACCTCGTTCTCGTGTAAGTCAATCGAGGAGGCTTGAGCCATGGCACAACGCAACGTCAATGTGAGAAACAGCCACACCATGTCGCCGGGGCTCTCCGAGAGGCCGAGTCCTGCCGATCGGGGAAGCGTGACAAGATGTGCCATTGGATCGTCGCAGCTCGAGGTAGGCCGGGTGGACGAGTGGCTGGGGACATCTAGGGACTGCGACTGCGAGCTAACCGGATCGACGGTGCAACCTTTTTGAACTGGGACTGGGGTTTGCGCCGGGGAACCGACAGGATGGAGACGGACAACACAGGTGACAGGTTGTTTCGGCGTGGCAGAGGCGTTTCGGAAGCGGGTGGGCAAAAAGGAGTCAGAGGATGGGCAAAATGGAGAGTTGTGGGGACTCGAGCTCTTCTTCTAGCTCAACGACTACGACCGAGAGACTGGGGTTACAGCGGATGAAGAAGCTTAATAGCGATGCACGTAGGGATAGCTAGATGTCTAGGGTGAGGGCTTTTCCGAGACAACTGAGGCGGTGGTTGAGATGTGGATGAGATGGGGGGTCAGATCAGGGTCGACAAGGACTAGGTTTCATGCAATAGGTGGTGAGTGACACCGCGGTGATGGGAGAATGTGGGTGTTGTTGGATGGGGATGGAGATTGGAGATGGAGACGGGGACGGGGATTGAGTATAGGGTTGGTTATGAGAGAAAAAAAATGTGTCGACGGCGATCAGCGTGGGAATGCTGTCAATGTAGCACAACATGGGTGTTGAAGGGGAAGGATGGAGGGACCAGGACGGGGGAGACGGAGGTTGTGGCGCGACGTGGTCAAGACACGATAGCGTTCGTTGCGCATTTGCACCCGCGCATGAGTCCATCGCCAGTGGCCAGCGCGGGCACGTCCTGTGGGCGCAGTGTCTCGCTTCAGCCACGCATCGAGCGCATGATAGAATGCGCATTCGTAGCGACATTTGTTTCGCTGGTTCTTTGTTGAGGCTCCGACGTGCTTAGCCGCCGCACATTTTAGACTTCCTCCGTAATTTGTTCAAAATTGTCAATTCTTGACCGACAGAATAGACTCATCTTTAAGCGAGTCCGTAGTTTTTTTTTTTTGTTTTGTTTTTGGTTTTGTGTGTTGTGTATTTTGGATTTTCGCTTGGAAGAGTCACTCTTCGACAAGGAACCCCCCTCCCCTGTCGCACGTTCGCGTGTTCCTCCATCGTCCACGTTGCGCGTTTGTCGCGTCGTGACACACAGGTTCCATTGGACAGACGCCAACTGCAGCTAGCAGCCAGAAGGTGCCGTGCCACGAGAAGCGCTATCGATAAACAGCCGTGGACGGGGGTACCTGAAGGGTACATGGTACCTGGGTGGGAAGCCCACTTCATCCGAACGAGATCAGCAAACCCTCTTCGCGGAAACGGAATGTGTGTGGCAGGTGCCGGGATTTACAGGAACAAGGAAGAGAAGATAAAAAAACTCTTTTCGTTCTTAATTTCTCTCATTATGCAGAGCTATTTTCAGTTACATTGCATCCGGTGTGGAGGGCGGAGTGGAGGGAATTTGAGGTGCAGCAAGTAGGTTAGAGTAAGTGCAGGACAACGCAATACACGCAGCTTGGTTGACAACTCATGGAAACAAAGCCAAAGCCAAAAGAGGATGCAGGAAGATGGTGCGCTCCAGGCCGCCCGAGTGGCCATCGTTCCCCGGGCCTTGAGACTCGGTCGACCAAGGAAACGGGTTGTGCAGGTCAATAGAGGGTTCAAGCTTGTATCGCCCAGGTACATGCGGTACCATGACCCCAGCCGCATGCTCGAGGTGTGTCAGAGTTGTGTTGCTGTTGCTGCGCGCAGGAGCCAATCAGAGGGCGAAGCGGGCGCGCGGTCGAGTCACAACGCGCTCTAGCTGCCCCGCGACGTCAGGTCCAACGTCCGAAGCATCACCGCCACGAGGATCCACGTCCGTGTCCAGTGCGAGCCCCACGATGCTGATCCCCACACTGCGCGCAGAAACACCAGCAGGCATGGACCATCCATCCACCATGTCCCTAGTGTCTCGTCCCTGAAGAGGAAAGCCAAGCTGCTCCAGTCCCATCGTCCGGCTAGCTCCCCCGGCTGGCTGCCCCCCCTTCGACGTCCAACAAGCTTGTGGCCATTCCTTGCTGTCGCCCGTCGGTCATGGGCCATCGTGGGCCACAGCACCCGTCCGTCGTGCTCCACTGTGCCGAGCCATATGCAGCTTCTGCAGCCCTGCATCCAGCCGTGAGTCACCGCCAGCCAGTGGATTGCGAGCGAGGTGACCTTCTCGCGATGGACCCATCCTGCAACTGCATGGCTCGGCACTAAGGTAACCTTGGTGTCAAGCATGGCCAGGGAGCGAGGACGGATACAGCGCGCGAAAAGACACAGGTGGACAGGAGACGACACCGAGAGGCTTTTCCCCCCTTGGCGACAGAAAAAAAAGAGAGGTCAGGGCTGATCCGAAAAAAGAGAGGGGCTGTAAGTCCAGAGATATATCTCGGCCGTCCCGTACCCGGGGAACCAAGCTCTTCCCTCTTGCTGTCATCCTCCTTTGTTTCTTCTAGGCTTGTTTCCACCGTGATCGTCTTACACTCTTATTGTCTGGGATCCCACCTCCCCCCCAGACGACCTCACTCAAGCTTTACCTACTACATCCCGCCGCTCAATTGGAGCCGGGTCTAAGTTGAAAGAAAGACCTCGAGTCCAAAAAGACCCTGACTGATTGATAACCTTTTGCCCATCCCGGTATTGAATGTGCAATTGGCCTATTACATTGCCTCGCCTACACCAGCAGTCTGCCCACTTTACATCAGATAACACCACTTATACAAGCCACATCTCAACAAGACCCTCGTCGACGGCACTTGTTCAGATCGACCGCTACTGTAACCAAAACGACTATTTTGATCACGATATGCGACTTTTGCCATGGCTTCACCAACAGAACATCTCGTCGTCGCCCTGTTAAGGAGCGACAACATCAAAGACGCCCTGCTTCCTTTCCTCTCAATTGAAGACATCTGCGCCCTCCGCCAAACCTCATCCGCCTGCTGCAACCTCCTCACCAAGCGCGCCTTCACCCGTATCCATGTCTCGTTTTCCTCGTCAACCTTTACCCGCCAAGCCCGACTGGCTGCTCTTGGCCGCATCGGCCAGCACATTGAGCACCTCACCTTCTATATGCCACACTCGGAAGAGACATTCCTCCCTCCTCTGATCCATCCGGTCTCGGGCAACGAGATCTCCTTCCTCTACACACCCCACACTAGCATGGGCTCTGTGCTCTGCCGCCCCAAGTACGCCAACTCTGAGCTCGGTGAGATCCTCACCCAGCAGTACCCACCCTTGTTCCATGCCGCCACAAACGTCCCCAGCTTCATCAACGCCATGCGCCTCCTGCCCAACCTGCGCCATCTTACAATCCGCTGCCCTGGCCAGGACCCTCGTGAGCGCTACCGCCGCAGCATTGTTGACTACGCCCTCATCAGCCTGCGCATCTCCCTGGAGCGTGCCCCTCTAGTCAACCTCCACAAGCTGTCTCTCTCCCATCTTCACCCCGCCGCCTTCACGTATCTGCGCCACGTACATGGATTCGGCAGCGTGCCCTCTGCCGGCCGCCGCTGGAAGCAGATCCGCAAGCTCACCATCTCTGTTGATGCGTGGGACTTTTACGGCAGCACTCCCGGCTTAGACCACCTTAAGATTATTGATGACTATACCCGCTCCTTTGCCCCCAACCTCGAGAAGTTCTCCTTCTCCTGGCTCGGCCGCAAGGGTCCTTGCCCAATCGCCTTGTCTGGCGATCCATTGTTTGCGCCTCCAAGGACCACCAAGAAGCTCTTTAACGAGGTCACCTCACTCATGTCCCCGCTTCCCACCCGACCAAGCCGTGGACCCATCCACTTCCCCAAGCTGCGTTCCCTGCAGATCCGCAACTCCACCATGTATGCGCCCCAGCTGAGCCAGCTAATCACATCCCACCGGCACACTGTCAAGGAATTCGACTTTGCCAGCGTCTCTCTCGCCAAGAGCGGCAACTGGGATGAGGCCCTCGCCCCTCTTGACAACGACTCCATGTGGTCGCGCAGCAGCACCGTCACCAGCACCACAACATCAGAGTCTGGATTCAGCGTCGTCTCCAGCCCAAGCGAAGAGTACCTGCCGAGCCCCAGCGCAGCTGTTGCCGCTGCCAGCAGGGAGCTGATGGACTTTGACCTCGGCGGATATGGCTTTGGTGATTTGGACAGAGAACTTATGGAGAGCTTGCTGGAGGCCAGGGAGGATGACATTGAGGACATCCCCATCCACCCTGAAGCTGAGAGCGAGTTTGGTGAGAGCTTCTCTACAAGATTCAAGAAGCGATCTCGCCGCCGCCGCAGAAAGCACCGCCACGAGGACGAGGTCACCGAAAAGCCCTCGCTTTCGCGCAAGCCTTCCACCACGCACCGCTCTCCTTTCCACTGGGTCAAGCCTTCTCTTCTACACCTCAAGACTTCTGTCGAGGAGGAGTTTGTCCGCCCCGAGACCCCGGTGCCGATCGCGGCGGCCACCGCACCCATCCTCGATGCCGACCCTCAGCCTACCCTGCTCCAGCCAACCATCTACGACCCCATGGCCAAGCCCACTGCTACTGTCGTCGAGATCCGAGACGATAGCATTAGCCCTGTGCTGCGCAACGTGGAGCAGGAGCAAGCTCATCGCCTCTTTGCCGAGGATGTCGCAGCGCGCACGAGCGCACTGCAAAAGGCCAAGGCTGCTGTGCTGACCAAGCTCAGCCTTGAGTTTTGTAACAACAAGAAAGTCCGACCTGTCGAGCCCAACGCGTGCCGCTTCCTTGCGGGCAGGGACCTCGGCACCGCGTTTGGACCCAACATGGTCATGGAAGATTGCAGAGGCCTAGAGTCTCGCAGTGTACTGGTGCCCTTGATGTTTAGCAGGACATAAGGAGAGGGCACCCATATATTGAAGCATTAACAGCCATGTATAGGAAATTTTTGGAGTTTTGTTTTCGGCGGTGATAAAAAACGGTGGGCTCGGAGCCAAACGGAGAGTGACGGAGTGTAACGGGGATTCTATGACTTTTTAATGAGTTATGATGATACCATGCCTTTCTTTCTTCTTCTTTCTTTTGTCATATTTCATGTACTTTGGTCTTGGAGTTTTCATTTATTATTCAAATACCAATCGCTATTCACTATTTAAAAATTAATTCATGATTGCATCATGCATTCCTTGCTCTTGTGATTCTTTGTCCTCGACATTGCTTTCGCACGAGTGCTGGGATAGACGGCTCAGAGCATGGATCGGTACGTACCGAGCGATTCGCAGGCGAGCATGGCACCCCAGTTCCCTGTATCGCATCATCCTCGGAAGCGAGAGAGGAGAGAAAAAAGACGTCCAGGGGTCGTGTTTAGGTCAGCACACGAGATACACGGGCCCTCGGATTGGTGTTTTGTTTTTTTAGTCTTTATGTTTCTTGGATTGAGTAATTTAGCGGGGGCCCGGGCGGCCTTGACACCGAGCTACCGTCGATCCGGCCAAGATTGACATGACAAGTGCATGGCTTCTTTCGCTTCTTTGGGTACGAAACCACCAAAAAAACAAAACGCCTTAGCTAGCTTCCCCCCTCACCTCGCTTCCTCGGTATCTGATTAGCCCACTCATGAGCTGCAATTGGTCCTGTTTACAGCAGCTGATGCATGTTGAAACTGGGATACCGCGGGTTTCATGATCGCGGTTGCTGGGCCCGCATGCAGGTCCTCGCGCCAAGGGGAAAAAAAGTGTAAAGGTAAACAAAAGATTGCACCGTCGTATTGCCTGTATTGCAGCTTGTTCTAGATTGATCGCAACCACACCCCTGACGGGGCGAAATTAGCTGTGCGATATGAAGTACCACCGCTCAGCTTCTTTGAGCCCAGACGAGCGCCAATGTGCCTGAGTGGCGCCGCCTCCTTTAACTGTGCAATTCACTGTCTTTTGTTTGTGATATTTTACCCTTTTTTTTCTTGCTTGCTTTCGCTTTCTCTCACTTTGTTTTGTTTTCCCCTCTTCGTACTCCCTCCTCGTGTTCCCTCCTCCTCCCCCAGGATCAGGATCGTGCCCCGCGTCAACAACCTCACGATCAGCATCATCATGATGTTGCTCCGCAACCTTGGGCGCCTTGCCCTGGCTGCAACAACAGGTAATTCTATATTGCCCCGCGTTGGATGGGCGCATGCTCGTGGCGTATGTGTTCATCAAACTGACTGAATCGTCTTGCTTTGCCAGCTCTTATCCCCTCCGTCTTGGCCGCCACCAACAGCAGCCAGTCCACATTCGTTTCCCCCAATAACAAGGTCGCCTTCGCCATCACAGTCGCCGATGACCACCAGAACGATCTCTACTTTAGCATCCGTGCCCAGTCGAGTCTCTCATGGGCCGCCATCGGCCTCGGCAGCGATGACATGCCCGGTGCCCTGTACCTGATCATCTACAAGGATGCAAAAGGCAACAATGTGACATTCTCTCCGCGCCTCAGCTCTGGCCACTACGAACCCGAGTACTACGACGAGCTGCAATACACCGTCCTCGAAGGGACCGGTGTCGACGAGGACTACATGACTTTTACCGCCCGCTGCACCGAGCACTGCCGCAGCTGGCCCTCTGGCAGCACCTCCCGCGGCCACCTCGACGTCTCATCGCCAAACCAGAAAGCCATATACGCCTACGGCGCCGTCGAGGGCTACCACAGCGACTATCAGGACGCGCCCCTAAAGTACCATCGGGGATACGGCTCTTTCAGCATCGACATTGCCCGAACAAAGGATTCTATGGACATTCCCAAGCTTACAGACAGCTCCAAGACTGACGGCGCAGAGCTTCTCTCCTCAGAAACGAGTCGTGGAGACTGGAAGAGCGGCCTGCACGGAGCTGCTATGATTGTGTGCATCGCCGTCCTCATGCCCATTGGTGTTGTAATGTTGAGGTCTGGTGGCTTGGTGAAGTGGCATGCTATCAACCAAACTGTCTCCATGGTTGGCGCACTACTGGGATTCGCTCTCGGCGTTGTCAACAGTTTCTCTTATCAACGAGTACGTCCCCCGTTGGGATTTACATGTAAATATTTGCTAACCGTGTGTAGTCTCGAGGCTTTGATTCAACCCACCAGATCCTCGGTTTCTTTGTCATCGGTTTGATCATGTGTCAATTCGCACTGGGCGTACTCCACCACACCAAGTTCAAGAAGACCAATACCCCGACGAGATTCGGCAAGATTCACATTTGGGTTGGTCGCATCATCCTCTTTTTCGGTGTTCTGAACTGCTTCGTGTACGTCCCGCCCCCAAACCCCATGTCTCAGTTGGTGCTCATTCTTTTACAGGGGTTTCACATTTGCCGTGAATCGCAGATATGGCATGGTTCTGGCTACAATTGTCATCTTCGTCTGCTTTGGATGCTTCTTCTTCATCATGGGCAAGCAGTACCTCGACAACAAAAAGCGAAGATTGAACGGTGCCTCGGTGGGCTTCAACCCCGCCGAACCGTGGCGACAGCAGCCTCCTCCGCAGTACTCAGGTCCTTCCGATGCTCCTCCAGGATACGAGCCGCCGTCCCACCAAATCAACCTTGGGGCCGTTCCACCCAGGTCCCCAAGCTCACCAAGCTCGCCCTGGCAACGGGGCACGGACAGGAGAGACGATGACGAAAATCTGGATCTGGGCACTCAGCACAGGCCTAAGGAGTTCACTTGAAATGTTTGACTGCACGGGATGCTGGCGCTGCAACAATAGGAGTGACATGGCGATCAGGGGTGTTTACTGGACACGACGTCAAGGTTGATTAATACGATTGTATGATACATTAAACTGGGCTGATTTCCTTGCCTCAAGGGGGAAACCTAAGAGTAAAATAGTAATACTGCAACCAATTCATATGATTTTGTTTGTAAAAGTTTCTCGTGTCACATGGGACATCGCTTGGCGCGCGAGTGTACTGTGTCATGACACTCGTAACAGCAATGAATATCTTCGAAACCCAAACCTTAATGGATGAAACAAGACAAAAAAAGATCATGAATCATCTCGTCTATTTTTGATTCTGAATGTTTTAGCTGCAGCCATCTATGGCTGGCCCCTTGCAGGTTCGGCGGGGGAGTCATCCTCGTCTCCCTCGAGCCAGATTTCGTGGCCGTCGCCTTCGCGGACAAACATGCTGAAGATGATTGTGCAGACTCCGATGCCGCTCAGGATCCACCAGGCGAGCCCGACGACGCCGTGGTTGAGCCCGTAGCCGTACACCAGACCGCCAAGCACTGGCCCGAGTGTTCGGGCCGCGCTGTTGAAGCTCTGGCCCACGCCGTGGATGGATCCGAGCACGCTGGGGTGCGGCGAGCAGTTGTTGACGAGGATCGTCTGGCTGGGGATGGCAAAGGTGCGGCCCATGACGGCGACGGAGAGCACGGCGACGATGGCGAGCCAGATGGCGGGCCCGCTCTTGGCCTCGGGCGGCGGCGACGAGCTGCTGCTCGGCACGACGGACAGGTACGGGATCAGGAAGTAGGCCACGGGGAAGCAGAACAGCGAGCACCGCCACGACCGGATGAGGCCCAGGCGCGCGGATATCCGGGGGTACAGGAACAGCTGCAGCGTGATGCCGATGGCGCCCAGGGTCGCCATGGCGAGGCCGACGGATTGCGGCTGCAGACCGAGGCCGCCCGTGAAGAAGAAGGGGAGCTGGCGCTTCTGGTCGGATGTGGCCGGGTCCCACACGGGCGTGGAGAGGAAGATGAACCAGAGCGAGTTGAAGCTTCCGAGGTGCAGACCCATGAGGAAGCTCGACATGAAGGTCATGATGACGTTGCGGGTGAACATGCGCCTGAACGGCAGCGTCTGCGTGTAGCGTCTCCTGGACGGCTTCACGACAACCTCGCTGTCCTGGTCGAGTTCGACATCCGAGCTCGGGATGGCAGAGTATCCCATGCCAGGGTGTCTCAAGAGCTTGGTCCGCACCAGCGAAGCCAGCTTCTTTCCGAGCCTCGAGCCCAGGTCCGGCGGTCCATCGCGCAGCACCTCGTGAGTCTCTTCCAGGCCGAGCCAGACCAGCAGGCCGGCAAAGGTGAGGAAGATGGAGCTGACGATGTTGGGCGTCGCGTAGGGAAACTTGATGAAGAATTCAACGTTTCCAAACAAGTTGGGGTAGCTACCTGCTGGGTCGGAGAGAATGCCGCCCAGCACAGGTCCGATGATGACGCCAATGTTGAACGTCATGGGAAGCAGGAGAAAGGCTCGAGACTGGTATTTCTTGTCTCGAATAATCTCGCTGATCCTGTAATAGCTGTGTCAGTAACTAGTACGCGCTCAACGAGAAGAGGTGACTAACATGGTCCTCATGACACCAACGTTTCCGTTGGTCATTCCGCCGATCGTGCGAAACAGGAGGGCCTGCCAAAAGGTCGTAGAGAATCCAAACCCCAGACAGGAAATGCTGGTTCCACAAAGCCCAATGAGCAAGACAGTCTTTCGACCGGCTCGAGGGGAGTCGGCAACCCGACCCCAGATCATGGCCGTGAAGAATTGCGCAGCGGTGAAACTGGCATGGAGGACACCAGCCTGCGCAGAAATGGTCGAGTCAGGAAGGGTTTTGTCGAACCACTTGAGCTGGTAAAACATGTATGCCTATTTCCATCCGATTTGTAAGCTTCTTATTATTGAGAAGTATTCGGTTTCTTCATACCTGTAACGAAGTCTGAACCAGCGGTTCGCTCATTCGAGCCATGGTGAGCACAAACAGTTGACCCTTGTGCGGCAAATCCTTCCATGCCACCGGTCCCTTGTCCTTTGGCTTGTCGGGAACAGTCGACGGCAGAGGCTCGTCGTGTTCCGTCAACAGCCGCTGAAGCCCATCATGGTCAGCCTCCGGGTCTACGTCGTCGCCCTGCCACTCCCTTGGGTCGGCATCGTCCAAGTGATTGGGCCCATTGTCGCTGTCCAAGTTGTCATTCCTCATCTATACCCGAAATCCGCCGTGGCTGGAGCGCGAAATTTTTGAAGACAAGGCAATAGCGGTAAGATCGTGAATATACGAATACAGAGGTTTTTTTTTTTCCTGGTCTCCCTGGTAAAAAAAGCTTGATTTTGATCAGCTCCTTGGCTGTGAAGGCTCGGACGTCTCGGAATTAACGCGGTGTTGACAAGATCAACAAGTGCCGTTTATCAAAATGAACCAGCGATTGCGACAAATTAATACGGAAAACAATCCAAGTTTAAAAAGTATTTTTAAATAAACAAAAGAGAGAGAAAAAAAACTCACGGCATGAACTCGCCGACGGACAAGGAGATAAGCCAAAACGTCCAGGGGGGGTTGTTTCCCTACGGAATTGTTGGCTGGGTGTCGCCTCCATCCGGCTCGCAGGTTCCGGGCGGCTCCACAGATCACGGATGGTGGAGCCAACTGGCGGGAGGGACTGAGCTCCGATTTGAGAAGTCGGCCAGCCTGGTGCGATAGCGGAGCCCAGCGCTGGTTCACTGAGGCGGCTGGGGGGCTCGCAATGTTAGTGATGGGATTGGACAAGGGCGTCCCTCGTGACGCAAAGCCTGCCGGCTATGACGAAACGATTTCTCCCCCAAAGCCCAAAGGGTGGTTGGTGTCGCGTGTCCCGAGGGCGACGAGGAGCCTGGCTGAGACATTCTGTGAATTGGGTTTGCTTTGTGAGATACTGGACAATGAGGCTTCGGCCTTGTTCCGGGCTAGGTCTTACTCACTGTGTTCTCCGTCGGATCGTTCCGTCATCAACACTGGCTCGGAGTTATGGACTGGTTAGTATTTCTAGCGCACAAATTACTCGGGGCATTTTCAAATGGACTAATAAGTGATTTCGGAATATAGAAAGTGCAACTAACTCGGACATATAGTTACATAGTGCTATTCAACCAACATCCCAAGTCGGTCTAGGGTAACTGGTTAACCAGCCCTATGCCGAGTGCATTAAGCGGTGTGCTTTATTGTAATTTGGTAGGGGTGCCTTCTTGTGTCCCTTTTCATAGTGTTCATGAATATTGATTAATTTGATATGCATTGATCCTTTAGCTGATGACTAGTTGCGCCGGGCCAAAACCATGCCGGTCGAGTAAGATATGAATTAGCAACCACCAAGATAAAAGTTATCGGGAAAAGTTAACCGCACTGGTTACATCGCGAAATTATACATATAAATACCGATGCCCAGAATCTCACGTCCCCTGAAAACTAGGGAACTTGATTATACACCGATTAATGCTCGGTAACTAACCCGTGCGGCCATCTCCGAGTCCCGGTATAGTGCTAGATACAACGGACACTGTATTTCTCACTGTATCGCGATAGCCATCTCAGCGTCGCCACGACAGCACCTCTTGCACCTCTCCCAATTCCCCTCAATCGCTCTGGAAAAGCCATCAAAAGCAATGTCTATACCAGTAAAAGTGGACGGAGTCAAAATCCAGCTCGTCGCTGAGCCTCTGACGCGGGAAGCGTTTGCTCCATTTGGAGACGTTGTCGCCAACCCTCGCCCCGATTTGCTGCCCGCTACCTACGCAGCGCAAGGCGGCGAGCTGCCTTTCAACGGCATCTCCGCGAACCAAGGCACGGCAATTCGATATGCCAACGTCAGCCACCCTCGGAATCACTATGCACAGTCGCCCAGCGGCAACGGCGAGCTTATCATGAGCCAATTCGTGTGCGCTACCAGACAGCTCGCTCCCACCGGTGACCCATCGCACGGCGAGTTCACCGTCGACATCCTTGAGCGACACCCCTTCACCAGCCAGACGTTTGCTCCGCTTCAATCTACCGCCTCAAAGTACCTGGTCATTGTGGCGCCCAGCCTGCCCCCCGCGCCGGCGGATGAGGGCCTGCCCGTCCCCAGCGGCGACGGACTTCCGGGCAGAGGACTTCCCGATCTCCGTGGCCTCAAGGCGTTTGTGGCCACGAGCAAGCAGGCCGTAACGTATGCAGCCTGCACGTGGCATGCGCCGATGGCGGCATTGGGCGAGGCCAACACGACACTGGACTTTTTGGTGGTGCAGTTCGCCAGCGGCGTAGCGGTGGAGGATTGCCAGTTTGCCACTTTTGAGACCTCGACCTCGGGGGGACCCAACATCAAAGTCAAGATTCCCATTTCCAAGGAAAGACTTGAGAAGCTGTAAACTATCCTGTATATAAACACATCGCTTACGTCGACCGCCAAAACAAAGTTGCAAAATTTGCTAGCTCTACTATCCCCCCAATTTGACCCTTATTTCGAATCGCAAATGGCAAGCAACTGCGGCGAACCTGTGTAATAGAAACTCGTAACAGTTCTTCACCGTCTTCGGTATGACTCTTCTCGGTACGAGGGGATACGAATAATTAGTAGGAAATCGCTTAGTCATCGCACTTCAGCTCGGCTGATCTGCCCTGCATACGGGTTGATCATTCCAAGCATCGCGGTCTCGGCCACGCGGCCACTGTGGTATTTAAGCCCAATTGAACCTCCGTCCCAGGATAGAGACAAGATCGGCACAAGATCTCAACTCTAAAACTCAGATCCGCCCACTCATCATGGTTGGCCAACTCCCCTTGACCGACGCGCAGAATAAGCTCGAGGACCTCTCGGGCATTGTCCTGAAGCCAGGAGAGAACCCCTACGGTGCGCTCCTCAGAGCTTGCGAGGATAAACCTGTAAGTATGCATGCAGCTGGTGAGCGTCTTTCTGGCCTGACATGTGTGAATAGGCCCAGATCCAGGCCCTCTACTCGGCTCACCGCACAAAGCGAAATGCCCAGCAGAAGGAAAAGTTTCTTGCGTCAGACTTTAAAGAGCTGATCATTGACCAATACCTTCTGAGACTGGAGGTCCCCACTGTTCAGCCTGGGTTTCGTGATGAGCGCAACTGTCTGGTCTTTTGGGCTCGGCCACCTGAGCACATTATTCAACTATCTGCTAAGTTGCAGGAGTTGTTGAAAGATGCCGCTCCAAGTACGCAGATGACTCTAAAATGACCAAGAGAGAACCATGAAGGCTAATTGCTCGTAGACATTTGGCTTATGCCGACACATAGAATGCACATGACGGTGCTTGAGGTGGCCTTCTCCAAGACACCAGAGGAGATTGCTGCTCTGGTCAGCAAACTGCGACCTGCAGTACCTGATATTGTGAACCATCCATTTTCACATAGATCACGGCTCGTCAAACCCATGATTTCTTACGACCTGTCAGCGTTTGCCGTCTCATTTCTGCCAGCTGCGGGAGAGGCCGGACTCTCGCCCGAGCCGGTTGGCCCGCCTGTCAAGGAGGGCATTACGGAGGGCGACTCGTACTCGTACCACCACCTCCGCCGCGACGTGTTTGACAAGGTCAAAGATGCGGGCGTCGAGATCGGCTCGAGATATCAGGTCCCCAGCGCCCACATCACCCTTGGCCGGTACCTCAACGATGGCGACCACGATACACCCGAGAAGAGGGAGGCGTGGGTCAAAGCCATAGACGGCATCAACAAATGGCTCGAGACTGAGGTTTGGGATAAGCCGGAGTCCGAGTTCATCGGGGAGTGGGTTGTGGGCCAAGAGAAAGGACTAGATGCCCGCAACGGCACCCTGTGGTACGGTGGTGGCCGCACTATTATGCTAGGCGAGGGATTCTAGAGATGCTTTTCAAACGTAAATATACTGATTAAGACTGCTGAGAGGTATCTACATTATAAAACTCATCCATTCATTCAGCTGCAACATTCCAACAAAAAAAAACGACCTACTTACTCTCCATTTCCTTCTTTATTCTCTCAAACTCCTCCTTTTCTTCCTGCTTTGTAACCTTCTCCAGCGTTTTCCTTTCCTTCTCTTCCGAATTCTTAATCTGTTCCAGTCTCTCCTTTTCTTCCCTTTCCTTTTCCAAGTCCATTTCCTTCAGCTTTCTCATAGTCTCCTCCCTCATAAAATCCAATCTTTCCTTTCTGTTTTCCTGAATCTCCTCCTCTGCCTCATTTTCCACCTTTTTCTTTTCACTCTCCTGCGCCTTTTTAATTTTCGCCTCTTCCTTTTCTTTCTTCTCCTTCTCCTCTATCATCTTCTTTTCCTTTTTCCTTGCCTCCTTTTCTTTCTTTTCCCATTCCCTTCTTTCCTCCTCCTCCTTCTTTTTCTTCTCCTTTTGCTTCTTCTTTTCTTCCTTATCCTTCTCCTTTCTCTTCTTCTCTTCTTCCTTCTTTTCTTTTTTTATTCTCTGTTCCTCCTTCTTTTTTTTCTTTTCGTTCTTTTTCTTTTCTTCTTTTGCCTTTTTCTTGTCCTCCTTTTCCTTCTCTTGCCGTTCCTTCTCTTCCTTTTGCTTTTGTTCCCTCTGCTTCACTATATCCTCCTGCCTCTGCTCCTCCTTCATATCCTCGGCCCACTGTTTGAGCACTTGTTTTTCAATCTCTTCCTGCTCCTTTTTCTTTAGCTCACTCTCCCGATGCTTCATTACCTGGTCGTATTTGGCATCCCTGCCCTTTCCTATAGGGTTGGCCGGGGTGGGAACTTTCCCTCCAAGCTTGCCGCATCTCCTAGCGACCAAGCATCGGTTCAAAACCCGGACGAAGCTGACCAGCTCTGGCGCGTGGATGTGGTCCATGGCAATCCAGTTGGGATACGTAAGATCTGTCGTAGCGTTCCAAAGATCGTCGTAGAGGACATTGTACATGGGAAGCGCCATCTTGGTAATGGAAATCTCCGGCAGGAGGGCCTGCGAGGTCGTCTGCGTGGCGATCCAATCCGAGAAGAACAACGGCGAATTTCGTCGTGGCCGGTTCTCTTTCAGTGCCTTGACTTGATCAACGGCCACACGTTCGGCTCTGTCCTTGTCTGACCATCGGTGGTTGAGAGGAAAGTCATCGGATGACACGAAACCCTTCTCAGGCCCAGGGAACTCGGGGACAAGGGACCACTTCCGGTCAACGCGGATGATAGTGCCCCCCTTTCGATTCTTGCTCTTCTCACCGATGAGCTGATTCAGTGGAATCCTGGTGATGTCTTGGCCCTTGGGAAGCTTCATCATAGGTTTGGCGTAGTCTCTGAAGAAGCCGTAGAACTTGTCGATGTCTAGACCGTTCAACTGCCTCCACCCCATGTCGATTTTGGCGCTCTCCGACGACGGAATATCGACGATTATGAGCTCGCCCGGATATTTCTCGTGAAACTTGCCAATAGCCTTGGCAATATCCTCGACCTTCTCCCCAAGCATGCCGTTGTAGGCACCCATAACCATGGTGCCGTGGCCCGCATAGTATTTCCTGTTGCTTTTGATGACGCGGAGATCCAAGACACGGATACCGTAGTTTTCAATCTGCTCCGATACGCTCTTTGTCTGGGTAAGGGTATTTTTGGGCACGGCGAAGCCAAACTTCACCTTGTCAGTGGACATGCCGACGTGATGCGACCGCGGGAGAACAATCTCGGAGAGGCTGTAGTTGCCAATGTCGTTGAGGGAGTTCTGCATCCAGCCCCTCGGGGGCTCCGTGGCGATGAACTCGCCCTCCCAGCCAGCCAGGATGAACTGAGAGCCGCCGGGGTAGGGGTGGAAGCACAGATCGATTTCGGAACCCCTTCCGAGGTTGTCCGTCTCGAGGTTCTCCAGAAACTTGACCCAGACGTGGTGCCGTCTCCCACTCCGCCGCTGAAGCATGAACGAGACGGGCCGCCAAGTGCCTTCCAGGTGGTAAACTACCTCGCCAGCCGTGTCTTGCCTGTAGTAGCCATTGTTCAGCCGGAAGTTGGTCGTCTGGAAGGATTCTCCCGGCTCAATGTACTGTGGCCAGTCGGATTCCCAGTCATCGATCTGGTACGAATGGATGTATCCTCTGCGCCAGCGATACGGGGTAGCGTTGATGATGGTGATGACGGTGGTCCAGTCGTTGGGGTGTCTGCCAGTGCCCCTGTTGGAGACGAATATGGGGGTGCCTTCGACCATCTTCTTTCGCATCCTGCTCACGGCCCCTTGGCTGATGGCCTCCTCGTAGGTTTCCATGAAAGTTTCGAGCTGCGCGGGCGTTTTGGAGATGAACGGAGTGTACGGGCTGCCGGGAAGCGTCTCGTTCGAAAGCCTGTCTTCATGCTGCGACCGCGGCTCGATGGGGTGAAGCGTGGGCTGTTGCGACGTTGTTAGAATATTCTCCAAGGACCTCTGCGACGAGCACAGGACGCTCGTGTTTGAACCAGAGACACTTACACGGTTGACATATTGAACAGGACCAGGCAGTCCGTGGACGATGCCCGCCCAAAGGGCGAATAATAGAGCGATGAGTCTCATAGAGACGGTCGCTATGTTCATGGTGTGTGATGGTACAACGAAGCAGTGTATATTGGTTGTAAATGCAAACTATTGCTACGTGTGAGTGTAGAGAATGGAACTTATATCTAGAAACCGCAGCGTTTTTAAGGTCGCGAGCCAGCCATCTCTGTTATGCCTAGATGTTTACGGAGAAAGCATATTGTGCTGAATCTAGAAGCCACGAATGCCACACCGTGATGGATAACAGAATTAGAGGCAGCGAGGATAAGTCGCCACGGTTCTCATTTACGGTTCGCGATGCGAACCATGGCTCACGCACATATACAAGCTCCATGTTTGGTTCAGTCCCGCTTTTTGTCTTCTCCTATGCATGCTGAAAAAGATTAACTAGCTGAGTTTTACATAGGACAATAAGGTGAGTCAGGCTGTCAGAAGGCCCTGTTGAGCGAAATCGTTGTTGGCCGCCGTTGCAAGTTGGCCTAGGGTCTAGTCACACTCGTTATTTTGGCCCCGCGTCACACGTCAGTCAGGTTAAGAGGAATAAATCAGAGCAAACTTTTTGTTTCATTGCTTCGTATGTGCTTGTTGAGGGACACTGCCAATGTATGATCAAGATAGACCTTGGACAGTCGCCCCCTCTCAACGACCAAAATGCATCATGTCCTTGGTCTAACGTAGAAAGCGCCGATGAGAAATAGGGATGAAGTCACAGAGATGTCATTTTTTTATTCGTTCCCTATGAAGGATTCCTCAACCGAGGACATGTACCTCCCTTCGCCAGTGTCCATGATGCCCAAATGCCGCCAAGGAGAAGCATGAGAAATGGTGACCCCAAAACACACAAAGCACTTAGAAGACGAGAGCAGCACCCTTGGTCTTCTTGTCACCACTGAGAGTATTGTTAGCACGCTGTCTGCTGTCCGTTGTTCGTGGTTCACATACCCAAGCTCGAAGTGCTTGCAGCGCTTGAGGGCGAGCTGCATCTTGGTCTTGCACTTAACGCACTCCAGTCGCAACACGACCTTCTTGGTAGTCTTAGCCTTCTTGTGGAAGACAGGCTTAGTCTGACCACCGTAACCGGACTGCTTGCGGTCGTATCGGCGCTTTCCCTGGGCGAACAGCGAGGCCTTGCCAGCCTTGTACTGGGTTACCTTGTGCTGGGTGTGCTTGCGGCACTCCTTGCCCTTGCAGTAGGTGTTGCGGGTTTTGGGAATGTTGACCTGAGTGATCGAAAGAGTCAGCGGCTTGCCAGACCAAGTTGTGCGCCCAGACACGATGCATTTCCACCGGGTTCAAGAGAATGGAGGATGGCCACCCGCGCGAGACAGTCATGAGAGGGCGGGCGAGAGAATTATTATGGTTCCATCGATGGCGAGAACGCCTGCGGTGCTAGTTGTGTTCGTTGCTCGTAGGAAACTGGATCGGTGGTTGCGCAAGATCGATTTGTGCCGTCGCCTCGAAATTTCATTCCCCTCCGTCATCACTCAAGACTGTCATCGTGCGGGCGGCTGGCTGTCGCATTGCTCTGAATATAAAGGCAGGATGCGTGCAAGCATCGTAGGGAGTAAGGGCATTGGGTTGCTGCTTCGACATACCATTTTGACGACGTGGTGCGGTGCCGTTCTTTTTTGGGTGTTTGGTGATGCAAAGTTCCGAATTCAAAGAGGAATTGGGAGGTTTTGGTGATTTCTCGTTTGTGGGAAAGTAGGGTGGCGCTATTCCTAATCGGGAGAGCGAGGTTCGCTGAGGGTTCCAGCCACAGCTTCGGCCTGATTTATGGGGTGTCGACGGCCACCGCCTCACCGAGGGGAGGCTTGTGAGACTGCGGATCTCGGGCCCCACGAAAGGAGGACCCCACCATGGAAGCAGCATCACCAAGGTGTTCTTTAAGAGACGAGGCGGTACCGCATCCTCACTTGTACAGCGAAAGTCACAACCACCGCCAAAATGGACCCATACTCGGCCGAGGGCGAATTGATCAACATCCACAACCACTTCCACCAGGGCCAGTTCCAGGAAGTCGTCGATTTCGATACCTCGTCCTTTTCCCCTGACAACGCTCTGCCGGCCCGAGTCCTCGTCCTCCGAGCTCGACTTGCTCTTGGCCAGGCCGAAGATGTCCTCGCCGATGTGAAGGGGGAGCAGGAGCCCGGCCTCCAGGCCCTGGGCGCCTTTGCTGAATTCAAATTGGGCAAGACCGACTCTGCGCTCAAGACGATTGAGAAGCTGGCTTCGTCATCAGCCGACAATGCGACAGTCCAGATCGTTGGTGGAGCCCTCCTCCAGTCTGCTGGCAAGTCCGAGGAAGCCCTTGCGCTTCTGTCGCAACACCAGGGAAGCCGTATGTTAACCAAGAACAATGCGATTGTGCCCCTTTTATTT
Source organism: Calonectria pteridis (assembly GCA_022837005.1). Lineage (NCBI taxonomy): Eukaryota > Fungi > Ascomycota > Sordariomycetes > Hypocreales > Nectriaceae > Calonectria > Calonectria pteridis. The sequence continues at coordinate 208,254 of JAKZGU010000076.1, read as the reverse complement.
TAGGTTCATGCTGATCCGCCTCTTAGTTGATGCCGTTGCCCTCATTGTCCAGATCCACCTTCACCAGAACCGAACCGATCTCGCTGTAAAGGAAGTCGCCGCTGCTCGACGATGGGCCCAGGATAGCCTCCTGGTGAACTTGGCAGAGTCGTGGGTTGGCCTGAGAGTGGTAAGGGAACATGCGCCGAAAAATGGTTGGGCGGTTTGCTAAGACTCCTTAGGGCGGCGAGAAGTACCAGCAGGCGTTCTACGTATTCGAGGAGCTTGCGCAGGCTCCCTCTACATCATCAGTCCGCAGCCTCGTCTCCCAGGCTGTGTGTGAGCTTCACCTTGGTCGATTGGAGGAGGCCCAGGCTGCTCTGGACCAGGCTCTCCAAAAGGAGCCCGAGAATGCTGACGCTATTGCCAACTTGTTGGTCTTGAACGTCATTTCCGGAAAGGACGCATCCGAACAGACCCAGTACGTCACAGCCGACATTATTGACAAACTTGCGCTTACAAGTGATAGGACTCTCACCAAGGTTGCCCCCAAGCACCAACTCCTGGCTGATTTCGAGGAGAAGAGTGCCCTATTCGACAAGGCGGCAACAAAGTACAGCCCCAAGGTGTCGGCATAATTTAGAGAAACGGTACACGAAATGACTACTTGATGATGATGGGCGCAAGGCTGTTAGACGTTTGGAATCCTTAGCGAGAAATATGTTGAACTCTGAAAAACGACATGGCTACCCTGTAACTTGGACCATGCCGACATGCACTCAGTCTCATACCATGTGCCCCGAGACGCTTTATGGGCTATACATAGTTAGTCAAGCAAAGGGGGCTCGATGCATGGCAATGACTCGTGAAGACAGCCACGAGTAGCTAGCCAGATATTTGTATTGTCAACGATTGTGGATACAGCATGCTTATTGTTGAGGCATGAGAAATACTGCTATTTATTTATAAAAACCGGAAAATCAATCACAAGAGCTATTGAAGATAGCACCACCATATTCCAATCCCAAGTATTGTTAAAACCGGGACACCTTCACTACCATCTCCCACTTTCCTGTTCTCACGTGAGGAACAGCCGGCCCCTTACTTGCACCAAAATGAAACCGACTCCGCCGTGAAATCAGTAGCCCGTACGCATCCTCTTTGGAGAACGGACGTCGGCATTTGGCCTCATGTATGCCTCAGAACCCGGGGGGTCGGGGGGAAAGTAATCATCGACCGTGTGATTCGGTCTCGGAACTGCAGATCTGATTGGACATGGACTGCTGACATAGTAGAAGGCAGGGCTGAGAGCTTGCGGCGGGGCTTGCTGCCATTGGACGCTTGGCGGAATCTTTGATCGCAATACCGCCATGGGCATCGAGGGATGGGCTGCCCGCGTCATGAACAGATTGATGCAGTCGATTTTGAGGCTCACGGTGTCATAGGTTAGATATGCTTCGGACGCATCTATCGACGCGCGGCATGTATTTCGGTCAACCTGAAGATAGATGAGCTCCATCATTCGCTTGCGAGCCTGCTGCTTTCGCAAAGAGCTAAAGGCGGGCGTGGAAAACTGCGACATCGTCCTTCTCTCGGTGATGAACTCTTGGACAAGCGCGCTTAATCCGTCTTCTGGGCGGCCGAAATCTGCCCTGCACAACATGATGTCCAGTGCATCAAGATATGCCTGTGATTGGCTTTCGAGCCCTGGCAGGATGTACAGCCCCAGGAAGAAGAATATGGCCCAGACAGGCAACGCAGGGGAATCACCATAGCTAATCCTGGCGTTTGGGTCTGCGTCGTGATCCAGCAAGCAGCGGAAGACTCCCCTCTCAAGGCATTCCAGAAATTCGTCCATGCGGGGGCTGGTGGCTTTGAAACCCCCGCCAGCCGAGCCTCCTCTTTTCCCTACCGGTTTGAAGTATATCATTGGGACGACTCTGCGTATAAGCTGAGTCCATGGTGTCTCAGGAGGGGCGTCTTCTTTGCCAATCACGTATTGCATGGGCGCGTTGGGATCGTGCCCGTGAGAGAGCAGGCATCGAAGGAGGGCCAGTCGTTGATGGGGCCAGACCCCTGAACCTGCTCGGTTCTTTTCAACCTCTCTTTGAAGGGTATAGTGAAGAGGTTGCGAAGAGAAACGGATAAAGAGGTCTCTGTTCTTTCCGATCTTCCTTTGGATGTGTTCGTCGAAAGGCCATGACCGGATCAAGTTGTTTGCTTGCTGCGTGGCATGGCTGGGAGGATGCGTCCTCAGCGTACGGAGGACCCTTGAGCTGGCCCATTCCAAGTCGTCTAGCAGTTTATCTGCACAGCAATACGGTGGGTGTCGCCTCATTGGCGGCTCTGGCGCAAACATCATCGAATGCTGCGACATGGCTCTTGAGGACGGTGATTTTTTGATGAGGTTGTTGTTGTTATTGCTGTCTTTGTAGCGCTGAGGAAGCTTGGCCCATACTTGAGCTTGGGGTATGGGGACATAAGGGTCTATTTCTTCGCGGTCATGCCGAAATAAACTTCTAATGTGCTTGGTTCATCGGAAGTCACATATTGTGTGGTGGAGCCCCAACATCGCCTCCATTCAGCTGCCGAGCTTGCGCGCCGCAGTGGTTCGTTTGAGTTCATTTTTTTCACAGGAAAACTTTTGGAAGCTGAGTTTTTCTTTATTTAGAAAATGCTTGTGATCGTGGATGAGGTAGCCATGAGGTGGCGATGAGTGTTGGCCTGTAACATCAAGTCAAGCTGGATTTTTGATGGAGGGGCTTTGCAAAGCGTATGCAGCGTACCAGACAGTGCTTCACCAGACAGGTAGCGCTTCCCAGCCTCCCTCGGAGGTTGCCGAATATACATTTATTTGTAGAAGCCTCGTTCGGTGTGGCCTGTTATGTGATTGGAAAGAGTTCTGCCTCGATCGATTAGCTTAAAGTTATATCCTATCTCGGATGCTCTTGCAACGGAGCGTTAGCACATGGCTTCACTAGGTCAGCGCCACGGTGGCCTTCAATGGCATTCCAAGAGCTGGCTGAAACGACAAACAACAGTCGGTATTTGCCGACTTGGAGAGGTAAGGTAAGCTATGCAAGGAGAAATGATGGCTGGGGTGTGCCCGGGAATATGCACAAAAGATCAGCGAAGATCTTCTGACTTTCTCCGCTGGGCGGTGGGCGTTCCCGAAGTTGGCTGGTTGTCTACTTTAGTTGTCGGCTTGCCTATGATCCCTGCCATGTACCATCATGCGCCCATCGCATGACATGCAGATCGAGATGCGTGATGCAAGATAAACAGCGTAGTATTGTCGTTCACAACAACCTGGGTACTTCTGAGTGTCTTCAATGACACGTGCGCTACTCTGGAATCGATATCCCGAGCCTGTCATGAATGAATGATGGAAGACGAGAGGACCAAGAGAATGGGATTTGCTCGCTCGCTTGCTCCCGTCATTTCATGGCCTTTCGGAAGCGTAGCGGCCGTCTGTTGGGTTGAGTGCTGCCTGGCTTGGAATTCACTCATGGATTGGCACCCAATCACTTTTACATTGGGCGACGAGTTCAAGAAAAATGCTGTAGATGGCTATGTGCAGACGTCATCAGGTGATCTCGACGAGATAGACCATCCGCTTTGAGCTACTCGACTCTTGATTCTATCGCCGTCTAACCTGGTCCGTCTTGTATAAAAGGTCCCATGTTATCCCCGTGCCATGAACAATTGTGGCAACCCGCATGAAACTCCCCGATTCCCGACAAGGCTGTCAAAACGCTTCACTCGACTCGGCCCTGATGCATTCTCTTACAATTTGTGTACCGTTTAATTTTCGCTCGCTCATTTCTTCTTGTTGGGGAACTTGGGAGCGCCAATGTCGCTGCCGCGCAGCTTAACATTGAGCACTCGCTCCATCGAGGAGAGCACCTTCTGGTCAGGGGGACCGGAGCCTCGTTCGAGGTCGGCGACGATGGACTGGGTGGTGTTGCAGCGAGTGGCAAGGTCCTTCTGTGTCATCTTGGGCTCCATCTTTTGACGAGCCTGGGAGATGGCATCGCCAACCTGCTTGCCAACGGTGTTGGGCTTGATGATCTCGTCAGAGCGGTCGACCTTGGTCAGGCGCTGACCCTCTTGGCCGCTGGAGGCCTGCAAAAACAGTGTTAGCAATATCCTTTTGGTGTAGGTAGTGGCTATAGCGAAGAAAGTTTCGAGAGAGCCTTGGTGGGGCAAAGAGCAACGGCGGCGTCGAGGCACAACGAGCCCACGTGAGAATCTTGGCGGTGTTGGAGACTTACAGCATTGGCAGTACCATACTTCTTCTCGGTACCGATAATACCACCGCTTCGCTGAGCAGCATTGAGGGCGGCCTTGCCACGGACGACGGTCTCGCGCTGAGAAGCACCAGGGCCACGAGTGCGGCTACCAATCTTGGTAACGGAATCCCAGTCGTCAGACATCGTTGCGGTTGGTGGGGTTGGTGAAGACGGGTGGGGTAGGTTGTTGAATCGAGTCGGAGAACCGGTCGAGAAAGGTTGCTGGATCGAGTTTAACGGGTTGAGGTTGTCACTGTGAGTGTGGTTGTTTGTTTCTTTGGGAAGGGCGAGGGCGAAGATAAAGGATGAGAGGATAGAATTTATGGAGAAGCTGATGGAATGCGTCGCGGGGGCCTGAGTCAATCGGCGGGACAGCACGGCCTGAAAGGGTATTTGGCGGGGGGCAGGCGGTGGCCTCTCTGCTTGGGCTGCAGGTCAAGGCTGTGCATGGGCGCAACGCCACCGAGTGGCTGGCACTGGTAGGCACACACACTGGCTGGAGTGTGCAGAGCCACCCTTTGGAAGGTGCCAGACCGTTGGCCCCAGCGCCCCCAGCGTCGGCCACAGCGCTTCGCACTCATGTACGTACGATTTTGGCCTCCCTCTTTTCTCGGAGAGCCGGAGATCGGGCGCGGTAATGCCGGCGCCTTGCTGGCTCGTTGCATCTGAGGCCTTTCCGGCTGACATAATGCCCCGGATGGATTTTTTTTCCTCTCGGCGTGACACACACGACCATCCTGCTGCAACCAGAAGCCTTATTAAACCCGATGACGACAATGCGGGACCTGATCAAAGTGGGAAAAGGGCTTTTGGCGGGTTGGTCCGTACCGTATTGCGAGTCCAAAAACGGATGACTAAGACTCCATCACTCGCCGTTCCCGTGTCATGGGGCATTGGGCCACTTACCTCCAATTGCACCATGGCACCTTGATAGACACAAGCCCCAGTTCGCGTCATTGTGAGCATGTCTACGTAGTGAACCTCTGGATCCAGCCTTGCATTTTCCCTCCTCTTCCTCCCAAGACTCTCCCCATACAGAGAGTCTTTCCCTCACCCGCCTCCCTGACAATGCGAACATCCTGAACAACGCTGTCGGCGGCCTCATGGACGGTCTGTCCGAGAACTCGCCCCTTTTGTCGGCGATTCTCATTGCAGACTACATCCAACGTGCTTTTAGTGAACACAGGCTTCCCCTGCTGTTCGCCTCTTTTCTGCTGGCCTTTTACCTCCACTGCGGTTGCTGGGCAGACCTCTCGATCCTCATTGGATTGTTTTGTTGGCTCTTTGGCTTCGAGCTGATAATACTCTTAATCGCGGAGGCAGGTGGCCAGCGGATCGGAGTTCTCACCGTCTTTACGTTGGTGACGTTTGCTATAAGGCATCGGATTCTAAGGCCGGCCGTCGTGAAAGAAGAGACGATCTGCAATAGACTGGGCCGCCCTCAGTTGATCCATGCCCGCACAACACATACTCGACTCTTCCCCCAGGAAAATTCTTTTTCGTACTCGTATCTTCTGGTTGGCACACATGTGGGTTACTCTGGAAATGTTAATGGAATGGTTTCTGTTGATATCCCCGGAATGCCACATTCCCGCACCCTTGGTAATCAGGCATGGTTCGACATAGATTCTGTTGACCACCTTCAGCGAAAACGGTCTGATGGTGGTTTGAGGGAAAAATTGGATTCTTACCTTCAATGCCAAGTTTGTCTCCGTTCCAATCTGTATTCTCGAGGCAAGCACTGACTTTGATAGAACGTTGACCCTTCCCGATACCCTCATGCCTACCTCGTGACTGCGGCTAGATGTTTGGGCTACCGCTTCAGCCCGATTTCTTTTTGGTTTCTTTATACCTCAGAAAAGGTATTGTCAGCCATGTTGGTAGAAATACACAACATCCTTGGCGAGAGGCATTCGTATCTGGTTGAGAGAAACTTTGAAGCAGAAGCCAAGCTGATCAAGGACTCCGGCAATAATTCTCAAGCAACGGGATTGCGCTCTGAATTCAAAGCAACTTGGCAGAAGGAATTCCATGTATCGCCTTTCAATTCTCGAAAAGGATCTTATTCCATCCATGCATGGGACCCTCTTGGTCCTAACATGGAAGGGTTTCTGGGGATTGACATCGCCATGAATTTGGTATCTTCCAAGGGACACCCAAAGTTGGTGACAAGGCTTTTTTCTGTCGGAAACTCAATCGATCCAGGATCTATGAGCTATGTACAGAAACTCAGATTCCTAATCTGCTGGTTTTGGGGTGGACTTTTGACATTCCCTCGGTTCGTCAAAGAGTCTGCCGTCTTATTTGGCAAGCCCAAACTTCACTTTTGGTACCGGCCTGAGCCTCTCAAGGAAAGCGTTGCTCGCTTGGCCAACAAAACCGAAAGGAGACTCGAAAAGGCTTTTCGTGGATATCTCCGTCATCTCGTTGAGCAATCCTCTACTGCCCTGGCCGTGAGGTATATTCCGAGTGGGATTGAAAACCCTCCAGAGGAAGTCTTCCGCTCACGTTCCACCCTCGATGCGCCGGGGGTAGCTGGAGATGCGACGATAAAAGTACTAACGCCAGCGTTTTACTCAAGGTTTGTCCATTACGCTCACGATTCTGAGGCAATCTTTTGCGAGCTGGCCGAGAGCCGCACCGTGTGGATGGACCGACCAGAGTTATTGCCCAAGATATTCCTCAAGAAGGCCTCCCCTCCATTGCAGGTGCCAAGTCTTTTCGATTACTTGTCATTTCAGCTCATCAGACGACTTCGACGGCGACCCGAAAAAATTGAACGGCCAATGACATCAGCTTCAATTCAATTGCCTCCGACGCATCAGTTAGTGGACATTCGAGGTTTCCGTATCTCCTCTCTGGACGCGTTTGTGCTCAGCCATTGCGACGATGAAACGAAAGCATCCTATAGACTGGCTGTGGCTAAGTTGTTCATCGCGAATCGGTTTGCTTTTGGAAAACTGGAACTTGTCGACTTTGTGATGCTCGTTGGACGAGTTGGTGCCTCCTGGGTGCTGGCATTTTTGATCAGCTGAGCTATTCCTGTAGCAAGGCAGATAATAGTTGCCAGCTACCGACAGAGAACTCAACCATTCTGCAAAATATCCAATTTATTAAAGGACACAAATCGAGATGTTCAGCACAAGTCATGGCCAAATGAGGCAGTTGGTTGCGCCCCCCGCCTTCATCAATTGACCCGCTTAGCATATCCAATCCCGGCGATGACGAACCGCCCCGCCAACGCTGTCAGCCAAGATGGCTGCTTACAGAGGACTTCCATCATCATCAGCAATCGAGAGGAGGCGCAGAAATTTCAATTCAATGGTTTTCGGTATTGGTATCTCTGAAACACGACTGTCCTCAACATTGTACTGGGGGGTGGGGAGCCAGACAATGAAGCGCGACAAAAGCGGTAGGAGACCATGCGCGGCATCATCCGACACTAAACGAGAGAGGGGCATATCCCATGCCGGCTCGACAATTCCAAATACTCACCCCGCCCCGCTCTCGAGACGGAAGATGCATCCATGTGGTTGGCCATAGCTTCCCGGCATGGCTGGCCTCGCCGTCGGTGTCCTTTTCAGCGACGTCACTTCTCATGATGGCTGAATACCCATGTGCGGTCCTTTAATCTGTATATGCCTGGGTAATGTGGGTAAGTGATACAAAAAGTCTGTTCAATAGCCCGTACTGCACTAACACGCTCGCTCCAACTCAGACGCAGGATTGCAACGCCTCTTCCATACCTACCAACTAAGCTCAAGTCTAGATCATGACCGGGGTCGTGTGGGCGAAATGAGCCAACACTGACGAAACGGACGAGGCCCAACAGAATGACAATGACAAATAGTTGCTCCCGATGATCCGAGCCAAGCTTCAGAGTGAATTGCTTCATGGGGCGGAACCCGACGGCGTTCATGCTTCCACCAAAACCGAGGAATAATGCCAGTACGATAATGCTATATAAAGACCGAGTTCTATGCCCCTCAGCTTTCATCTGCTCATCCCTTCCCATGTTGAATTGAGACCCGCAGCTCTGCAACTACCGACACTGTCGCTCTCGTCCTCTCCCATATCCCCTCGTCCAATCGCCGACACCCCAATCTCCGGCTTGCTCGCTTCCGTTACAATTCTTTAACGTCATCCAATCGCTGCCCCACCACTTGAGCTTCCAATCGCTCGAGTCTCACCAGGTACTGCAATGCACGACCATTACCCTTACCCCGCTATAGCCCCTCAAAAGCTTTAGCTGGAGCTCCCCCCGAGCACTCGTTTTTCCTCTTCTTCTGCCAAACTTGTTTTTTGTGCACGCGAGCCGACCTAGTAATTGACGTCTTGTCTTTCTCTATAGCTCCCCTATATTTCTTCCATCGCAATCAATCAAGATGCCTCTCACTGGACACTGCCTCTGCAAGGCCGTCACCTACACGGTTGAGGTCGACGAGCCTATCCTGACCGGCTATGACCACTGCGATGACTGCCAGCGCCAGAGTGGTTCGACCTACTGTACGTGATACCGGTGTATATTGCCAATGGCTGAATTTGCACACCTACTGGGTGTTGGATGCTTTCGGAAGAAGAAGACTGACAAAGATTCACCCAGCTCTTGTCGCTGTTGTTCCCAAGGACAAGCTCAAGTTCGAGGGTCCCGTCAAGACCTACTCCGGTAGCAAGGGCAGCTCCGGAAAGATCGTTCACCGTCTCTTCTGCTCCGAATGTGGATCTCCCCTTGCCCACGACCCTGATGCCGCCCCCGAAATCATTGCCCTGAAGGCCGGCACCCTATCCACCGAGATCAAGCAGAACCTCAAGCCTGTATGCAATCTCCGCCCTCCCTAACCTTTTTTTCAAAATTTATGAGTACCTAATAACGGCGCCTAGGACACTGAGATCTGGACCGTCAGCAAGCTTCCCTTCTGCCAGGAGAAGCTCGCCAAGCCCTTCACTCACATGCCCGAGTAAAGCAATGCTGAATGGGAACATGTAAAAACCTGATTCGTATTTGACGCTTGATAATGATACCGATGGCCTAGTTTGACAACAAAAAGTGGTAAAAGCGGGAGGCTCATCTTTGGAAGGAGGATAATTTATAGCGGCAGGTAGTCAGCAATGAAATGACACTGTCATCAACCTCACATTGATATCGATTGAGCATGTTTCATGAAATAATTGACCTTGTTAAAGCTATCTATCTCCCATAATCTCTCCGCATCTGAAAATGCCCGTCTCCCCCAGTTGCAGCTGTGTTGAGCAGCTTCCGACGCAACTCATCTATTAGGATGGCACGCGGGTCCCCGTGCCCTGTAATTAAAAAAAATAACGTAATTCATCTCAACATTACCCAGAAAATTCCAATTTCGGCAGCCCATATTTTACCTTGCTCGGTATAACGCGGGTATGATCTTAACTCCATTCCATGCTTTTTTGAATATCTTTCCTCTTACATTGCAATTATCAAACACAACGTCGCGGCCATACCACCCAAGGCCATCTTCCATGGGGCGTCCCGGGCGGCGCCTGAATCGACTGCCTCCGGGAACTCCTTCTGGACCTTCCCCGTCTGGCTGGCCGTGACGGTGAAGCAGCTTGCCGTTCCGCAGTTGTAGCCCGTTGGGCAGCACCCGGCGATGGAGCCGGCGTCCTCACCGCACAGGAACCAGCCGCTGGCGCAGGTCGATGTGGCAGCGGCGGCAACCGGCGGGGCGTCGGTCGCCAGGATCACAATGGTTGCGCCATCTGAGATGATGGTGGTTGAGGGGGCCGGGCAGTCGTATGTGTTGCAGTCGCGGTCGGTGCGGCAGCAGCCTCCCCCGTGCGTGGCGAGACAGCCGTAGTAACCCGTTGGGCAGCCGGTCTGCGTTGAGGCTGCGGATGTGATTGTTTCGGACGAGATGGGCCGGAGCGGTGCCCCGCCCGTAGCGGAACCTGTCGCTGTTTCGGCAGCAGTTGTCTCGGCGGATGTTGTTGCCACCTCGGTGGTTTTCTTCTCGCTTGTTGTTGTCGTTTTCGTTGAGCTCTCAGCCGACGTGCTTGAAGGTGTGGCCGAAGCGCTTGGAACGCCTGCTTTCGTTAGCTAACATGTTACCAAAAGATAGTTCCTGCGGAATAACCTACAACCCTGGCCTTGGCATACATAGCCAGAAATGCAGCATCCACCACCAAGCTCCGCAGAGCAGCTTGTCGACCCAGAAGGACAAGAGCCCACTCCTCCCCCACATGATGCCTCGCTGGGGCAGCAAGCAGCATCTCCCACGCTCGAGTCCTCGACGGCCACACAATATGTGCCCGATTGACAGCACTTGTTTGGACGATCTATGTCGGAGCAGCTGTTGGTACCGCTGGGGCATGAAGCCCTGCGCTCCAATAAGGCCAGCGCCTCGGCGGCGCGGCGGAGCACGTTGTGGTCGGCATAGTCGTAGTGGCGACCATACGCTGGCACGAAGCGCACAGTTCCGTCGACCGTCTCCTCTCGCTCCTGGAACAGAGAAACATCGACATCGACCCGTGGAATGAGGGCGCGGACGGGGGCGAAGGCGAGGTGCTCGGCGAGGATCTTCTCGTTGGCGTCAGGCACAAGCTTTCGGATTGCTACTGGGCCAGCATCGTCGGCGACAGCCTGAGACACGAGGGCGAGGAGAGGGATCGGAAGTGCGAAGAGGCTCGAGAGGGACTTCATGGCTGCTTGTCTACCTTCTTGGCCCTGAGAGGTGAAGCGCAGGCGAGAGAGCCCTTCTTAAAGAGCGAGTGCGCCGGGGAGCAATCTAATAATCAGGCTCGCTTCAAGTCACGGCTAGCAGCCTAGTGCCTGCGCCGATGATCAAGGCCCTGTCACAGTCACTCGCTTGGGCCAAGGGAGAGACGTTTTTAAAAACAAGACAAGCAGGTTCTCTCTCTCTCTTTTTCAAATTGCACAATGATATTTATTTCGGCTTTTGCAGCGGTGTGGGAAATTCGCTTGACCTGACGGCAAGCACGGAAAGTAAGGCGCTGGCGGGTTGTGAGGTGGCATGGCCGCCGCGGCTCGTATGCTTTGGTAAACAATTGGGTGGCTGGGTGATGACAACGCCCGAAACCTGGAACCTGGGAGGGCTATTGCTTGGCGATGCTGATTCGGTGAGGCCTTCCCGCCCCAGCCCAGCAGCCCAAGATGGGACGCGTGATTGGGGACCAGGGAACTCCGGTGCCAATTTTGTAAATGAATGCTATCTACTTGTGAAGGCGCTGAGACGCATGCATTTGCTACGCTCGTGCTGATGCGACGTAGAGCGCCAAGGCCAGCTTGGATCTCATGTCGCTTGATTGGGCCCGACGTCATTGAGCAGCGGCTGTGCCTGAACGGGTAAATTTCCAGAATGCAGGGGTTGCTTTTAGTAGCCTTCCCGCTCGTGCTTGACCAAACACGGTGCTAGCGATTGAATCATGTACGTTTGTACTGGACTAAATATTATCTGCAGAGGGTAGATGGATGCATTCGTCTCCATTATTTCGAGTCGTTATACATGGGTGTTTTTACATGGAGCAGAGGGCGCTCTCTAGTGGATATTCTAGTGTACATGATGTATGGGTGGTGTCATGACAAGTAATCGTACACGTGGGCCTAGAAGCCCAACTCCGTTTCTTCCGCCTTTTTCTCTTTTTGTCCTTGTTCCTTTGATTCGTCAATCGTGTTTTCCGTATTCTTCAACCCCACCTTCGCTACCAGATTAATGATTTCTTCGGTGCGAACTGCAGCATTGTCCTCAATTACGGGAGCCTCTTCGGGAGCCTCCTGCACAAAAGAGTGGCACAAAAGTCCAGCTGCGACACTGACATTTAAGCTGTCCACACAGCTGCCATGTACGAATTTCGGTACTGACAGCTCGTAATCGGCAGCCACCTTGAGCTGCTTGGGCAGCCCGTGTCCCTCGTTGCCGAGAACTAGGACGCATGGATGCTCGTTGAGTGGTGTCTTGGATTGGATTTCTTCCGTGGAGATGAACTTTTCGGTGTGTTTTCGAACAAGCTTCTTGTCTGGGGGAGCGACAGCGGCAAATGTCTTCCACCCAGCCTTGCTGGAATCCTCTAGGAATTGCACAGGATTGTCCACGGTGAATAATGTGATTTCCTCAACTGCACCGGCCGCCGACTTGAGCACCACGGGCGTCAAGGCCGAGGAACCGCGATTTGTAATTCCCACAGCGTCGATGCCCAGGTAGCTTGCTGTTCGCAAAATGCCACCCAAATTTCCGGGATCGAGAATCTCGTTTAGCAAAAGAACAAATGGTTTCGGCATGACGTCATTGGCCCGGCGGACGAACGTCTCTGTCCCGTTAATTGCTTCCTCTTCTTTTGTTTGGTAGTCCAATTCAACATGGAACCCCAGCCTTGTTGGCGTCTCTTCCAATTTCCCAAGTGATTTAATTGGTCGCTGTGGGAGGGGGGAAGCTTCCAGGACATAGCCGTTGTGTGGTCGACCCATGCTCATTTTGTCCATGAGACGCTGTTCGTCGGTCGGAACGATGGTGACTGGTATTCCATGTTTCTTCGCTAAATGGGTCATGATGCCATCGTCCCTAGAGTCCCTTCGGTTCTCTCCGCCGTAGATGTAGAGGTTGTAGAGCTGTCGTCTTCCTTGCTCAAGGGCCGCCTTCACAACGGACCTTCCGTACAGAAATTGTGACGCGGCAGTGGTGTACTTGATCGTCATGGGCATCATGCCCTTCTTGCGCATTCGAGCTTGGGTGGATGGATCATCAAGCTCATCATGGTGGTCCCGCTGCTCTGGCTGCCTCGATTCTTGACCTGGCCGGTACTTTTCATCCCCGTACAGCTGCCTCCTAATGTGCGCATTATCTCGCTTGGCATCCCGAAATGAACGAGGTCTGACGGGCTCCTGTAGCTTGAGATTGGAGGCCGTGTCTTTGAGATCGCCGTATTTTAGCCTATACACGAGGCTCTTCTTTCCAAAATCGAATTCAGGATCCGTAAAGCGCTTCCTGCGGGTTCGGCGATATTCGTCATCATCTTCTTCTTCCTTTTTCTTGGCAAGCTTCTTCCTCAGCTTTTGTTGTTGGCGATAACTTGAGGCACCGTCCATTGCCCGAGCTGTAAACTTTGAGGCAAATTCATCATTTCCCTCGCCGTCGAAAGAGGATCTTCTCTTGAATTTTCTGTCTGGTGCTTCGCGCCGACGTCCACCAGAGGTGTCTCTGGGTTGACGTGTGATGCCGTACTGAGCTCGCTCAGAGTGGCGCAATCCCCGGTGGATTGCAGAGAGACTTGAGGCACGAACCAAGACTCTGGAAGGGTGCTGGTTGCCATGGATTATGGTAGCAAGTGGCCTGCGCAGGGCAATCACCCTCAATTGCTCCGGGTGTAGCATCGCATAACGTGGCCGTGGGGGTGATCCAGCGGCAAATGTGAAGGTGGTGCTGTAAAATGTCATTCATGTGAATTCTCAAAATGATGGTGCCCCAACTTTTTCTGCCGCTTAGTGCAAAGACCCCTGTTGGGCGGTGAGGGCAAATCCTGGATTTTGATTGGCCGCTACTTCAAGATTCGCTAGGACAACCTTGTTCCAACAATGGTGTTAATGGGCACAACGCGTGGGCGATCTGAAATCGCGTTCCCAGCATCAACCTAAAGTGATCTTACAAACCACCCGAAAAAGTCCCTGTCCACTGGCGCCTACCCCTTACGCGATCGGCCAGAGCTCGCCGCAGGAACGAATAACGCTTTCGATCCTTCCGTTTCGAGCATTCAACTCCCATCCCGAGCGCCCGCGCAACTGTATACCCCGCCGACAACCCTTCCTGTCCAACCCATGGGCGCATAACAATGGAAAGCGATGATGCTCTTTCCGAGTCCCCTAGCAACCCGGAAGGCCTCGTCGAGATAGCCGACTCGGGGGATGATGATTCAATCGACGTGATAAGCTCAGACATCCCCGCTGAGCCGGCGGATGATGCCCAGGGAGCTGTTCAGAATGGCGGAGGCAATCATGACAATGTCCTGGAATGCGACATTGCGAAGACTGAGATGAGTCGCACCCAAATCGAAGTCGCAATTCCCGAATTATCTATCGAAATGCGCCAAGAGCACGAAGAGGTATACAGCGAGGTTGTTGAATCTGTGCTGGCAGAGTTGTCTCCCGAACAAGGGCAGCCTAGGTATCGAATTGAGTTTACAGATGGAAGAGAAGAAGTGGTAAGCCATTATTGTTCTTTTTTTTCTTTTCAAGTATAATTTGCATGGGGGGAAGAGAAGAATCCCCTAATAGCAGCACTTATTCAATCGCCCGCAACTCTTCCCACAATTGTCTGCCAGTTGCATCTCACTCACAGAGACCAGCGCTCTCATCACGTTCATTGTACGTGCTGTTCAAGGGCAAACCTGCGGTTTTCGTGCCTTCACGTTATTCACTGCAATACGCAAACGAATTAGCGCCGCCTAATTGAGGCCTTCTCGCTTCCTTTTATTTCCACCTCACATATTTCTCACTTGCCTCCCACACATTGCACCCTCTTTCTCGTTTTGTGACAATCGTCTTTTTCTCTATCGCTGCAACACTTGAATAAAGCTGCTAACTACGATCGAGATTCATTTTGACGATCTGGTCACGTTTGAAAACGGCAAAACAGCGCTCGCTCGGTTCAGCCAAAGTTCGGCTCCCCAAGAATCGAACATGGCTGAGCACACTCGCAAGCGGAAGCGAGCGCTCGAAGATGACTGGGGTTCCGATGTTGAATCTGTTGTATCGGATCCAATGGACCTTGATGAGGAAGATAGTGACGATCAGCCGCGTCGCCCTCAGCGAACATCAACTCGTTCGCTTCGTTCTCGAGGATCAACGAGGCCGACTTCTCGCATAATTTCCCCTGCTTCAGATGAGGACGATCTCGATGATTTGAGACCAGAACCACCCGTAGCACCAACTCGGACCTTGAGAACACGAAAACCGCAGCAACTCACCTTGACGAGCATGTCCTTTAAGAGCAGGGCTTTTGGTCAGGAGCAGGACGAGCTGGGGCAAGATTCTCGTCAAGACTCCTCCGACGAAGACGATGGAGATTTTCTTCTCGTCACTTCAGATCTTGCTCCCAAAAAAGGGCGCAATAGTAAGGTTCGACAGAAATCAAAACGGCTGTCGGCTCGACATGCAAAGCCAAGAGGGAGGCCATCAGGCCCTCGAAGAAAGTCTCCCGATTCAGATATCGAGTTCGAAGCGCCCCGAAGATCCGTGAGATCAACTCGGAACAAGATGAATATGGGTGATGACAGTTTCATGGATGATGATTTATTCTACGTTATCGACGACAAGAGCCCCGGTGTTCCCAAGGTCATCTCCATCAGAGAAGTTTTTCAGCCACTTCCGCATGATTCCGAGTTCGCATCGATGCATATGCAATCTTGCCATACCTGTGGCGGTTCTAAAAACCGAGGCCAGCTCATCCATTGCCAAGGCTGCACGCTATCCTACCACAAAAACTGCCTCGGTTACAGGAGTGCGCGTGAGCACATGGTCACAAAAGTTGGCGAAGATGACTTCGTTTTGCAGTGCAAGTTTTGCATCGGCTTGTACCAAAAAAAGGATTCAAAGGCCCCAGCGCATAGTATGTGCCAAGGCTGTAAAGACAATGGTCGCTCCTGTGGACCGTTTTCAGAAAAGAAGACAGCCCGGCAGGAAGAAAAGCTCCGAGAGGAAAATGATGGCGTTGACCCAATCACGCATGTTTCTGAGGACCTCTTGAACAATTCCGACTTGGTCCTCTTTCGATGTTCTGCGTGTCATCGAGCTTGGCATGTTGAGCATCTACCTAGAAGCGACGATGACTCAGATACCGCAATCAGCACAGATGTCAAGTCAGAGCGCCTTAAGGATTACTCCATTGATTGGAAGTGCAACGATTGCAGCTCTGCTCGGCACAAAATCCATCGTCTGGTTGCTTGGCGGCCGCTCAAGTGGACTTCCACCGACCAGTCTCGCAAACTTGTATATAATCAAGTCAGCGAGGACGAAAAAGAGTATCTCATAAAGTGGGAAAGTCTGTCCTACGTTCATTGCACATGGAAGCCCGGTGCTTGGGTGCATGGTGTGGCAGCACCTGCCATGAGAATTACTTTCGGGAAGCGAGACGAGGAACAAGATTCACTCAAACTTGATGAGAAGGAAGCTATTCCGGTTGAGTTTATTACCCCAGAAATCATCCTGAACGCCAAAATGCAAAAATCTGCGCCTCGTTTCAATACGCAAGAGGCAGAAATGGCAAATATTTCCAAGGTCAGCAAGATCCTTGTCAAATTTCAAGGACTGGGCTATGATGATGTCGTCTGGGACTCGCCTCCCAAAGATGATGAAGGTGGTGTCTACAGTGCATTTGTGGAAGCCTACCATGAGTACCTTGAAGGCAAATACTTCCGAAATGAGCCAATCAGTAAGATGCGAGATCGAATCAAGGCTTTCAAAGAAGCACGATTCGTCGAGGTTGACGTTCAGCCAGCAGGGCTCAAACGAGGTAAACTCATGGGCTATCAAATCGAAGGACTGAACTGGCTGCTCGAGAATTACCATGCAAATCGAAGCGTTGTGTTGGCAGATGAGATGGGCTTGGGCAAAACTGTCCAGGTTGTCAGCCTCATTACGTCGCTTGTGCAGGATTCGCCAAGGGTAAGTGCAATTTATGCTATCTACGCTCTCATACTGACTCAAATACTAGTGCTGGCCGTTCCTTGTTGTTGTGCCCAACGCCACCTGCCCCAATTGGCGACGTGAGTTCAAGCAGTGGGCTCCAGACTTGCGAGTTGTAACGTACCACGGCGGCAAAGAACCACAAGATCTTGCGTACAAGTACGAATTGTTTCCAAACGACTCCACTGAAATGAGAGCCCATGTGGTTATCATGTCGTACGATTCCGCAGCGGATCCTAAAACCAGAGTTCTTTTCAAGTCTGTCAATTGGACTGGACTCGTGGTGGATGAGGGTCAGCGGTTGAAAAATGACCAGAATCTGCTCTATGTCGCACTGCGAGCAATGAAAATACCTTTCAGGCTCCTCCTCACGGGCACTCCTTTGCAAAACAACAAGCGGGAGCTTTTCAACCTGATCCAGTTCATTGACGAAACCCAGAATGCAGAACGTCTTGACGAGGAGTTTGCTGTCCTTGACAAGGAAACCCTCCCGAAGCTTCACGAAAAGATTCGCCCCTACTTTCTCCGGCGAACCAAAGCTGGTGTTCTCAAATTTCTACCCCCAATGACCCAAATCATCCTTCCTGTAACCATGACCGTCCTCCAGGAGAAGCTATCGAAAAGCATCATGGCCAAGAATCCAGAACTCATCAAGTCCATGTTTGCAAACAGCAAGATGAATAGGAAGGAGCGTGGTAGTCTCAACAATATCCTGATGCAGCTTCGAAAATGCCTGTGTCATCCCTTCGTGTATTCGGAAGCCATCGAGGAGAAGCACCATGACTCAGCCGTCCTTCAGCGCAACCTTGTCGAAGCTTCTTCTAAGTTGTTGCTGCTGGAGCAAATGCTTCCTAAGCTCAAAGAAAGAGGACATCGCGTCCTGATCTTTAGCCAGTTCTTGCAGCAACTGGACATTATTGAGGACTTCTTAAGCGGCATGGGCTATGAATTCCGCCGCCTCGACGGACAGATTGGGAGCTTGGAGAAACAGAGGCGTATCGACGCCTTTAATGCGCCCGATTCAGAGCTATTTGCATTTTTGCTATCAACAAGAGCCGGTGGTGTTGGCATCAATCTAGCGACAGCTGACACGGTCATCATCCTTGACCCTGACTTCAACCCCCACCAAGACATCCAGGCACTATCCCGTGCGCACCGTATTGGTCAAAAGAAGAAAGTTTTATGTTTCCAGATTGTGACGAAAGACTCGGTGGAGGAGAGGATCATGCAGGTTGGCCGCAAGAAGATGGCGCTAGATCACGCTCTGATCGAGAGCATGGATGATGATGAGCTTGCTGGTGATGATCTGGAATCCATCCTCAAACATGGAGCACAGGCCTTGTTTGATGAGAACTACGAGAAGAAGGCAATCGTTTACGATTCTGCCGCGATTGAAAATCTCCTAGATCGAACCCAGGATGAGGAACCAGAAACGACGGACGCGGGTGCCGGGGAAAACCAGTTCGGATACGCCCGTGTCTGGGCCAATGAAAAATCCGGGTTTGAGGATTCCCTCGCGCCTGAGGAGATGGACGAGCCAGAACCAATCAACTCGAGCGTGTGGGATCGTATTCTGGCAGAGCGAGCAGAGGAGGCGCGCAGAGAGGCCGAAGCCAACCGCGAGGTTCTGGGACGAGGCAACAGACGCCGAATGGTAAGTAGCATCCATGAGCACCCTGCCACCAGCTAACCGCTTTGCAGGCTGTTAACTACGGAACAAACGCCGCGGATACGGCGGCTCTACTCGGAGAGCCAGAGGCCGATTCATCAGCCTCCTCTGACGACTTTGCCGGAGCAGAGTCTGCTGAGGAAAGCGATGACGAAGATATGCCCTCAGCAAAAGGTAAACGCCAGCAGCTTTCTTCTCAACTGAAGACTATAGACCCAGCTTCAACCCCAACAAAGAAAAATGTAAAAAACAGCAATGTTAACAGTCGCACTGCGCAGACGCCGAAGAAGACCTCGAAATTGGCGACCAAACCGCCAACTCCCGCAACGCCAAAGCGCGCAAGGCCGCCAAGCGTGACGGCCTCGACCCCCAAAACGAAAACGAAAACGAAAACCAAGGCAGCGACAACCCCGACGCAGCTGCCAACACCGGAGCGCAGCATCCGCAAGGCAAACGCTCGAAAGCCGGCCGCCCGCCGAAAAACCAACAAGCCAACTTCCCAATCCTAGTCCACAGAGTGGCCGTTGGGAATAACGGCGGCGGGCCTACTACGGCAGGCCACATGAGTAGTGACACACGTATAGATCAAAGACAAAATTTGACCCGTTTTATAAGACAGAATTACCGCCCCAAGAACAATCCCTTACAGGCCCTTCAGTTACAACAGCAAGAGGCGGCCTCAGAGTTTGTTGACTACAGTTATTTGGGCACCCATGCCGAAGTGCGACTCGCTCTGGATCGTGTGCAACATTCAGACCTGAACCCGAAATTGAAAACTCTACAAAGGACCGTCTTGCTCCGCAAGCTAGCGGAATTTGGCGGGCGGAACAAGCCTTGACCGGGACAATGGTTTGCTTTCCCCGACGGAAGTACACTGACAAAAAAGGCGAGGGGCAGGACATTGGAGATTTTCCCACGTATATATAAAGGAGGGTGGTGCCATGCATGTAAGTAGGCGGGCGGCATGCACATTCAGTAGCTACCCACGGGCACCGCAGCAGGCAAGGGAAGGACAGAGAGGAATGGATGCATGCATAGATGACCAAGCAGACAGCAGGTAGCCTCAGGTACCCCGCCTAGATCAATCAAAAGCCCATAGGCAGTCAGGGCCAAACGAGTGCCGTTTGTTATTGTTGTCCAAGCGAGCGAAGATCCCGTCACGTGGGGGAACACAAAGGCTGCAGGTAGCCACTCGACCACACAAACGCATACACACACCACCCACGCAGCTATCCTGGACGAGTCAAAGGCTTGGGGGGAGAGCCCCAAATTACCAGCCCGCCATGTTGATAATGGACCGCCTCCGACGAATGCTTAGGACCGATGCCCAAGTCTCCCGCAACCCTTGTCCTGTCCTGCATCTCGCCGTTTGTCTCGCTACGCCAGCTGGCTCTCGTACATGCAACCTCCCGTCCGCGATCCGTCTCCGTCGACCCAGAGTGACGGCATAAGGATACCTCCCACTCCTAAAAATCGTTTACACACCGTTTAGTTCTCGTTGCTTCCATGCCGCGAGCCGTCGATTCCGTTTGCAAGAGAATTTCCTATAGAAAGCCATCTGCTGTCCCCTTCTGCTCTGCTCTTCTTCCTCCTCTACTTCCTTTTTCTCCCAGCTCTCTCCCTCCCATCCACACTCCAAACACTTTCCAACCACTCTCCAATCACTCTCCAAACACTATCCATTCACTCTCCAACTACACTCCCCGTCCACTCTTCAACCACTCTCCATCCACTTTTTTTTTTTACTTGATCCCAACATGCAGCTTTCATCATCAATGGAGCAAGCTCAGATGGCTCTGCAAGCCCAAATCCATAGCAACCATGGTCGAGTCAACGATGGCTCCCAGGGAGGTAGTGGCGTGGGCTCTCAAAGCCAGCATTACTACCGTGCAGCTGCTCCCCGAAGCATGGCTTCACCCAATTGGCGTGCCCCCCAACCCACTGCTGATCTGAGCAGCTGGGGCGCCAGGAACCAAGGCAACTATGCCTTGGCGGCTCAGTCCCAGGCACCCTTGAAAACTGACATGCAGAGTGGCGGGCTGGCAGGCTATGCTTATTGCCTCGATCGCGGCAATGGACATTACACTCGGTTGATCCCTGCTGATATGCTCCCTCCACTGAGGGACATCCCCGCCCATCAGCCCGGCCCCGCGGGCATGGTAATCCTACCAGATCTACAGATGCCCCCGCCGCAAGGGGTGCCAGCGACGAACAAGCATGTCGCTCTAAAGGTACGTGCAGCTTTCAACATTGGTGACAACGACCCAAAGATGCTGAGTACCCAGACACCCCCGAATATCACGGGGTCAACGTCTGATATGCTCCAGGTAACAAAGTCGTCATCACCAGCTCTTGTTTGTTAACCCGTTCCTGTGCTGATCATTAGCTAACATGACTTAAAAAAAAAAAGAAGCAAATTGACCACATTGTGGCCACCAACCCGGTCACAAGTGCTAAAAAACCAAAGATTTACTGCGACAAGTGGATTCACGATGGTGTCTGCGCCTTTGCGCAGCAAGGGTGTAAATTTAGGCACGAGATGCCTTATGACCGGGAGCTACAAATGGCATTGGGCCTCTACCAAGGCTTCCCTCCCTGGTGGAAAAAGTATCAGGCCGGACTAAAAAAGCAACAAGAACTAAAAAATGCCTTGGGTTTTTCAGCTTCTCGCCAATCGTTTGATTCCTTGGAAGAAGCGGCGGATCTCGAACAGCAGAGTCCTGCCGCTCTCTCTCAGCAGACATGGCGCAAGGTGGGGGGTGCTAGGATGCACCATGCCCATGCTTCTCAGACCCCTCAAGACAATGGCATGGATGGTCGATCGGGTGAGCAGTGCGCAACATTAATTTGACCGCCGACTAATGAACCTCAAAGACAACTTCCGATCGCTCTCGTTCTCGGGCGGCTTGTCCACCCAGAATGTTTGGGGCCCTATTGAACGACCAAGGCATGAGAATCTCTCAGAGCCGGCGCTCTTCAGCCCCAGACGTAATGCCTGGGCTCCTCGCAATGGGGGTTCCGGAAGCTCTGCAGCAAGCGAAGATTTTTAGATCTCCATTGTTGGCACGAGATGGTATTGAGTGACTGGACTGCCACGGGTTTTGGATCATCCAAGTGTGTATGGCTACTTTCTTGAGAAAAATTTCAAGCAGATAAAACCGAGCCTAGGGCTTCGTGTATATATAGTATACGACGCCACAAAAATAGTGTGTTATGATTTTTTGCGCTTTAGATAGATTGACCAGAAGAAATCATGTCTGATTCTGCTGCCGACTCATTTCCATCGTTCGCACCATGTCTCGCCCTCGTTTCTCGCAAGGGACGCGACCATTCAATCTCCTTGTCAGAGGCCTACAAGCATAATCGAGAGCGGGGACGCTAACATGTGCAGCGTTTGGAGCAGAAGGTTGGTAAAAATGACTTGCAGGATTCTCGTTTTCTTGTGCAATGCTCCCGCCCGCCAGAGACAGCCATCACCAATGAAATCTTGGTCGTTTGCCATCCAAATGGCCTGAGCCCCAACCTTCATTGGCACCTGACCCTGGACAGACCCTCTCTAGCTCTGTAGCATCTCTTTTTGAAGCGACAGGTCACTTCCCAACCGTCAGTTGTATCGTGACCTCCGACCTACAGTACAACAAGCCTGTGACAGGCCTGCAGCGGCGGGCGCGTTTGGGGTAACACAAAACCAGCGGTGCCGAATGAGCGCTGCAAACAAGGTGAGGCGGTAAAGAAGGCATGAATATTGCATCCGCTGCAAGTTTTCGGAGGTGGCCTTCGTATTCCTTCTCTGTCTCGGACGTGTAGGTGCAGTAGTGAATACTACCAAACGTCTTACAAGAAACCATGGACCACCAGGTCTGTTCACCTTGGAGCTCCGAGAAGACCCCGCGGCATGGCGGGGCATGCTAGCATGCAATCAGCCTGTCTTGCTCGGTCAGCTACGATAAGCTTGTTATCGGCGGCTAAACGTCGGCTGCTTGAACTCTTGAACGTCCCAAGTCACCACCCCACTCCATCGAGCTTCACGGCTGCGGTTGCCTTGGCTTGGGTTGTTGACTGCGTTGACAAAGCAAGCCACTCATTCCCCTTGCCCATACTCGGAGCTTTGGCCGATTCCGCCCAAATACAAGCCTCGCAGCCTTCCCGCCTTTGCACTCGAGCTTCCTGGCTGGCTGGAGCATGAAGGCAAGGTGATTTATCCTGCCCATTACACCTCCACCTTCCCCCGCCTCCCGACTCTCGCCAAGCTACCGCCTTCTCGACTCCCTCGTGGATCCTCCGGTGCGGAGAGGGCCGTGTGAAGATGGATTCCGTCTGGGCCACTCTGATCGCCTTCTCGGCAGCTCCAGACGTTTCCTATTCCCATAAGCAGCACGATACACACCTCCGGGACCACGTTCATGCTGTCAAGCAGCTCCTAACAAACCAACGGCAAGTCATTGCCGCCAATGTTTCCCAGATTCTCGAAGTATGCTTCCTCCCGAAACCCGTTCGGCCCCTTGTGCTTTTAGGTTGTTAACGGCTTGTCAGAAAATCGACCCTGCCAAAGATTCGATTGCCTTCCTCGCCATCATTCGAGCTTCCTTGGAACAGCCTCCCGCCGGTATTGAGCGACGAGCACTTCTCGACGAGACACTGCGCTTCCTCCTCAACTTCAGCCCAGTCCAGATCAGATATGTCGGTGTACAGTTCCGAAAGCTTCTCGAAAGCATCGCGACAGGTCAAGTGTTCACGGTAAGTCCAACCCAAGTTGGAATGTCACGGTTACACCAAAGCGCTAATGGATGATTTCTCCGCCCCAGCCCCTTGTATCTGTCGAAGCAATCGCCACTGCCCTGCTTCGAATCGATCCCACTGGCAGCATGTTTACAACCGTGCACCTAGCGCTCGCAAAGTATGCATATGAGTCGTCGTGGGTCGAGCCCGCTCTCAAGGTCCTGGACTGCGATATCTTATTTTATCCTGGGATGGCTGGCCAGAAGGAAGCAAGACTGCTTTGTGATCCCAACTCGTCCCCAGCGTCCTACATTTCAGTTGACACAGGGCTAACCGATTCGGTCAAGAGCACGACAGTACTGGAGTACAACCTCGTGTCTGCGCTGTGCTACATGTCCCGAAAGGACTGGGCCAAGGCCCATCGGGCGCTGGAGCGTGTCATCGCACACCCTTCTAAGGACAAGGGCGTGTCGAAGATTATGGACGATGCGTACAAGAGATGGTTGTTGGTGGGGCTTCTGAATGGCGGGAAGGAACCCACCCTACCCCCCTACACTGCCCCCTCAGCTAAGAGCACCTACGATACTCTTGGAATGCCCTACAAGAACGTGGCCGCGCTGTTCCCCACGGCTAATGCCCTGCAGCTGAAGAGCGAGGTGGAGAGCAACCGTCAAGTTTGGGAGGAGGACGGAAACTTGGCCCTCATGGGTGAAGTGGTGGCAGCTTACCAGAAGTGGCAAATTATCAATCTCCGGACGGTTTACACTCAAATATCCATCTCTCAGATTCGCCGATCGACCCTGACGGCCGAGACAGGGGAGGCCTTGAAGGATGATGCAGAAACGGAGAGCCTCGTTCGACAAATGATTGAGTCGAACTTGCTCAAGGGAGAGCTGGTCCGAGGCCAGACTGGCGAAGACAGCTACCTCAAATTCCAGGATGACAGCGAGATTCTGACGGAAACCGAGTTCGCGCGAGAAATCGCACAACGTCACCACAACATTGAAGATTTAGGAAAGCAATACCAAGCAGCGAACGATCGCCTTAGCAACAGCAAGGAATATGTGAGACATCTAGTTAGGGAGCAAAAGAGAGCCGAAAAGGACGGCAACGACCCAGGGCTTGGTTTTGATGCGCAGATAGAAGACGAGGATTTGATGACGGGCATCCTGGCGCATGGTTAGGCTTTCACGAATGGAGCGGGATTTGGAACATGAGCGCATTTACACAATTCTAATAGGCGCTGGGTGTATCAAGTAAAACGAATGACGGCGCGGACCGACTGGGATTCCAGTCCGCCTTATTTATGGGAAATGAATATATGTTGTATCATTCCATCTTGACATGTTCATCGTCTAGGCTTAATGCGTAGCGCTGCTCTGACTTGTACGGGTTCCTTTGGACGTATGCCTCCTCTGTGGTTTGGTTCCTGCATCACCCGGTCGAGCCAACCGCTTGTTTTTTTGTTTTTTAACAAATGGTACCTGAAGGAAATATACTATTCTAAACATGACGTCTTAGAATTTTTATGGCCATTTTTTGGCGTCAGAAATTAGTTATTTGACTGGGCTAACTTTTGCGGTGGCCGTAGTGGGGAAGTACCTCCGTGACAATCATTTTCGATTTGGATTGTACGAAGATGTAGATGGGGACATCATGATGCTTGCTCAGAGGAGCTAGAAAACGCTGGGCTGTGTGATTGAGTTTCTAAAACGCGGAACAAAGACGGGTTTGTAGTCGACAAAGTTAATTGAAACGTCGTTCTACTACAACTAATACTACTATATGATAAGCTCATCCACCTCTATAAGTAATCTAGATGACTTTTTCCCGTCTAGATGCTCTAAGCGCTTTCGCTTCCAAAGGCCAATGTCTGAAAATAACACGACATGTACAAGCCAGTAAATGCCTAGGTGTAAGTCTCGCAACCAAGTGTCTCGTCCAGACACGGCGTCCAAAACACAAAAACACAAAAAAAAATTACAAGCTTCTTCTACCCAATGGTTTCACCTCCCAACCAGTTTCCCGAGCCAAATTGCGCCAGCTTCCTTCATGAATAGGTAAAAATGTAAATATTGGATCAAAAAGACGAGGAATTAGGAAGAGGTAGCCTGGCCCCTCCGCCTGCGCACGAAGGTGGGCAGGGCAATGCGGTTCTTCTTCTCCGACTCGACAGGCGTGCCGGACGAGTCGACGACGCCGCGAGGCGCGGGCCTGCAGCAGCAGCCCATGGCGGCGTGCAGGAAGAAGGCGATATCGGTAAAGACGGCAGCCAGCCACATGAAGGCGAACATCTTGGTGCCGATATAGGCCTTGATGTTGAGCTGGTCCTGGGCGGTCAGAGCAATCTTGGCGGCGAAGCTGATGACGGTGGCAATGATGGCCGCGAGGGTGACGACGATGCCTGCGAGGGCGCCCAAGAGCGACAGGGCCAGGCTCCACCAGCGGGTCCTGATGACGAGGGGACTCAGCAGCACCAGCACCGTGTTGAGGCAGACGCTGGCCATGAAGCATCCGTACATGATCTGGGAGCCGATGCGGAGAATCGTCAGGACGGTAATGGCCTGCGAGGGCAGCGCGATCTGGGCGCCCGCGAGAAGCTCGCTCACGAGCACCTCGACGGGGTTGAACCAGTACCACTGCTTCGGGTGCGAGCAGTACGTGACGCCCCTGCAAATCCAGTCACAGTCAGTATAACCAATCAACCTAAATTCAGAGACCCGCGGGAAGCGGGGGACGGGGGACGGGGGACGGAACGCACTCATCGTTGTAGCCCTCGCAGAAGTTCCAGATGCCGATCTGGTAAAAGTCGTGCAGACCCAAGCTTCGCGCGACCGAGTTGAGCAGGTTGGAGTTCTCGACAGATATAGGAATGACTTGGGAGACGTCGAGCTTGAAGAAGAAGATGTCGTCTAGGATCTTGTTCTTGTATGTGTTGCCGATGATGACGAGGATGAGAAAGGGAATGGAGAGGAAATAGAAGATGCTGGCAGCAATAGCTGTGTTGCGTCGCGCATTGGGAGGAGCCATGATGTCGGCCGTGTGTCTGGTGGCTTCAGAAGCTTGGCGATGCTACTTGTTTTCGATATGGTGTTTTTTTTTTTTTTGGTAAAGAGGACGTTAAGGAAAAGAAACAACCAATTCTATGCGAATTTTTCGTAACGATTGGAGGCCGTCGAGAAGAATGACGCCCCAGGCGCTATTCTGGGAGCTCGTAGGCGTTGCCGTTTAAACCGACTTTCGACGTGTTGACTTGCCGCGTGGAGAGCACCTCGCAGAAAAAAAGTCAGGAGGAGACTGAATGACTCTCTGGACGTGTTGGTTGCGTAAGGATTCGTTGCCCCCCCTTCGGCGCAACACGACACACACACACACACGCAAGAAAGACAAAAAAAAAAAAAAAAATTGTATCCTCATATGCTTGCTTGCGTGCGTGAGTCAGTCGGCACGTATCTGTACTCGAAAGGAAAGCAGCTCCCAAAAGAAAACAAGCAGATGATTCCGTCATAAGATGGGAAATCCCAATTCCAAGGATTTTCATTTTCAGTGCTGCCGCCAAGGGTCATGGTAGGTTCCACCCGCACGGCTCTGGAGGGTCGCTATCGACGCCCAGTGGACGGTCAGGTCGGTCACTGGGGCGGATCACTGGGCCCCCCACCGGGCGTCCCCCCGCTGGTCCACCGCTGCAGGCGGAGTGCATTCTTTCCCCCCCTGCAGTGCCGAGAAACAGTGGGGTGGGCCTGGGCCCTGGGCAGCGGCGCTGAACAGCTGTTGGCCTTGTAATCGGTACAACAGACGACAGCGCCGACAACAACGCACCCTTCCCAGCCAACCCTTTGGGCAGCATGCGCAAACCACAGCCGGCCAGGCGCTGAGGGTGCCTGGGGCGGCTCTTCGGCTCTTCCAGCGACCTTGGCCAGCTAAGCATGCAGGCTCCGAAAGCTCAGACGCCGGTGCCAGGGTCCACCTCCAGTTGCCGGCGCTTCACATCCAATGCTGTGAGGCCCGTTCGTCGTCCCATCTCACTCAAACAGAAGCCGCCATTGTCATGTTTTTTTTTTGGGGGGGGGGGGGAGGTCCTAGCGAGCCGCCAAGCTAAGGCCCTCGACAGGGCCATACAAGGCCACCCAGGCCCCGAACCCGCCAAGAGTCCTTCTCAGGATGGTCCTTGAAGCGCCAGGCGGTTCGTCTCCCTGGCCTTTCATCTCTCAGCCCCCTTTGCCGCCAGGATGAGAGGTCCCTCACACTTTCTCGCGACGTCTACCTCTCCCTCCCCTCCCATGCATGCCGCCCTCGTAAAAAAAGAGAGAACTGCCCAGCTGCCTCGTAAAAAGATTCCGCATCCATACAGGCAATCCCCATCCTCAATCCTTGTCGGCTACCCGGCTCGGCTTTTAGCTGCCGTCGCGCTGCGGCCAATGTGATGACGCGTTGACCCGGTCGTATCTGCCTCCCACGCACCCTTCTTTTTTTCTCTCCAGCAGCACAACACAGCCAGATCGATCCATCCACACGAGCCCACAGGGGCCCAAATCGGCTTTGTCTGAGCGGCTACTGTAACTAGCCGTGGCATGGCGCTCAGCCAAGTTTCTTTGGATTTGGCTCCTGGACGAGCCACTTCGCTTGCCAAGCGGGTGGGTAAGCATCCACATCCAGCCAGCCCAGATGTCTTAGCCAAAAAGCTCTAATGTCTGCCATGTCCCCTCCCCCGTCAACTAGACTGCTAATTATGTCATGGCGGCTGTTGTTTAATCACAGGAGTCACAGCACATTCATTGCTGTCCATCCACTGTCCAAAATTCTCCTTTCTTTTTCCTCGCTTTGCCCTGTCAGCCCTGTCCTTCCTCATCACCACTAGCCGCCCTCTTCCTGGTGACGGACCCAGGCCCTTTTTTTTCTCCCTCTCCTCATCTTGAAGGATAGCCGCCAGGCTAGTTTCTTCCTTAGCGGTTCATTCCTTCAGCTCCACCTCACCTGTGGTTTTTATTTGGATTTTCATCCATCATAACTCGGCGGTCCAGACTCCTGATCCTCATCCCGGCTTCTCTCCGCAGGGATTGAGGCGCCAGCCTTACTCGCATCAAACATCCTTATTTTTTGCATTGGCCAGCGTTTCACTTGGATCCTGTTCTCCAGTTTTGGACCCTCTGTTGTTTTTGTTGCCGTCTCACTTCTCAGGGATACCCTTTCGACTTGGAGCCGATAAGCCCCCCGATCAAAACCCATTCCAATTCATCCTTCGTGCTTAACGTCTCACTAATCTTGACGTTCCACGGGCTCCAGTGCCTGCACCATCACCTTCCTCTCTGTCAGCACCCTCTCACATAGTGTATCTTTTGGATTGGTAGCACCAACTCGGAAGGTTGTCCAAGATGAGATTTCACCACACAGCCTTCGCCGCAGTGGCGGCGTTGTGCTGCGGGCAGGCCGCTGCCCAGTCCGTTGACCTCACGGACACCACAGGCGTAACCTTTGTCAAGGGTTCAAGAACAGCCGATGAGCAGACCGCAACAGGCACATATGTCACATACACGTCCAAAATCACACTCGAGGCCATCAGCGAGACTGAGACCGGCACGAATCTTGCAACCAGCACCTTCACGGGCTCCTTCACCACCGGATCCTTAACAACAGCCGGCAATCTGACTGAGACGGGAACAACCACCCCAACACCTACAAACACTCAGCCGTGCAACAACTATGTCGAGCTGTGCACGCGTAGGTACAGCAACGTTACCGTGGTCGGGTGTCACAACTCGCCCTTTGTGCGACCAGGTAATTCGGGTTCCAACCAGCAGCTCGACGTTACCACGCAGCTCAACGATGGTATCCGCTTCCTTCAGGCCCAGATCCAATGGCCATCCAACTCATCAGTGCCTCACTTCTGCCACACTTCGTGCGATCTTCTTGACGCCGGCCCAATCACCGACTGGCTCACCACCGTGAGGAAGTGGGTGGACGACCATCCCTACGACGTCGTCACCATCCTGCTTGGCAACGGCAACTACTCTAAGCCGTCTCTCTATGCTCCGTACATTGAGCAGACCGGAATCCTCAAGTACGCCTATCACCCTCCTTACTTGCCCATGTCACTCGACGACTGGCCCACCCTCGAAGAGCTCATCGTCAGGGGCAAGCGAGTCATCATGTTCCTCGACTACCAAGCCAACCAGACTGCTTACCCTTGGTTGCTTGACGAGTTCTCTCAGGTGTGGGAGACTCCCTTTGACCCTGTGGACCGCAGCTTTCCCTGCACTGTGCAGCGCCCTCCGGACCTGAGTGACAAGTCGGCCAAGAACCGACTGTACCTGATGAACCACAACCTGAACGCCGAGTTCAACGTGTTCGGCACTGAGCTGCTTGTTCCAGCCGTCTCGCTACTCAACGAGACCAACAACTACACCGGCTATGGCAGTCTTGGTCTGGCCGCCAACAACTGCCGATCTGACTGGGGTCGAGCACCCAACTTCCTTAACGTTGACTACTACAACTATGGTGGATTCCCGGGTTCCGTCTTTGAGGTTGCCGCGCGCATTAACAATGTCACTTACAACCGTAGCTCTTGCTGTGGCACCGTCAGCGCTGCTATCCAGCTGCAGCCTGGACACTCAGTATCATTGATTGTCTTGATGACGACCATGCTTTCACTGTTCCTCTTGCTGTAGAGGGGTGTCGTGTGTTTTGGGATATCGTGGTTTGAATATTTATTGCGCAGAAGCGAGTTGTTTCTTCATCTTGGGATACAA
This sequence comes from Calonectria pteridis, assembly GCA_022837005.1. NCBI lineage: Eukaryota > Fungi > Ascomycota > Sordariomycetes > Hypocreales > Nectriaceae > Calonectria > Calonectria pteridis. The sequence continues at coordinate 178,182 of JAKZGU010000076.1, read as the reverse complement.
GTAGATAGACATGGGCAGTGCATGGAAACGGGTACAGGTAAATCCTGCCCTACATGGATCATGGAGTTTATCGGATCACTACGTCAATAGGGTGTAATATGAATATGAGGCACTCAGTATATATACCTTGGCTTCACATATGCCAAGCATTGCTTATACCGTGAATAAGGTTTCCCTGCCACTTCCGTCTCGTATCGAGGTTGTGTACGCACCTGTGAAAAACGGGAGCATGAAACACATGTGATTATCATCGTCAGCTGATACCCTACTTATGGATGACGATGACGATGAGAATGCCGACAAAAAGGCACTTAAATAGGGACACGAAATATATGCCACAGATAGGGTTTGGGTGAGGAAGATAGATATTCATGCCATTTTAATGCGTCGGAGCGTCGAGGGTGGCTCATGAAGTGAGTCAATTGTCGAGATAAACGAGTACATGCTGCACGGCTGCCCCCTTGATTACTCCACGTGTTGTAGTATGAGACATGGCTGTTATAGCCCGCGCTTTATACAAGCACTTACCTCTAGAATAAATATATATTTATTCTTTGGTGATCACCTATTCCATTGTCGCACGGAGCCAGTGAGGCGTTCTTCGCATTGCGTTTGACTCAGCTAACGCTTTCTTCAATTCGACCAACGTTCAACAGAGATGCCGCCGTGTCGAGACCTTAATTGAGTGTGACGATAATGCAGGCCCTATGCGACCTGGTGTCTACTAGTGAACCTCGTGGGGTTGTATGCCGCTTCCCCTGGTATTACTCTGAGTCTTAAGTTGTGGTTGCAATTGTTAGCATGGGACGGAAGTCGGGTGACTTCGAGATGAAGAGCGGTGACAGAAACCATGGCCACCATGATACTAGACCGGCAATCTATGTTGACCATTTTATCCACTAATGTACGTTCAAACATGCACACCCCGATGGTTTACACCACCACCACGCCTAGAACGTGTCGAGTTGGTTGGTCGCGGCTACAGAGCCGGGTAAATAGAACGCTCGGTATAGGGTAGCACAGTCTGGAAGCAACCATGTTTTTCCTTCGCCAATCCGCAACACTCAAGTGCTCCAAACCGGGAATCAGGGCAGGCATTGAGCGGTCAGCAGGCCCAGTGTGATGGAATGGTAACAACCCCCCCTTTTTTTTTTTTTTTTTTTTTTGCCACAGAAACTATCGATTCTGCAAGCCAGGTTCGTATGTGGGCGAAGCAACCCACCACGGCCGAATGATTTTATACCATTTATGCATGGTGGCCATTTTTTTTGTGTACTGACCCGCCGTATGGCTTGTTCACGGCTTCCTTTGGGTTTGGATTGCGAGGCATGTAATCGGGCACGAGAATTTGAGCATGAAATTTTTTAAAAACCAGTTGAGGTTAAACGTAGCACTACTCTGTCTTCACCGCGCGTCATTTGGCGGGCTCGAACAATTAATAGACACGAGAAGAAGAATAAGAACAAAAATAATTTACTTTATTCATAATCATGATCTTAATCGAGCCGCTGCATTCTTTTCGGTTTGTTCCTGAGTTCGTGTCAGATGTTATCTTATGCCGTGTATTCTCTCACCCGCGAGAATGTGAGAATATCGCGCCCCTACCTGTGCATGCTTGCTTGCTTCTGGCTATAATTATTCCGTGCTAATGCATGAATGCTCGTGAATGCTCGTGAATGCACTACCGCCCTTCGGGCTTTAATCGCTGTGCCAGTGATCAAGAGAGTGGTCAGCAACGCACCCTCAGGCGACAGGGGGGGGCATGACAGTACCCTGACCCTGCAACTCTAAATCCATTCAGCTGTGCGAAGCTAGCATGCCATTGGCTCTCTTGAATCGATGGTTTCGGAATCGGGATAGGGCTGTCCCGGAATGGCCATCTCCCGCTGCCTTGTGGGCTCGTGCGTAGCTTTCCAGACCAAGGACAGCGGCTCGAGTGAGAGAGGGCTTTTGTCAGTCTCACCAAAAAAAAAAAAAAAAAAAGCTCCATCCCAGAGAAACACAAGATGCCGTACATTACTGCTGACATAAGCCCACTGATCTATTTCGTCTTGCGTTGAATATTACCCACCACGGCGACAGGCATAGGCGCGCTGGGCGGCTGCTCAGTGTCGTTGGGGGCCAGCCCATCCCCACGTGAAGGTAGCATTTCGACCATCAGCCCTACTAGTGCGACTAATCGCCCGCCAACAACACATCGACGGACCCCCCTTTTTTCCACGTCGGGCGAGGCAGACCAGGCGCCCCCAAAGCGTGCTGGGCTTGGAAACGGTTGTCGCAACTTTGCTGCCGCATGCTGCGCTGATTGGGAGGCCGCTCGCACACTGCAGCGCCACGATTACAGCGGTGCGGCCGCTCCTCAGGTACGCGGAACACACAGTTGGCGATTCCCTGGAGCTGATGTCTCGCACATCCACCTCTCACAGCGTTTCACGGTGGGTACAACATGCGTGGCCCCATGCAGCAATTCACCAGTGTAAACAATTTAGCCAGCCCTACACGGTCGCTGGATGAATCAGATACAGTGGGGTCATATAGTCATGGATCGACGTTGATCACTGTAAGGGCCCAGGACAACATCCCTGGACCGGACTCTGTAGGGGAGGATACTGCGTGCGTGTGCTGACGGCCAACCCCTAGGTAGCCCAGATCCCGCTCGTCTGGGTCCTCCAAGGAAGGTCTGGGCAGGCCCTGTGCATCCAATAAAATGCTGGGGGTGCAAACGAAACACACTTTCCCCAGCCCATTAACCAGGCTTGGCAGCCTGAAGCCTGAGAAGCCTCAGGACTGGCAGTGAGTCGCGAGATGGCCTTACCGTGCGGCACCGTGCAGCGCTCTCCAGTTCACCTTTTAGGGATTGCTGGGCCCCCAGCAATCTGGAGAACAGGTGGGCGGGAGCCTAATCGCCAGGTCGACCATTGCTAGCTAGGCTGGAGTGGAAAAAAAAAGGCTCCCACACCCGGGCTAACAGGGCTGAAGTGGAAGGGGAATTCAGCTCCATCCCATCCCAATCACCGTCGGCCCCGACCTCCACCACTTTTAGTCCTTTTCGTCCTTCATCACCCGTCCTTCGTTCTGCACGACGTTCGTTTGTCCCCTCTCCTCTGCCCAATCTTTTGGCTTTGCGAACGCCTTGCGCCGCGCGCCATTCCTTGATTACACCTGCTACATCGCCCATTCGCCTTGAATATATCAATACGCGCTTCCTCCCGTGCCTGGGATCCGCTTCGCCCCGCCATTCAACGACGATCTTGCCTGGGATCTCACACCTCGACCAACAGCTCGCCAAAAGGTTGGCCTGCAATTCTCGGAACAGCCAAGGTCCTGGTCTGCTCGCCATGACCGCTGGTTGCAAACATGGCCTATCGAGATGATGCGGGCGGCCAGCAGCCCTACGACCCATACGCCTATGATCCCTCTCGATCGAATTACAACCAAAGCCATTTGAGACCACAGGTTCCGCCTCGGCCTTTGAACCACCAGGTTTCAGCCCTGACCGACCTCGGCGATGCTTACAATCAGTCTGGTGGCCAGAACACTTTGCGCGGCCGCGAATCCATGGTCTCGCTTGACTCTCACGCCGGTTACGGAAGCCCCCAGCCGGAATATGAAGGCCATAATTATTCTTCTGGGGGTTCGTGGTCTGGTTCGTTTGGATACTCCAATGGAGCTGGCGCTGGCTACACCCCAGTCTCGGTATCTGGTGGCCAGCCTCCAAAATACACTGCTCAAAGCCGCCTACCCAGCTATTCCTCTCTGAAGCAGCAGCCTGCAACAATTGACGAAGAAGAATACGATCTATCGCTCCTTCACAATGCCGTGCCCATGGGAAAGTCGTCGTCGTCGTCGCACTATGCGCCTATTGCCGAGGAGGACGATGATGACTACGCCCCGGGGTTTGATGTGTCGGCGGCATTGGGTCCCACTACTTCCCATGACGACGATTTTATGAAAAAGCTACAGCAGCAGGAAGCTAGTGGAACATTGACTGGTGGCCTTGGAATCGGCTTTCAGCCCAAAGCAACTGTTCGGGATGCCGACCTCCTTTCTTCTCCGATGCGTTCACAAGGCGGATTGTCAAGGTCATTTACACGAAGATTGACTTCGCGCGTGAGTCGCCAAAAGACCATCCGCAACATGGGTCAGGATGAGGCCAATAGACGAGGCGAGGTCATCGAGGTGATTGTCGAGGAGGAGCCCGCCGGGACCGATTTGAGTAGTATCGAGGGCCCTAGCATGATTGGAGTTGACGAAGCACGACGTTCTACTTACCTGGCCAAGGAGAAGAAAACCGAAATCTTCTATCCGCAGCCCAATTGGAAACCCCTGTCTATGAGATGGCCTTATCTGCTGTGGCTAATTTTGCTTTCAGTAATGTTGGGCGTCGTTCAGGAGTTGCTTTTCCAGAAGTACAAGGACCGCCCTGTACTCGAATTCAAGACGCCCAACGACATCACACCGGGTGAATACTTCAGCGTCAAGTTTCTGCCGACACTATGCGCTGTCGCCTACGGTGTCTTCTGGCAATTTACAGACTTCGAAGTTCGACGATTGGAAGCTTACTACCAGCTGTCAAAACCAGAGGGAGCCCTTGCGTCCAACTCGATCAATACGGATTACATTACGAGTATTAGTTTCTTTCGACCGCTCAACGCCCTCAGGCACGGTCACTATGCTGTGTTTATTTCATCGATTGCTTCGACATTGGCCATCTCGCTGGTTCCTACTTTCGCCGCCGCGTCTATTATCCTGACACCTAACCGCCGTGACAGAATGGATCAGCCTGATCATCCGAAGGAATTCCACGTCGGTCCAGTTTGGTCCCGCTTACTGACATCAACGCTATTCATCTGTGCCATACTCGCGGGTTGTCTCTTCTGGGTGCTGCAGAGGAGACGATCTGGTCTTCAGGGTGATGTGCGAGGCATTGCTGGCCTTGCTTCCATGGCTGTCGTCGCTCATATTTTGATGGACTTCAAGGATATGGATACCGCAAAGCACAAGGACATCCACCATAAACTAAAGAACCGTCGTTACATGCTTCGAAACTCGTCTCTTGCTCCTTTTGACGGACAGGGTCCCAAGCTTGCCGAGCGCGAACGGGGTGACGGATCTCATCTCTCTGAGAACCCGCATCCCCTTATGCTTCGATCTCTAGGGAGTGTTCCTTTTATTCTTGGGTTGGTGTGCTTCGCAGGCTTCATCCCGGCGTTTCTATTTACCCCCGCGAGTATCGTTACGGACAATGCCGCTTGGGCTGTGACAGCAATGGCCGTCGCTCTCAAAATGAGCTGGGGTGCCATGGAGACGGCAGTCCGGGTGATGGAGCCCTACTATATTCTCTCCAAGAGACATGCGCCATCCAAAACGCTAACTCTCGATTACACCGCGCTGCCCTTTGGATACATGCCAATTCGTGCCTTGTTCAACGGTCACTTTCTTGTTTTCCTGGTTGGCTTCGGAACCGTCATGGCCGAATTCCTGACCATTATGGTAACCAGTTTGTCGACCGTTGAAGGGCAAAATTTCACCATGAATCTGAAGTCTTTCTTCGGCCATGATGGTGACAACGATGAAGATGACGAGAGACAACGGCTCATTGATTCTGGCCAAGAAACAGTGGCCTCCTTTTACGTGTCGTTGATCCTCACGCTCTTTATATTGTTTTATATGACCATTGTAGCTAGCGTAGTCTTCTTCCGACGTCGCCACGCCTTTCTGCCTCGACAGCCCAACACCATCTCGTCGGTTTTGGCTTTTATCCACCAGAGTAAAATGTTGTACAACTTTGTTGGCACTGCCAAGTTTACCAGTGCCGAGATGGTGAAGAAGCTAGACGACGGCAAAACCTATGGCCTGGGCTGGTTCAAGGGCCGTGATGGACAAACGCATTGCGGAGTGGATGAAGAGGAGCTCATAAGCTCTTATAAGCATGGGTCTCAGGTGCACACTGACCCATGGTCTACCCAATGGGACGTCTATGGAGGATGATTTGTTTATACTGATGTCTTTTTTTCCTTCTTCTTTTGTTGGCTATTATTGGTGCATTACGCGGCAAGGTTGGACAGGATTGCAATGACGGGATAAATCGGATTGGGCTAACATATGGAACTTGTTTGGAAGGCGCATATGAGTGTGGCATCTAGATGGGATTTCAATCATGATTCACGGTTGAGGGAATGTTATTTTTTTTTCTTTCTCTAGCTAGACGCTTTGGAATTGAACCCCATTGAATTAATTGACCGAGAGGGTAAACAACAACAAAAACATAGTGAAGACAAAAAAAAAACCCGCGCCCGAGTGCGGCACAGCGATGATGTAATGCGACTTTAATGTGAACCCCCTCCAAAAAAAATAAATTTTTTTTTTAAAAAAAATTAAGGCATTGTGCCCAGGGGGTGGCTTTCACCGCATGCAGACTACGTTTAAAAAAACGAAGCGAAGGAGTCAAACCTTTTTCTTAAATCCTGAAACGATTCCGAAATCCGGCTGGATCCCAAATGGGTTATTTTTACCCAGGCAGGGGGGAACCGAGTCTGCGATCGGCGTCCAATGACGAGCCCGGTTGGGCATGACGAACAAGTTGAAACAGTCAGGCAATGAGGAGGGGGGGCCCAGCGGATCGCGCTGGGGCCGAAATTCAAGGGGAACAGCGCATGGCGATGATCGTTGTGGGCTGAACTAGTGAGAGAGGGGGATAGATGGGCGAAGGACGGCGCTGCTGGTGCCGATCGATTAGTAGGAATAAGGCGATGTGGGTTAGGGTGTTACGCGTCGGCAAGAAGGGAACGGAAGGGTCGCGGCGAGCGATGAGGTGCTTTGGAGTGACGTTTTGTGGTGGAGAGATCAACCGTCTATCTATTTACGGAGTCGGGGGGAACAGGCGCACATTCAGCACGCACGAAAAAAGAGTAGTGCGCTATTGGCGCGGAGCATCGGCACGGAAGCATCTCTTTTTTGCTTCGAACGGAATCAGGGAGCCCCTGAGACCCAATTTCCTTCTGCCGGCATTTCAACTTTTTTGGGGTCCCACCCCTGGTGGAAGCCCATGAGATGGGAGGGAGGCTCCACGGGAATGAATGTCGTGCGCTGGTGTTGACGCTCGTCGACGCTCGAGGCCCCTGCTCTGCTGAGAGGGAATGTTGGAGCGGGGTGGAGACGGTGATGTTCGGGAATGGAGCAGAACTCTGTGTGCGACGGGGGGAGTCTGAACTGTTGTCTGCAGAGTGTGCGAGGTGTTGGTTGCATCGTTGAGACTGCCACAGAACAGGTAGCACTGTTGGCCGGATCTGCTTCATGTAACCTGATGCCGAAACCCGTGCGACAAGCGTTGGCAGTTGGAGATGCCCGGGGCAAGGAGCAAAGAAGGATTGTCATTGCAGATTTGAGGCTGCTATTTTTTGCATTTTTGCTTCTCCACACAAAGTTCTGACAAAAAGCAGCCAGTGTGAGTGGCCACAGCCACAGTCAGGAACAGAACCATTCCCAGTGGACAAAAAACCCCTTTGCGGCCACACGAGCCTGCGCCAGTTGGGCTTGCGCATGCATGGATGAACCCTGTGTGTCAGATATAGGTTGGGGCCGTTTTGTGTAGTATTGAGATGGAGATTGTGCATGTTGGAACTTGTATTAATTACCTGCCCGTTGCCAATTGATTGATGCATCAATCGGATTGACTCGCGTGATTGCCGATGTGTGATTGTATCGCCAAGGCGATGTGCATGGTTGGGATGAAAACTGGACGGGTCGCCCTGGGTCTGACATGGAGGTCGAAGGGCTGGCATTCCTTCCTTTTTCGCACGTTTCCAGTTTACGAGGTGCAGGCCATGTGCGGGCATGCCGATGGGTGAGCGGGAACCAATTGCCAATACGGGGGACCCAGTGGCGGGTGCCATCGCGGGCAAATTGTCACCAGACGGTAGAGGGCATACGATGGGGCGATGAGGGACGAGCGGTGCATGCCTTCTAACGTCAGAATCCCGAAAGCGACCTAGTGGTTTGTAGGATAAATAAGGTCGGCGTGAGGGTCCATGGAGACCCATCTCGATTTTCTTGGCTTTTTCCGCCGTGCCTAAATGCTGGGGTTTGGGTGATTTGCGACAGAAATGGGGGGCCAAGAGAAAGCGAATGCGCGACGTCTCGGCCACCGGAAGCGCTACCAAGGGGGGCTGTGCAAGCCAAGCCGGGGGGATTTGCGGGTGAGCCTTCTGGGGTGGTTGGCCCTGTGTGGAGTGGCGGTTACAGTGCCTCTGGTGTCCGGTCGCTCGTAAATTAAACATCTTGGTCATGTCTCGATGCCGTGGATTGCTGACGGCGGTGCGCATTCGTCAAGAACGTATGCCAGAGAGGCTTGGGCCGCCGGTCTGCGAGGTTGCGCTGCGGGCCGAGGGACGAGTGACGAAATAGAGAGCATTGTTCGTTCAAACAGAAATGGGATGGGTGATCAAGGTAAGAGGAAGAAGGAACGTGCGTCAACCGGGCCAAGCGAAGCTTACCTCGATGTGGGATGTGGGAGACATGAATCGCTCTGCTTTGGTGTGGACGGGGAAACAAAACAGGATTGAGACAGCAAAATTTGGGCTTGGGACAGACAGGGCTGGGCTCGACAGGCTTCTCCCTGTGACGTGTGTGAGGAGGTGTCTCGTGCAGGGAAAACCGGTCAGAGGACCTTGGGAAAAAAAAACAGAGCGCCCAAAACCATCATGTCACACACAATGCACACACGACTGCGCGCATTGTCTTGTCTCTGGGCCAGGGCGGATGGGTCGGGTAGCGTCAATCACGGCCAGTCCTGCCCTTCCCCTGGTGGCCGACTCGCTTGCCCGCCGGCTGTCTCGTAACGCCTTCATCGTATTGCTCGTCATGTCGTGTCGTGTTGTGCTGTGTGCTGCGCTGCCCGTATAACCCGCATCCGCATCTGCATCCGTCCATCAGCGACGTAACCGTGTCCTGACATGCATGGCCGCCGGAGAGGAAGATCCAGCCTCTTCGAGCACATCGTCATCATCACAATGCAGAGAGGAAACAAAATTACCATCGTCAGACGCACGTTACAGACGCTGGTGTGTGTACAGACATTAACGTATTAGGCGCCTCGTCCATGCCGTCCAATCCAAATCCAATCCCGCCCCAATCGCAGAGGCCAAATCCAGGGGGCAACCCAGAATTTTGGCAGGTATCCAGCAGGTATATTTGTTAGTGCGGATACGAGATCGTGACCTCTGCTACCCCCTGCGGAGGGCCTTCTGGACTTGCTGCAAACCGAGTTTTGGCCCGCATTCCAGGTACTGCACAGCCTGCGGATCTTGACGCTACTGGATACAGCCCCGGCTCGCTCCAAGACACGCTACCAGACTCTACCTCTGACTGTGCTGGTTGTCTGCTTGGACTGCTCTGCCCAATGCCAGACTGTTCCGTAATTTGCGAAGCCATGCCCATTCCGCTCAGTGGCTCGCTCGTTCAGTACCGACCACCCACCCACCCACCACACAACCATAATCCCTCCCCCATGATCCCCCCCCTTCCCACTGCAGACCTAGCTTTGCCAACCCAAACGGGCCCAAGTCCAAGCTGAGCCAAGCCAATCCAATCGACGCCTTATGCTTGGCTGCCCTCTTCTCAGTACGAAGTTCAGTATAGCACACGGAGCGAGCCAACTTTACTGGGTGCTTGGCTTTTTCGGCGCGCTTCCTCGTACCAGCTAGGTTCCCTGGTTCTTCGTTCCGCCACTCGCATTCTGTCCCATCCCATCCCGCTCTTTCCTCCTCGACCTGCATCTACTACTCTCTCTTTCTTTCGTACCTACACCTCACCACCCCCACAGAAAGTCGTCCGCCTTGACCGCGACCGTCAACAAACACCATTGACGACGACGACGACGACGACGACGACGACATCACCGCCCGAAGCCACGCCTCGTCGCGGAGAGGATATCGCCCTCGGCCATTCGCTAAACTCACCTCTTCGTTCTTCGTCTGTTTTAATTCTGCCCGCCCAGTCGCTCCCGCGGACCCCCTCGTTTATCCGTCTCGGTACACCCATTCACGCCACGACTGCTGAAAACTCAACCCTCCCAACTCCTTCACACGATTTTGTCTGCAACGGCCTTGCTTTCGATTTGCGGCCGGCATCTGCTCGAAGCCTTTGGATTTACACCCGCGTTTGAGACAAGAGGAGGAAGAATACACATTACCTAGATCCCGGACGACCCTTCACCCGCACCCATTGTGATCGAACCCAGGACCGCCTCCGGACCATCGCTGGAACAAACCACTCGCTTTGGATTGAAATCGTTTCGGAAAATCACAGAACCCATCCGCCAAGATGTGGTCCATAATAAAGAAGCCATTGTTGGCGCTGGCGACCATCACGGTGCTTATGACGACACCAGTCTCGGCTGAGAAGATGCTTATGTCGACATCACTCAACTCGTGCCAGGCCGACTCCGGTTTCACTGCCAGTTTATTCAATGTCGTCTTCACGCCAAACAACGGGTCCGCTCACGTCGATGTTGTCGTTACCTCTTCTATTCAAGGCAAGGTTGTTTTTGATGTCAGCATTTCCGCTTATGGGTACCGATTCCTGCGACAAAAGGTCAACCCTTGTGATATGGGACTTGCTGGTCTTTGTCCCATGGTTGCCGGAAAAATTCCCTTCCAATTTAATCTTCCCGTCGATAAGGATTCCTTGAAGAAAATCCCCGGAATCGCATACAGTGTTCCCGATCTCGATGCCAAGGTTCGTGTGTACGTCAACTTGACCAGCACTGGCGAGAGTGTTGCTTGTCTCGAGGCCGACGTTTCCAACTCCAAGACTGTTGACCTGCTCGGAGTCAAGTGGGCCACTGCCATCATCGCTGGCCTTGGTCTCGTCTCCTCCGCCATTGTCTCTGGTCTCGGTCACTCCAACACTGCCGCTCACGTTGCTTCCAACGCTCTTTCTCTCTTCGGCTATTTCCAAGCTCAGGCCATTGTCGGCCTCACCAGTGTGAGCCTTCCCCCAATTGTCTCCGCCTGGACACAGAACTTCCAGTGGTCTATGGGCATCATTCGAGTCAGTTTCATGCAGGATATCTTCACTTGGTATCAGCGAGCTACTGGCGGTACACCCTCGACGCTCTTCGACTCTATTTCCACGGTCTCTGTGCAGGTTCAGAAGCGAGGCCTCGAATTGGTTGAAACCGGCGTCAGTCTGTTTAGGCGCGGCGCTGCGATGATGCCCCGGCAGGTCCAGAATCTCATCAAGCGCGGTAACATCCAGACCGAAACTGGAAGCTATCTTGTCTACGGCATCCAGCGTGTTGCTTTCAAGGCCAAAATTGAGTCGACTAATCTCTTCATGACTGGCCTGACCTTTTTCTGCGTTTTCGTCGTCGCTACCATCTTGGCGATCGCGGCGTTCAAGGGCATTTGTGAGGTCCTCGCCAAGCGCAAGATGATGGCCGGCGACAAGTTCCTCGAGTTCCGCAACGGTTGGCTCACCGTGCTGAAGGGTATCTTGTTCCGTCTTACCCTCATTGGTTTCCCGCAGATGGCTATTCTCTGCCTTTGGGAGTTCACTCAGAACGATTCGCCTGCCGAGATCGTCCTTGCGGTTTTCTTCTTCTTCGGCATGGCTATTACTCTGGGATGGGGCGCTTTCAAGGTCATCCGCATCGCTCGCCGCTCAGTCGTGATGCACCGCAACCCTGCTTACATTCTCTTCTCCGATCCCCAGGCGCTCAACAAGTGGGGATTCCTCTACGTTCAGTTCCGTGCCTCGGCTTACTACTTTATTGTCCCTGTTCTTGTGTACACCTTTATCAAGGCATGCTTCGTTGCATTTTCCCAAGCAGAATCTACCGCTCAAGCCGTTGGTTTCATTATTATCGAAGCTGCAGCTCTAATTGGAGCATCCGTTCTCCGTCCCTGGATGGACAAGAGCACCAACTCGTTCAACATTGCCATTTGTGCTGTCAACTTCATCAACGCTATTTTCCTTCTCGTCTTCACCAACGTCTTCGGTGCCCCTCAGCTCGTTGTTGGTGTCGTTGGTGTTGTTCTCTTCATTCTTAACGCCGCTTTTGCTCTGATTCTTCTAATCATGGTTATCGTATCGACGACTTTTGTTTTCTTCCGAAAGAACCCCGATGCGCGATACCAGTTCATGGCCGACGATCGTGCTTCATTCATGAAGTCGCAGACTCAGCTCAACACCACCACCGAACTGGACGCCCTGGCTGCGACCGCCCGTGGCGACAAGGCTGGATACAAGTCACAGCTTGACCTCGAGGATGATGAGTCCCTGTCATCGGATGGCATGCGAAGACGGGCTGAGATGACCAACCCGTCTCAGACGTCGTTCCAGCGTAGCGAAAGCAATAACCCACCCCGATCTCCCGTCAACCCATCCATGCCTCTCTTCCCGGCGGATGCGCAAAGACCGCAGAGTCCATTTAGAAACGCTTCCCCAGCCCCATACCAGGCCTCGGGCTCGCCCTTGAGCCAGAATCGACAGCAGCACAATGCAAGCCCCGCCAGATCGCATCGATCACAGAACAACGCTAGGTGTGTCTCGTGAAATTTGCCCAATGGTCCAATTACGCAAACTAACTTGTTTTTTTTTTTAGCCCATGGCAACGTGGTGCCGGCTATGAGCATTAAACGAATTGGTTTAAGGACAGGATGTCCTGATCTTATTTTTTAATGATGAATATTTATCTACTTTGAGCCCATGATGAAGCCGGATTTTGTGTCAAATGCGGTTTCTATTTGGGACTGAGGTGGCCCTGGGTGTGTCGACGCTGGCTTGGGTAATATGAATGACAAGTCAATATCTTGATCATATAAGTGGCCCTTGGTCGTCGGCAATATCACAGATGCTACGCTTTCCTTATTGTTGGTTGGGTTTTACATCGAAAGCATGACGACGGCGTCTGCAACGAGATTTGGCGTTGGCGAACATTGAACCCCCTGTGCTCCGCTGCGAGCGTTTTGCTTTGTATATAAACCTTTGAGGGAAATAAAGGGGCTTGGGGGACATTTTCATACGGCTGGACTGGATACGGCTTGGGATTCTAGCTGAGAGACCGACAGGAAGACATGGCCTTGAAATGGCTGTAGATGAGGAAAGAAGTAGCCGAAAAGATCGCCTCACCCGAATCAAAACTTATCAGTTATTTCTATACACGAATATGGCACAAGGCTCGCGAGCCCAGTTAGGGTCGCGGTTGCAATATTGTTTCATCTTCAAGCAGTAAACCTGCCGTGGTGAAATGTAGTTTTGATATGGATGGAGATGGCAACTTTACTTCACGGTAGAGATATAATTTGTCGTCAGATTTTGCAACGACTCTATCTAATAAGAAGCCTGGTATTTCCCATACCTTGAATACCGCTTACCACCATTATCTTACAGCCGGCACTGCCACCTCGATTCTGGTTGAACCACAGTAGGGGTTAGAAAGCTTCTACAGTGGCCGACACATGCCGCCTTTCCTCCAACCCATCCAGACCCAACTCTTTTCATCCTTCTAATAATTTCCTGCCGCAGGCCCATGCTTCCATCTTACATGTAATAATAGGAGTGAAATAACGTATTAGTCGGAATCATCTGCCCCCCTTTCGGACGAAACCATGACCAACAAATGAAAACTGAGAGAGAAGAAAAACGACAGTTGAATGACGCATAACTATGGATACAATGAAGGTATTAGAAGTGAAAAAGAAAGATAAAGAAAACAGGTAAAAAGAAAAAAGGATGAGAGATTTGACATGAGCTTCTGTGTTGTCGAATCCAATGCTAACAAAGTAGAGATAGGAAAAGAATGCTGGGTGAAGAGACAGCTCAGTAGAAGGAGGAAAGAAGGAAGGGGGCCGAAAAGGAAATTAACAAAAAGCAACGCCCGTAACTAATGATTTGTCATTCAACTTGACTCCTCCAGCGCCTCCGCACACAACGCAGAATCGGAAAGAAATGCCGTTCAAGCGACGGATGGGTTTTCTTACTTGTTGCCCAAGTGATGGACGAACAAGAGCAGCTGAGCTTCGAGAGGGCCCGTCAGAGAGCGAAGCCTTGCTCCATTAGTTTATCAACATCACCGCCAGCGGCCTGCACGGCCTTCAATGCGGCCTCGCTCAGCCTTCGTCGGCGCTCCATGGCCTCGCGTTCTCGCCGCGCCTTGGTCTTGGAGCTTCCGCTCGGCGCCACTCCAGTCATGAGCAGGCTGCCGTCGCTGGGGGTGAAGTTGACGAAGCCAATCTCACCACCGATGCTGCCTCCGCTGGGCTCCCGCGACCGGCGCTGCTTGCGCATCGTTGTCGGCGTGCCGGGCACCATGCCCCTGCCAGATGCGCTCCGTATTGATCCAATAGATCCGCCCGAGCTGTGGCGCGAGTGTGCTGGCTGTGGCGAGGCCGAGGGAGGACGGGTCTTGCGGATAGGAGAGCAGGAGAGATGTCGTGCGCCGGAGGAGGGTGCTCGCGGGGGGCGGTGCTGTCTTTCCGAGGGCGGGCCGGCCTGGGGCATCGGAGGCGGAGGCGGGAGGTATGTCTGGGCGTTGACGGTCAAGTCGTTCACCATAGTCGGAGGTGCAGCTCGCGGCTGGGGCATGTGTATCATCAGGCCGGCAGCGCTTGCGTCTGGCATGTGCTGATATTCGTACGGAAGCTCGGCGTGCTGCGCGTGCATGGCCATGTTCATGCTGGCATGCTTCTGTTGCTGCTGGTGCTGGTGCTGGTGCTGGGGGTCGATGATATATTCGCCGTTCTGGTTCAGGAGGTTGAGATCCCACCACCCCGCGCTCTGGGGATGAGGCATGTACTCGGATCCAGGCCACGACTCGGGTGCTGAGCCAGGCGTGGCGAGAGGCTGTTGCTGTGGCTGTTGGGGCTGCTGCATCTGCTGGGGCGGCTGGGTTTGCTGATGGACCTGCTGCTGCGAGTGAAGGGCCCAGGTGCTCGGGTCTGCCTGGGCAGAGAGATCGGGCTGGTAATTGACATGCTCAGTTGTGACCACGGGGGACTCGGCTGGAGTGTCAAGACCATTAGTGCTGAAATAACCACGGGAGTTGCCTGCTGAGGGTGGCGGGAGCTCACTAAAGGGATCGTCACAATACCCGTGGACGAAACCTGCGCTGTCCGGGTTTGCTGTCGGCGAAGGCGGGAAGCCCTCGTTTCCGTTGCCGTTGCCGTATTCGAAAGCGTGCATCCTCATAGCTCGGGGAGGGTTGTCCATGGTCGGGGAGACTGGGTGGTCCTCCATGGCGGAAACCTTTCGACTCTTGCGAAACTTGCTCGCCTTGCGGATGGTTGACGAAAGGGCCTCGACAAACTTGTTGGCTTTGCGAGGAACAACGGTGCTCGGAGGCGTGGGGGAAGAAGGCTGAGAAATCGGCATGCGCTTGCTGGGGGACTGCAACGTGATGCCCTCGAGTCGAGGCAGCTCGGGGTCAGACACGGAGGCTCGGGGCATGCCTCCGTTTTTCGGGTCCATTTCCAACTCGGCCATGGCCAGCTGTCGAGGGTCAACCTCGTGTATGGCAGCCCCTACAACCGGGGCAGACATGGAGGGTGCAATCTGGGAGCTGCTGGAAAGGAAGTCAAACTCGTCGCCGATGGTGGAAACGCCAGACGAGGCAGTTGACTCAGAGGGCTGCTCGTGTATCAAGGCGTCTGGCATGGCCGGGAGAGAAGGATCCTGGGCATGATGAGAGTTTGCCATGGATGCGTTCATGTCACTGTCGAAGTTGATAAACTGGCGAAAGAAGTCGCCGGAGCCATCGTTGGGAGCGTCGTCGAGATCCTGCCAGAAGTAGCCGGGATCTCGCTCCACGGCCTCGACCCGGTACGGCAACGTCCAAGAGGCCATGGCGGTTTTCTTTTGGTTTCAACTTGGTGGACTTGTCTTCTGATTGAAGAATCACGCGGTCGCCAGGATTGAGCGTGGAGGAGCTTCTGGAGAGCTGGAAGATGGCTACGAAGCTGGCATGAGGCGGGAAAAGAAGAGGCAAAGAGGAAACAAGGTTCAGGACGAACAACAACAGAACCGGACCGGGTCCGAGGAGCACGAAGATAGATGGACCGAGAGTTTGGCGGAGTGGGCGATGGGCAGACGAAGTAAACGGTCTGGCAGCCAAACATCAACAAAACACCAGCAACCGGCGAGACGCGAAACACCAAGCGGGCTGAAAATAAGAGCTACGTATGTGGCCCATCGCAGCAACGGTTGCCGTGTTGTGGGTTTAGAGATGTGTGTGTGAGGGCATGGCAGAGCCGGGTTGCAGCTGCGGGAGGAATGCACCGGGCTATTGAGAAGCATTCCAAGCAGGCTCACGGCGGGACTCGAAGTGGTGAGTTAGTACAGGCACAAGCGCGGCCGGCCATTGGCTTGGCTACATCACATCACCCTCTCTGCCATTTTTTACCTTTATGCCGGGGAGGCGAGCGGGAGAGCCAGCAGAGGCCCCGGCCCAACGATTGCAAAGAGCTGAAAGAGAGTCGAGGCGGCGCCTCTAGGTGCGCTCGCATGGCCGAGGCTGCCGTGGCAAAAACGGGACGAGACCCCAATGGCGATGTACGGGAAGCGGCGGTAAGCCTCCCAGGCGGAAAAAAAAAAAAAAAAAAAAAAGATGCAATACGGGAGGAGGGGAGGAGGGGAGGAGGAGGCCTAGACCAAGGGCCTAGGAACTTCAATGGCTGTGGCCGAGGTGCTGAAACGGAGGTGCCAAAATGTTTCATTCTCGCAACTCGCCTGTCTCGCCCCGTCCACGACAAAACAGTCCCGCTTCCCTCCCATGCCCCTTGGTTTTGGCCCAGCGAACCGCAGAGCCCATTTCCCAAAATGCCAGTACACACCGACTGCCATGGTTTCCGCGGGCTGTTCCTTGCATCGCCATCTGAACCGTTGCTCCCCCGCGCCCTCGCTTCCATGATTCGCTTTGCCTGATCGTGATCATGATCATGATATCGTGGGGGGCGTGCGTCTCGGTGCGGTGTCTAGCGAGCATCAATCAATTCACTGCGGATCCCTCTCCGCCCGCATGACCCCCGGATGGCCGGGTCCGAAAGGTCGTATGCCAAATGGAGACGACGGCCCGACATGGAGGCGATCGATCTCGCTAGGCAACTTTTTTTTAATTCCCTTTACGAAATTTTCTTTTCTTTTTTCCCCTTGTTTCCTTGTTATATTATACTCTCTGGCGATCCCATGAAAATTTTAATGGCTGTTGGGGGCCTTTGGCATGTTTCAGGCTCCAAGAATGGGCATTGCCGAGTCAACAATGGCTGGGGGAGGGGGAGGGGGCGTAGGATCGTCATCGATCTTCATGGGCAGCTCAATAGGCTCAAGTTTTTTTTTAGTTTTTTTTTTTCCAAGAAAAGAAGAAAAGCGCGGAAATGGGAAGGCGGGTCGAACAAACTCTCATGTATATTATTTTCATACTTGTTTCTTTTTACTTGTTTCTATTTTCTTTGCTTTTTTCCCCCTCCACTCTCTTCTTTTTGGTCACTACCAGCACCGGGTTTCCGGTCGGCTCAGCTGGGGCAAACAAGAGGGGAAAGGGAGGCTTTTCTGCAGCTCCGATGACACACATGATGGGCCAGAGACACACACGCACACACACGGCTGCTAACATATTGCTACATGTGCGCATGCAGGTCTTTGCAAAAAAAGAAGAGAAGAGAAGAGAAACATGTCCAATGTCGCATGCGGTGGTAGGTCCCTTCCAATTGAGGAAGCTTCCCGCTGCCCTCTGGAAGGCCGGAACGCCCTCATTTCGACGGGCGGTTGGTCATCCCCGGCGGCGCGTCGCCGTTGTCGTCGTCGTCGTACCATTGGGCTGACCATGGTTTCTTTTTTCCTCTTCTTTTTTTTTTAAAATTTTTTTTTTAATCCTCTCGTCGCCGCCGTAGTCGGACGTTGCATTCCCATTCCTCGACTCGAGGACGTGCTGTCAGATGCAATTTGCCTTTCCACCGGCGCAGTGCCATGTGCGGCCGCTCGAGCCCAGAACATGCATAAGCAGCGTAGCATCCAACTTCACCAAATATTCGCATCTGGACGGGGTCAAAGAGGTGCTTTGGCAGCATCGCCACTCGATTCGTTCGTTGCATTTATCCTTGCTTACGACTGAAGCTGCCGTCGTGTGGCACCAGACCGGTGCACACGTGGTTCCAATATACAATACACGTAACATTCTACTTGTTCCCAATTGCCCGATTCCCCATTCCCCCAAATCCGTCCAGCGCCTGGCCAATGTTCCCCCAGCCAGGCGGGATCCCTGTACCCAATCCAATGCCATACAATTAACGCCTGTAGCCCAAGAAAAAAATCGTATCAAGATCCAGATCAACGCCTTGCCAAGAAAGAAGAGAAAAAAAATAAGCCCATCCCAAACCGTAAAGCCTCGTGTTTTAGTGGCGGTATAACAAAGACAAGAAAGAAGCAAAAAAAAAAAAAAAAAAGGATGTACCAATTGTACCTCCCCAAAACAAAACAACGCCGTAGATTTGTGAGCTCCACAGAGCTCCCCCATATTCCTCATAGACCAGGTGGCGTGTGCCTCATTCGTGTAAAAGCATACGATTCTAATAACTCCCATTCCGTGAAAAGACGCCGCCCAAGTCTGTTGATTCTGTCGTCATGCCGTGTGTGCGCCGAAAACCCAATCCCATGTAGTTGTTGTTGAAATGTACACATCAAGCCATTATCTTGATGATTAAAAAAAATTAAAAGGCAATTTGCTTCGTCGGGAAATCATTGAGGGGCGGCGACCACTGCCGCAGATGCAGAGCTGGAAGCATCCGATTCGAGTCTCCTGTGGCGCTTCTTGGTCTTGTCACGGCGACGCATCCGTGGCACGCTGTGCACGGCATTCTGGCATCTGCTAGCAGCTTCGTTGGATGTCCTGTACTTGAGACCATATCGCTTCTTGACGCCGCCGGGTCCGCTGGCTTGCCGAAGGGACATGACGGACTCGAGCCAGGCGCGATCATCAGTCTCTTCACAGTAGCCTTCGTCCACTTCGATTTCTGGGCAGTCAATGACGAAAGTAGGTCCATACAGGGTCCGGCCCGTGCTTGAAGATCCGGATTCAGTAGCTGGGAAACTGTCGTTGGAGACGGGCGAAGGTTGCATAACATCCGAGGGCCCCGAGGGTGGTGGAGGGACGGCGATATCATTCACGCCGTGACGATATGAGCGACGCTGAAACCGACTGGGGATTGGCATGATGCAGTCGTCTTCGGCATCATCAACTTGCATTGGCGTGGCATGGATGTCGTCCGGCACCATGCTTGGTGCGACATAATCGTCATCCAGAAGGGAGGTGGGCGACAGTGCTGAGGAGGGTTTTGGTCCATGCGAGTCCGAGGGGATGAGTGGAATCAATGACTGGTTTCGGAGTCGGAAGGCGAGCATATCCACGGGATGGTTTGGAGAAGTTTGAGATGTGAGGCATGATGTCAGAGCGGGCGAGGTTGGAGGCGAAATGGGCGATGTTGATGTACACGAAGGTCCTGATCGGCAGGAAGTGGTGGCCGCATCCAAGGAAATGACGGGAAAGGTCGTGGCGGCATGCGCTATTGTCGATTGTGTGCTGTGGTGGTGATGGTGAGGGCGGTGGTGATGATTGTTGCTCGCGCAGGCCTCGGAAGACGAGGACTTACCCCGTCCCCCATCTGGGTGAGGCTCGCTCATTGCCGGGCGCTAAATGGCCCATGGAACAGGAAGTGCGCGGCAATGCGGGTTGAGGTGAGCGGGTGGCAGATCAGCAAGGCGTCGCGAGAAGTCGATGGCGGTGCGAAGACGACGGCACTGGGCGGGCGCGACAGTTATGAGGGAGACCGGGCGAGTGCGTGTTGAGGGTGAAGATGGGGAGGACTGGGAGAGGGGAGCAGGGGGGGCGAACAGGTCGGGTAATATGAAGGCATCCACGGCGTTGCGCTAGGCGAGTCGGCGTTGACGGCGCCTGGTCTATGGGTGGAGCGGCGTGGGCTGGAGAAGCTAAGTCTTATCCAGACGGAACCAGCGAGGCGGTCGAGGAGCCAAGTGAGCCACGGGTGTCAATCGGTGCCATTAAACGCCATTAGGACCTGAGCCGTCTGCCGGTCAACCCAGCGGTCCCTCAGCACACACATTTGCGCACCCAGACACGCCCACACGCCTCTAATGACTTCTAATAGCGTGCGGTGGACGGCGTCGGAAGCATCGCGGGCGAAATTGTTTGCGACCTTGATCCCTTGGGTTCGTACGCCCTGGCCCTGGGCGGGTTTTTTGGGGATGGTACCGACAGCTGGGTACCCGATAGCTGCGCCCAGGGTGGTCCCAGTTGCACTCCCAGTGGGCCGTCTCAGCCTCTGGCGAGCAGCAAGGACCGGGGATTGAATGGGCTTCCAGCGCTTCTCCGGGGACGAATCGTGGCCCCAGCTGCCCGCAGGCGCCCGTGGGTGCGTGGTCGGTAGGGTCAGTCGGGGTCCTAGTAGGGGCCGGTAGGGGGTGGGGTGGCTCTGCAGCGCTGCATCCAAACACACACCTCTCTGGACCTCAGCGATCTAGATTGCCCTTGCAGGCACGCGCCCAGGGCGCTTTGTCGTCATGCTCTCTCTGTCTGTCTTTTCCGACTGTCTGGTTCGAGTCCACGAGCGCGTCCCGGGCGCAGCCTGCGTGTGCGTGTGTGGCTTTCAATTAGCAGCCGGCACGTATCGATCGCGATGCATCCAAAGCCATAAAATCCCGTGCCAATTTCTCTCGGACCCTGTTCGCCGAGCAGCTTGGCAGATCATGACTGGCTGCCAGCCGGTCGCCAGCGAGCCGGCCACCGTACCCGGAACAGATCTCCAGCAGCCTCGTTCATCATTCAATCAATCACCCCAGACCAGACTGTCGCGCCCGCTCCAGCGCGGTACACAGCGGAAACAAGTGCTGCGTGCGCTGCGCCGTGCTGCGCTGCAGTCCTGTCTGATGGGGCCATGTCGCGCCTTTGCTTGGCTGCTGCTGCTGCTGCGTACATGCTCAATATGCAAATCCTGCGCCCGCGCGTCGCCGGCAGTGCAGCATCAGCACCGCGCGCAGCCCAGCACGTCCCCCATCATCGCAGCTGCGGGGCAGGCGCCGTCGCCACGCGCGGTGCGAGTTGAAAGCCGCCGTGGTAATGCCATGCCACACAGCCAAGAGCAGAGGCCCAGAAGAGGGTGTCGAGCGATAGACTCTCGGGCACCGTGAGAGGCCCAAATGCTGCCACCGCCTTGGTCGAGCCCGGAATGCTGCCAAGACGATACTGGCTGCCTTGCAAACGGGGCTAGCCCGCTTACGGGAATATGGGTGGGTTCCAGCGCATGTTGAAGGTGCCCTTCCACCGGTATCTGCCCGCAACGTGGATGAGCGTGGTCACTGGTGGGCGTGTGCCGGGCGTGTAGTGGTGGGTGCGTGCAAAGTTGGTGGAGGGGAACAGAGAGTCGGTAACATCTCAGGCACTTTTGCCCTACCAATTTGCCTTTGAAATAACAAACCTGTTCCCTGATCCTTCCAATGAGCATGCAACGTCAGCCAACGCACAGCTCCCAGGCCGTCGGTACCAGCATTCCATCCTCCCTCCATCCCTCCCCATCCGCTCCTACGTCTGCCTTCCCAGGCGCCCGGGACGCGATCCTGCAGTACGCTGTCGAAACCTGAAACCAAAGCCCCCTATAATGCGCCTGCGCTACT
Organism: Calonectria pteridis; assembly: GCA_022837005.1. Lineage (NCBI taxonomy): Eukaryota > Fungi > Ascomycota > Sordariomycetes > Hypocreales > Nectriaceae > Calonectria > Calonectria pteridis. The sequence continues at coordinate 156,501 of JAKZGU010000076.1, read as the reverse complement.
CCCCCAAGATCACCCTAACATGTAATATTGTTTCTTTTGAGTCATCGCAGCTGCCCCTCTGCCTCTCAGAGTCGGTCTCGTGGGCCATCGTTAATTCGTCCCAATCCATCGTCGACTAGGAAAGTGGCTTGTCCGAATTCGCCGCAACATGACCAGGTTCGGCGTCGAGGATTGACAAGTCAGGCCCTCCTCCCTGCAGCTTTCCCCTAAATATCGTTACAGGCTAATCCACAAATAGGGCCTGCTAGTCCGCGCAGCTTTTTTTCGGTACAGGCAGCGTAGCGAACGCCATCATCACAGGGTCACGTCATATACCCTCTCCGAGCCTCCTCCAACACCACTTCTCGGCGGCTTCACTGGACGAGAGGGGGTCAACGCGCGCTGCCAGCTAAGGGAGCCATCTAGAATATTCATTTCCAGCGCTGGCCATTCCCGTCCCTGCATCGATCCAGTAAACGTTGAAAAGGGACGTGACAGCCTGGTCTGTGCCCCCCGGTGCTGACAATAACCGGGCAAGACTCGACAGCATCGGTGCTTATTTCCTGTCCTCGTGCGACGTCCGAGCGGAAGGGTAACGGCCATTGTCATGGATTCTTCGCCTGCGCCAAGTGGAACTTGGGGCTCGCAACTGTCGACAGTATTAAGTTAGGCGCTCGAAATACACGTGCGCCAGTCTTCAATTCGAGACACAGCCATATTCGCTGCTGGGTTTCGCGCTGTCGAGGCGCCTCTGGAGGGTGCAACCCGGTGGCCTGGCTCCAGAACATGGGAACGGGGGGGGCCAGAACCAACACATTGGGGGCCGCAACACCGTGGCAGCCCGCATTCCTGCGCGTCAACATGTCAAAAGGCCCTGTCAGAATAAAAAATAAAAATAATAAAATAAAATAAAATAAAAAAGCCCTGACCATATCGGCCGTAAACCAAACGATTCGTCATCAAATATGAAAATATGCACGAGCATCCCAAGTGCTCCTGCAATCCGCATATAAGCGCTGCACAGGGTCGGCTTTGTCAGCCCATTCCCCTCCCGCCTACGGTCTGGACTCCCATCTTCTCACGCCCGCCGTTCCTGATCCTGCCAGGCTGGTGCTATGCATCGTAGAGCTTAGGAGGGGCGCCGCGAACCCGATCTTGGAATATTTTAGCGAGTTTGTTTCTGCTAAATGCCCCGTGGCGTCTTTGGGTTGTCACTGCAGGAAAGTCGGAGACGCCTGGAACCGGTTCATGTTGTCTGGCGGCGCCAAGTTTCCCATGTGCTTCATCTGTTCACCCGCTTCATTAGGCATCCTGAGCAGCCACTCGATCCAATCGTCAAAGCTCCCAAGTCCAATCCTACCCAGAACTGCTACTGTGGGACTTTTCAGTTGCAAGATCAAACCTGCCCCGGATTTACATGCATCCCCCACGAGGCGGCGCAGCACAAAAAGGGTTGATGCAGTGCGACATGTCAAGCAGCTTTTTGTTCAACCAATCTGGCCGTCCCAGCTACCGGTTTTTCCATCCCAGCATGGAGGAATGGCATTTCTTTGGCAAATGGCACTTATTGCGGCCCAGGGTCGGCCAGATCCCCATCTGCCTCCAGGGCTGCGCTCTCCTATTGGATCATCCACGGGCCGTCTCATCAAGCCAAGCGAGTCCGGTGTTGCAGGGGGTTCGGAGTTGGCTGAATTGTGGGTATAATCGAACGGAGCTGTCCACTAATGAGTTGAAGAGATCTGATTTAAGCTCCAGAGGTCCCATCAAGCCCCCAGTAAACCTTCACCATCCCCGTTCGGCCCACGACAGTCCGTCCACAGACTTTCGGGAAGTTCTTAGCAGTGTGCTAGCGCCAGCCGGCCCTGTGCGTCTTGCTTCAACTCACAAAGACATTGTGAGAGACTAAACAGCATAACTGAGTCAAGATGACATCTTAGGCTTCGCCAAATACCAGTGGAAATTTGCAATACTGCGGTTCACGGTAGACGGTTTCGCTTTTACTTTGAACCCGACACATATCCAAAGCTGATCCTAAAGCCACTATGGCCGTAAGCCCTCTTTGACATTTCCTGGCGTCTTCATAGTGCATGCAGGCATTAATATCGGCACATTAAAACTTCGACTCGCCATCCCGCTCTGGGAAAGGCTGCAGTATCGATATTTCCAGAAAGATGCACTCTTTGTGAATGATCGGCGCCTCACATCCTTGCCCCCAGAAACCGTTCATGCGGCTCACGCCAAAAAAAAAAAAAAAAAAGACGTTCCATTTGGATTTCGATCCCAAGCCAGACCGCCACAGCTGGTAGCCTGCCCCGCTTGACGATAAATCACACAGCCAGTGGCACGATGCGTCAAACGATTTGCAGCAGGGTTCATTGCAGAATACTTGTGCTGTAGATCTGATTGGCGAGGAATACGACCAAGCTCTGCCGCCGATGTTGGGATTGCGGCTCGAGTGAGCTTCACGGCCCCAATACTTCAATTAGACACAAAGCGGCGAGCCGCTCGCTGCCGAGACACTTTTAGCAGCGCCATCGACTCAGAACTTATCGGCCAATGCCGCCCGTGGGCTTGCGTCCCCGCGTGATCAATGCCAGCAATGCCATGGTCCTTCTCCATGGTCTCAGTTGAAGCAGAACGGGCTAGCTTCAAATCTCGTCTGGTCCAACCGGTCCTGTGTGGGGGTTTTACACTGCTGTGAGTGCAAAAGTGTGCTAAATCAAATTCCAGCATGGGTTTCTGCCGTATTTCCGTGCCGCCCTCATAGCATTTGCCTTGAGGAACTACCGGCCAACGTGGCGTCTGGCCTTCGGTTAACGAGTTGTGAACTGGATTGTCATTTCTGCCCCTCAAACTCAATCCGTCTTCTCGGGTGTTCATCCCAATTCAGCGATGTGGCTTTTGCACTCCTCCGTCCTTGACGCACCAAATGATCGACGGCAACTCCGATCAGCCCAAGAGGCGTTATGACCAAGCGCTTGAACGAGAGCCTAGCGATGTCCAAAAATGAGGCAGTTAGCTTTGGGAAGGAAAGCATGGATAATCCAAAGCAATTTAAACAATTTAACATGTGGCCCGTTATTGCAATACAGCGTCATGATGTCATGATGAGCTGATGCCGATCTTCGTTTTTGAAGCCCAGAATCTGCGACCTTAGCTGGATCCCGACAGTGGTTGTGAAGGTTTGGCTTGCAGAGCCCCTTCCGTGTCTACCGCATCATAGATCAACGGGCGGACCAAATCGCCGGTTTAGATTCAGCGATCTGCTAACCGTTTATGCCTTTGAACGGCGTCACGGGCTCTGGGGCTAGATCCATGATCGTGGCGTTATGCTTGGGATAAAGATTTTTTTTTCTCGTCACTGATCCAGAACAATATCATCGGTCATCTAGAACACTGACCTCGTATCGGGGAACTTGTTCACATCCACGTGTACAGGATGGCCAAATCACTAGTACTAATGCATCGATTAGGTCTAACCTTGATGTTTGGTCTTTTTGGCAGGCAAACTACCTAGCAAAGAGTATGGGCAAAATGGACGGTCGTTGGCTCAACCTCTGCGTATTGATGAATAGCCGTAAATGATCTTCGAACTTTGGCAAGCTACCCTATACTTCAGATTAACTCCTAGTGCGGGACAAGGACGAGGCGAACCGCCAGAGTCTCTTGAGCTTTTCCAAGGTGTAAAGAGATTAAGTTATTGGGAAAATATCACTATTACCTCTGTCCTTTCGTTAATTTCAAGTGAATTACCCTTCATCTGATAGCAGAATGCACAATGACAACGGCGATTCGATAATTAATTCGGGCGGCTAGATGACACAGGGGCAGAGGCAGAAAGAAAAAGAAAGTTAGGCCAGACTAGAGGCAGAGGATAGGACACGTAGAGAAACAAGAACCAGGGAGATAAAATGCAACTATGAGGCAGTCATGGTGTCAAGAACAGAGAGATGGCGATTAGTTCGTCATGGCCATCTCCCAACGGACCAATGGGATGAGCGGGGGCGTTGTGGACGGCCCCGCGGCGGCGGCTACAACCTGGCCCAGCTCGACCAGCAGCCAACGTGATTGGCTGAGGCATGTGAAATAGCGACCTGAAAATAGAAAAGCAGCGTTGCTGGAGACGGGGAGACCTCGATGCAGGCAGGGCGGGAACCTGGGCCGCGTCGCATGCGGCCGTGGCTTGATCCCTCAGGTACCACCCGTGTATATGAGCATGAGTGCTGACATGTTTGTCGCTCGCGCCTCTCATACTCAGCAGCGTTTTTATTCTCCAAGTCGCCAGACGCGACCGGCTTGTGACTCTGACCACCCTGGACCTCTCAATTGGCGTCAGGTCGAATAAGCCGCACATTTTGTTGCACTCTGACGTGGGCCGATCTACCGGTGCAAGGCAACGGCGTGCGGGGCTGCTCTTGTCGTAGCTTGGCACCGTAGCTCGACGTGGGCGGCTACAGCTGCAGCGCAGCAGGGTGTCGCGAGTGCCTCCCGCCTCGTCATTTTCTTTCTCGACTTCTCTTCCCCCTCTCTTATTCTTCTCAAGACTCCTCTGCAGCATTGCCTAGCCTCTCTAATCCTGTCGGACCCGTCGTTTGAGCAGCAGATCGTCATGTCTGGCCAGCATCAGTACTATCCTCGTGAGTTGCCCCTCCCCCCACCCCCGCGTCAACTACAACGCGCCGGCTGACGATGTCTTCGCAGCTCCGCCGGGGTCGGCTACCTCGCCCTCAGGTTTGTCATGACAGCTTCGTCTGAACCGGATTGACTTGGAAACTGACCGCGATCGCGTCTCCAGCTCCTATCCATCAGCCCACTCCTCAGCAGTATCAGCACCAATATGCGCCACCTCCAACCTCACCCCCGGCAAACCAGACTCAGTTCTATCCTCCTCCGCCCCAGGCGCAACCCGCAGGCCAAATGAACTATCCGCCTCCGCCTCAGCAACAGGCTACTCCTTCCCCTCAACACTACCCGCCTCCTCCCCAGCAGGCCACCTCGCCGCAGCAGTTTGCGCCGCCGCCACAGCAGCAGACGCCCTCACCTCAGCACCCTCCTCCTCACCAGCCCACCCCGGTGCACTATCCTGCTCCCCCAACGTCTGCACCAGCTCAGAACTACCCGCCGCCTCCTCAGCAACTGCAGCAGCAGCCGACCCCGACTCCCCCCCAGCCGCAAACTCATTATCCCCCTCCTCCCGGCCAGCAGTCACCACTCGCAGTGAGGCCAGCAGCTACTCCAGACCACAAGCAGCCTCCTACGCCGCAACAGAACTTTACTCCTCCGCCGCCGTTCCAGGATGAAGGCAGTCCTTACCCCCCCGAGAAGCCGAAGCAGGAACAGCAGCTGCCACCGCAGTCGCAACCACAAGCTGGCCCGTCCATGACAATGTCGGGCGCTCCTGCAGCTGGCCAGTTTGTAGGTGCTGGTGCGGTCATGGATGATGTGGGAACCTTCAATGGCGGTAGTTATAGAATCAGCCACAGGGACTGCAACACCATCTTGACCATCCAGCTCGCCATGGGCTGTCCAATTGCTGGAAAGGCAGGTGCCATGATTGCCATGTCCCCTTCAGTTACTCTCAAGGGACACATCAAGTTTAGTATGAAAAAGGTCATCTCAGGAAGCGAACTTGCTAGCTCGACCTATATCGGCCCTGGCGAGGTTCTCCTCGGCCCCTCCATGCTCGGTGACATCACTAGCTTGCGGCTTTCGGGCAAGGAGACGTGGTCTGTTGGTCACGACGCCTATCTTGCATCGACGCAGGGTGTTGTCAAGGACTCCAAACGACAGGGACTCAGCAAGGCCATGTTCAGTGGCGAAGGGCTGTGGGTGTACAAACTTAGTGGTACGGGTTTGGTGTGGATCGCCAGTTTCGGTGCCATTATCCGCAAAGATGTGAGTCGTCTGTAAATGATTGACTAGGTTCAGACGCTAACAAATATTCAGCTCGTCGATGGCGAAAAGTATATTGTTGACAACGGCCACCTGGTTGCCTGGAACACAAAGTATGTTATGGAGCGCGTGGCCTCAGGTGGAATCATCTCAGGCATGGCCTCGGGTGAGGGTCTCGTGTGCAAGTTTACTGGACCTGGAACCGTTTACATGCAGACTCGCAACGCGGTAAGTAATACTATGCTCTGGACAGTGGTGTGTGCTTGCTAACTTTGGCTGCAGAGAGCGTTCACTGCCTACATGAGTGGACAGCAATACCAGGGTTAAGTGACTTGGTTGGATGGGACAGATGTATAGCTTCATGAATGACGAAATTTGGAAAGCGAGGGCTTTGTCTATCATCTCGCATTGTCAAGTCAAATAGGTTAGCATGAGTAACGGTGTGATATTTCAGCCTGGAGTACATTAGTTTGATACCTAGAATGCATTCATTATTGTTCTGGAGCCTCCTTTCCCCCCTTTGCCCCTTCTACCTGCAAGGGTTGTCGTGATGACGATTGCATACTATCATCCTGTCATACCACTAGATAAACGATACTGCTGTCAGCAGCTTATACATGCGGTCAACGGCCGACTGATGCTATTATACGCTGCAACTAGTGAGCCGTATACGAGTTTTGGTCGACACCGGCCAGTCGGAGTGCTTGCCTATTCCCCAAGGGTCAAGGGTATCTCGGTACCATGCACTCGGCGTGTATACGCCCAAGGCTCAATATGAAAATAGCGTCACTTGTCCTGCAGAGATAAACATGCATGACGGAGCTGGATGAATCGAGAAATGACGAATCATGAGGGAGCCATGGCTGCAGGCGGCATCTCATCTGGCAGCTTTCCACGGGGGAAGGTTGCATGGAGCCCAAGCAGCCTGATTCCTGTTTGGCCAAACTGATTTCCCATTCCATCTGGCATACAGCTGACAGCAGGTTCCCCTCCCCTCCCCTTCATTTCGCCCCTTCTAATTTTTTTTTTCCTACCCCACAAACTCACGATCCCATCATCCTCCCCCTTCGCCCCAAAACTCCAACCTCGACTAATCTTGGATTTTTGGCAAGGAGTCGTCCCGTTCTGCTCTTCTTTTTCTCCTTCTTCTTTTTGGACTTTCATTGCGTATACGCAGCGTTAAGCAGCTTTCCTAAACACTTCGATCGGCCTCTCGAAGGGGGGAGGGCCCGTCCCTAAATGACGACTGGCTCGAGAAACCCTGCCCTGCCGTTGGTCCAAACTCGTGCCACTTTGGTCTCCCACTACATGAATGGAACACACTAGCTGCTGAATCATCTAAACTGGTTTGGCCTGTTCGATCCATCGGGTCTTCACGGGGTGTTGACAAAATCTCGACTCTGATTTTTACCATCTGCTGCGTTCACAACGCGAGCTCAAAACCCACTCGGGGGTTTCAGCATAAGTCAGGACAGATTCAAGGGCTGTTCTTGAGCCTAAAGTGCAACGCAAGTCGTTTTGAATCAAATATTTTCGGAAAGGGGCCATTTGGAAATAAAGGTCATTCATCCGGGAGTGGCTTCGCCTAGCTGGCACTTTTTAACAGCGGTGACTTCCTTGTAAGTCGAAATCGTGAGAGAGTCAACCATGAGGATTTCAACTATCACCTCGGGGCTTTTTTGTTTCTTTGAGTTATTCGAAACTGATCATTTATAGAATACAGGATGGCCGTCTTTCATAGCAAGACCCGGCAGAAGCCAACAACCCAGGTAGACAAACCTGGTTGTCCTACTTCTGAAATCGAAAACTCCCTCCAAGAGATGAACAATAACCCCGGTCTTCCAAAGAAGGAATCCTTGTCGGAATATAGCGCTGCCTCCAAGTTCGCTGAGGCCATGAAGAATCCCGATTGGCGTCAACGACGAGAGAACAACGTATCCTCCGCATCCACACACACGAAGCTCGGAAACCCTGCGTCCCAAATTTCCAGGATTGGGATGGGACCTGAAGAGGATCACTCAAATTCTAAACCAGCTGGCCGTGAGCCTCTGGCAAAATCAGCTTCGGAACATCCTACTGCTCACAGACGCCTAGGTATCAACCAAGATAAGGGGGGCTTTAAAGACAAGGCAGAATCATCTGCGTCCGCCGGCCTCAAAAGTCTAGAAGGTGGAGCCTTGTGCGCCATCCTCAACCAGAAACAAATACCCAATTCACAGGCCGACGAGAGACAAGTGAGGATTATTGAAATTATGCCCCTTGGGCCTGGCGGTGACTTGGGAGACTGGGAATATGGAACGCCATCTTCAAAATTCTCAAGGCTTGCTCATATACAAAGTATAGGAGATGAAAATCAACCATCGTTTCACGTTCCACGCAAGGCGTCTCCGAGTGAAGAGAAGAAAATGCTGTCCGCTATTTTGGCAGTGGCCGAAGAAACACCCCCGCGACTCAGACTGCCATCATCCGCCCGTATTTACCATGATCAATCCACCGGTAAAGAGGTGTCGGCGATAGAAACCAGGAGAAATGCGAAAAGAATGCAGGCGAAAGACCCTACAGTGAAAGGGGATGGGACCACCTTACCCTGGACTCAATCCCAGGACGTTCAAGAAACCAAGTCCTTGGCGTCAACAGGATCGCGTCAAGATGACCCTGAGCTACAGAAAAAGAACACAGCATTTCAAAAGTTTCTTCAAAAACTTCACAAGAAGACGACTCATGCACACAAGTGCCCGTAGGGAGGGACTGGTGGCCATGCCAAAGAGCGATCTTGGAAATCTGAACCCAGGGTGTGGAGAGATTCAACACACGAAGGTTCCTCCGACTCGGGGATCGAAGTGCCAAGCACCGAGACGAAAGCCTACAGAGAGAGCTCCCATGATTCTGGACTTTCTACTAACAGCACGAAGCAATTGAATCCGAGAGCAAGAGAATTTCTCTCCTTCGGGGCACCAGTCAAGATCCCTCCAAAAGCTAACGACACTGTTAAAATGGTACCGGGCTCTACTGGAAGCGTTTTTAGAAAGTACGGTGAAGGATCGTGTGTTTCGATGGCGGAAAAAGCCATGGACCCTCTGCCACCGCCGTACCAACCTCTTGCTGCTACGAGTGCTAAACCAGCAAACCAAGCGGGCGGTTCCGGGCTGAAAACATTTGCTGGACCCTTGGCAGCTTCAAATGTGTCACCTTCAGCTTTCGGGCCTCTTTTCGGGTTTACAGCACCGCCCTCAGGGTTTACAGCCCCTCTCAATGTGCATGCCCTGCCGGTGCTTGCTGAACCCCCGGGCAGCACGCAACCTGGCCATGGGCTTAACATGGGGGCTTTTGCAAGTCTTCAGAGTTCGATCGGACTGCAGCACCTTGCAGCTGCGAGACCTATGACGCAGCCATTGGATCCAACCACGACTGGCCCAATCCCTTCCATGGGCGGCTTTCAAGGCCCATTAGGAACACAGCCCCCAGTGTCTTGGCAAAGCGTGGGAGCGTCTAACTCACTGCCGTGTCCCGTTCCCAAGCCACGAGTGCCAGACCCCCAAAGCCAGCAAGCATACGAGGCATGGATCGAGTGGCGAAAAGCCACCGAACCAGGATATGCGATAGAGTGCAAGAACAGGCAACAGCGGCGAGCCCGTCGGAACATAGCACCTAATCCTGATGAGAAGATTTCTATTGCTCCGCAGACGGGGTCGCAGGGCTGATGAGGGAGTAGTATAGGGCTGTCTCATCAGCCCAGGGAAGAGGCCCATGAAACCACGTACTTTGAAAGTGATGCGAAGGATTGATGACTGCATCTGATTGAGGTGCTTCGGATGAGAGAGAGAGGGATGGCGATTCGACACATCAATGTGGTGGCAGCGGGGAGGCGAAATGGGCACCTATTTTCAGACACGCCATATTCAAGACCGGTGAAGAAAGATAAAGTCGAGCGCTGATTGGTGGGAGGGCGTTGCAGAGGTACCGAATGTGTCCCAACGGACCGGCGAGCTAGAGAGCTCTTGCGCCCCAGCGCTTATCCCGTGATCTATGGCCAACCAGGACGGCGGACGATTGTGGAATTGTTTTTTCTTTGTCAGAGTTTTTCGCAAGGGCGGAATGGATTGATGATTGGAGAAGAGAAGCAGTATCATGATGGATCATTTTGTTTCAGAGGATGAGCTATGGCACAGTATGTATGCATAGGGTCTGTCCAAGGTTGACCTGGCGAGAACAAGGGCAAGGCAGCGGCGGGATTAGTTTTTCTTTTGGACGGAGACCTCGGTCTCGTTGTATGTTGCAGTTGAAGGGATCACGATGAACCATTCTCAAATGATATTTGGTACCAAGAGGCACAGCTCGATGGCACTCAAGCCCAAGCCCAGAACTAAGCCTTGCTACGTATACGGTGACAGTGCAGAGGCCGACCAGACGCCTGCATCAGTGTTCTAGCGCGTGTGAAGGGCGGCGTGATGGCGTTGGCAAGCCGCTTCAATGGGGGTTGGGCCTTGAGTTGTAAATAACCTTGTCTGGATGGCAGCGGCGTGGCAGCGTGGGTCGAACTATTGATAATGGATAGGGTGGCTGTCCAAGAGAACGGCCACTACCGAGCTATACGAGTAGAGTACATATAGAGGCGGCGTCTCCACTTTTGGACCGGTGTCGAGGCGAAGAGGAGGGGGCGTGGATGGAAGTTGTTTAGATACATGCACGACATGACGGATAAGGTAAACGAATGGCGAGACATGGGTCTGCTTTTTCGTTCCTAACAAGGAGATTTTTTTTACTCCCTAACCTCTGTTGGGCTTTTTTCTTTGCTTTTTCTTTTTTTTTTCGTCCAGGGGGGGCTGAATTCGGGGCGGGGCGGGGCAGGGGGGCAGGGGGGGAGACTGAGACTTTCAGAACGAGAGGCGTTTCTCTCTCCTCCATCGCTTCCTTCCTTCCTGGCCCCGCCGCCCTTTTGCGCCTTGGTTCGCCGTGGTGGATTTCTGGATCGCATTTGTGCAGCTGGCTTGTCGATGATGACGCGGAGGTGACGCGATGGTGGCATTTCTTTTTTGGGGGGCCTCTTGGGGGGGGGGGGTTTGGGAGCGGCGCCCCTTCCCGTCACCCTTGCGGTTCCCTAAGCTACTAAGAGTGTAAGTGTGGGTATTTTTGTTTTCACTTTCGTCCCGTCTTTAGACCCCCCCGCTAGGCGGTTATCTCAGAAATATGACGGGTCTGCACAAATCTGAGACGCGGAGACGCCGATGCGAGGACCTGCAGGCACGTAGATTGTGTGGAGGGGCAAAGACAGAGATAGAGAGGGGTGGGATGGAGGGGGAGGCCCAGGAAAAGGGGGGGAGGAGAAGACGAAGAGGAGGGAGAGACGGATGAGGGAGATGGAGGGAAGACTGGACGAGATGAATGTAGGTCGCTACTCATGACCATCTAAATTCGGGCCGCTTCAATGAGCCGACCTTGGTATGTAACCCAGTGTATAACCATAAACTGACACGAAGCATAACGATACTGGATATAATAAGAAAAAAGAAAGAAAAAAAAATAGAAAAAAAAGAAAAAAGAAAAAAACACCAAAGGCATAGCTGTACTGTCCGTACATGGCCATATCAATCATAGGCGATGGTATCATGGAATAGCAAGATCTTCCCCCCCAAACGCCTCCTATTGGCGGCCATACCCAACCCAAATCCGTCCCAAACACTTGACTTGAAAATAAAAGGAGAAGAAGAAAAAAAAACAAAGATGACAAGTGAAAGCAAGTATCAATCTGCCCATTGCCTGCATCAAAGGTATACATGCTGTGGTCCGACCATACTCCTAGTAGTCCTCCATGTAAGAATCTTCATCAGAGTCACTCGAGTGGCGGGATAGCTTCATCACGTTGCTCTTGGTGTTCTTCAACGGCTGGCAGCATTCCCAAGAGTCCGAGTTCCACAAAATCACCTGGACCTCCTTGCTTGAAGCCCAATTGGTCAAGGTATCGTCATGAGGCCCCCCAAACTCCACCCGGGGCTCAGCTCCAGCAGCGGCTGCCTCGAGGTGGCGTGCGACATGCTCCATTCGTTCGTCCCATGCCTTTGCGCCGCGGAAATCCTGGGAACAGCCTTTGGCAGGACACCTCATGTATTGCGGCATCTCACATCGCTGTTTGAACGCCTTCTCTTGCATGTTCTTGACTTGGGAATCCAGGAGTTCCGGACTGGTCTTGCGGCGGTTCTTGCCATTGTCGGTAGGGCCTTCGTCCAGATGCATGCGACGAATGTGTTGGGTGTACAGGTCCTTGCGTCTGAAGGGTCGGCCAAAATCACCGACCTTGAACCCATTGCTAGATGACTCGCCGCAGTTGCCTGTTGTGCATAGCCAGAAATTGAGGTTCAAATGCTGGGCTGCAACATGGCGCTTCCATTCATTCTTGCTGGCAAAAGCATCAGAGCAGCCAGCAAAACTGAACACACAAATGAAAGGGCGCTTGTGCTGAGTCTTGATATGCTTCCGGAGGCTAGCATCATCTTTGAGCCCCTCGGCGCATTCGGCGCAGACGAGAGAATTGGAAGTGGTCGAAGGCAGTCTTCGGCCGCTCAGAGAAGCAGACTTGGTCACCTTGGACGATCGGGTAAGAGTCGTTTCATGTACGCGTCTCGGGCGACCGCGACGGCGATTCTTGGGGATAGCTTGGGGTGACTGGGGTTCTTCGGCCGTTGATTCGACGATGATGGTATCGCCGCCGCTTTCGAGATCAGGGTAGTCAGGAGTCGGGGAAGTTCGAACATGGATCTCCTCCAGTGGGCTGGTAGTCGACAGGAAAGACGAGTGGGAGGCAGTCAGCGCCCCGCAATAGGTCGGGTCGATGATAGAATTTTTGGGTACGCTCAGTTCCTCGGGCATGGCCGCGAAGGAAGGGTTGATATCAGAAAGATTGACGTATGATTCAGCTGTCAGGCAGGGGGAGATTCCTGTCAAAGCCATAGAGTCACCGCCCCAAGATGGGGAGAGAAAAGGTGACCCCATAGTGTTGGGAGGGGTGGGAGGTCCATGAACACTCTCATAGAGCTGGTCGCTCTCAGTTCGGGGGCTAAGAGCGCTGCTAGTGTTTGAGGACTGGTTTTGAGAGAAAGGAGAGCCGCCTCGGCCGTGTGGCTGAGGACCAAAGGCTTGACCTGTGTTGTAACAGATACCGTGATACTGAGGTAAATGCATATTTAGGATTGGTTGGTGAGGATCATGGAGAAATCGCTGCAGGGAATGGTAGTCGGGACCGAGATTAGGATCAATGAGATCACGGCGGACATGACCTGCAGGCGACTGGTCCAGATAGGCACTGTAGCAGCCAAGTGTGCTCCCGTCCGCGGAGAAGTGGTGGTAGCTCTCCGACATATTGTCAATATGGTAGAGGCAGAGGGAGAAGTGGCAAGAGGCTAGGCCAAGCGCACAATTGGCACCTGGAATCTGGTTTCGACGGTGTTGTATCAGGCGCGGTGCAGCACGTTGTGGAGGTCTGTAGGAGTGAAGGGGGCGTGCTGAAGGAGATGTCGAAGGGGATAGAGATGCAACACACAAAGAGGGACAGGATGGGACTAAGGGAATATAAATAAAGAGCTTGGGACTATATGAAAAGGTTGCAAGGTAGAGACCGGGAAGATTGAGAGGCTTGGAAGGGAAAGATGGGAGCGGATCTGATATTCATGGTGGACAAGGGACGGGTCTTTAATGTGTGTTGAGGCTTGGTTGAAAATGAGTGTAAGTGGTCTGCACGCCCAGCGGCTGGGCTGAAGCAAGCTGGACACACCCCCTACACTTCCGCGATTGGGAGGGGAATCGCGGGATACCTGATCAAAGGCACAAAAAAAAAAAACTGGCCCACCTCGCAGAGCCTCACTTTACTGCCTTCGGAGTCGACCCCCGGGCGGCAGAGGGGTGAGGGCCGGACATGTGGCGTAGTAGCTGGCAAGTAGCTGCAAGTAGTCCCCAGACAGGGGCATGGTGGTGGTGAAAAGAGCGATGCGGGAGCAGAGCACCTTGTCCGTGTCCGTGGTAAAGCCCCCATGCACGCGGGCAGGGAAGAAAGACCCAGCCATGCGGTTGTGCTTGAGTCCATACCCGTACGTTCGTGGCACACCCCGGGCCCTGTTGTCTTGAGCTGTAACTTGGTCATTGTCAATTCAACCAGCGCGCGGGACGTATGCAACCATCTCTGGCCACTCAGCTAGAGCCGGGGCGATGCCATCAGCCCCCGGAGGGTCGACATCGTTTACCAAGTTTGGGTGCCATCAACTCAAGTCTCAGACGAGCGCTCTAACTAACGGTAGCAGCAATACAGGGCCTTTTTTTCTTTTCTTTTTTTTTCTTTTTTTTTCTTTTTTTTTTTTTAAAAAAAAATCCAGATGTCCCTAGATCCATGTCTGTACAATGTAGTGACTCGAGAGGCCAGAAGCCCCAGTTTCGGCAGTTAGGGTTGGAAGAAGAGAAGAGCAAGGAATGCAATACTCGCACGGCTCCGGCCCGTACAACGTAGACGCCACTGGCACAGGCGAGCAAGCCTCTTACAATTAACAGCCCGGGGTGTCCATGTCAAGACAAAAAGCATCATCCCTGGCCACAAGTGAGCCAAGAGCAGAACGACGAGATGAGGGAGTTGGAGCATTAATCCCTTTGCCTTGTCCAGGATGACACAGACATCTGGAGCACCTACCTGCTCCAGCTAGCCGCCCTCCGACAAGAGGGAAAAGAGGGAAATGCAGAGGGTGTGCGGGGCAAGATAGCGAAACATGGACATGTGAAGCCTGCCCAAGGTCGGCACAGGAAACTCCCAAGTCGAGTTCAAGCTAGACGGGTTAGGCGACCGAAGAGAGAGACACACACCGACCGGATGGGTAGACACGCATCAAGCGAATCGTGGGCTGTTGCGCAGTCATTGGAGTCGCATCTTGTGTCTGCTCCGACGCGGATTGCCGCCCGAGACTAATCTGTGATGATTGCGCGCATCTTGAAATAATTTCTCCTGGCCTCTGCGGCGGCCAGAACGCCAACCCCGCCTTGTTCCTGGCCGCATCGATAGATGGCGAGCGGTGGCAGGAGCACCAGGTACCTCTTGCGCCGTTTGGTAGACATGGCCCTGCTTCCCTGCTGCCCCTGCTGCCCCTGCTGCCCCTGCTGCCCTGCCCTTCACGTTTCAACGACAGAGGCGGTAGGAACAGCGGATACCTCAGCAGTGGTTGGCAACCGCCACGTCCACCCTCTCCAAGCCCACAATAACGTCCACTGCTCATCATCGATGGCTCACTTCTAAGAGCCATTGTTTTCCTTTTTCTTTTTCTTTTTCGAATCCCGAAAAAAAGCAGCCTGTGCACAACGTGCCCCAAGGCGCAGCATGTTGGCTCTGCAGCAGCAGGATGACATTCTATGCTACGCTACAGTGTGCGTGCAGACAATGGCCCGTTTAGGTCTAGGTATTGAGGGATGAAGACTAATGACGGCTGGACCCTCAAACTAGCGGCACCTTGGCGATCTGCAGATCGCCATTGGCCGTTCCCGCTGTTCCCTGTCACCCCTTTAGCGCTAGGCGCTCCAGGCTCAGTTCGACAGGAGACGGGCGCTACCTCGTTAGTTCGGGGCCAGCAAAGAGGGCCCGCCCGATGACGGCAGCCGCCCCTAAAACAGAGCAGCAGCACTGGACAGTTGGAGGTCCGGGAATACGGCGGCGCGGTCTAAGCTTGATCCGTAAGGCGACTAGCTCACCACCCATCCAAAGGCGAGCCAGCCTGCATCCCACCACCCTAACCAGCTGGCCCTCCTGGGGGAACGTACTGTGCGTGCGCCTGTGCGGTTGCCGTATCACTAGCACTGGCCGCCTTGCCAATCTGTCTCACTCGCAATAACCAACAAGCCCCCAAACCCGTCCACATCCCATCACATTTCCACCCTTTCAACTCTGTCAAGCCAGGGCCCCCCTTGCTGGCTTTTTTCAAGTCTCCCGCACGTCTGTCGTGGTGGATCTGGCCTGCGATTTCCAGCGAGCCGTCTTTTCCGCGTATTGATTTGCTCGCCGACTCATCGCCTTGTCCAGCACCCTGCATGAGTCTCCGGTCAGGTCTCCGCCGCAGTCCAGCGATTCAACCGCGTCACAGGTTTCTGTGCTAATTTTATCTTCCTTTATTTTCTTTTTCCATGACTCTGACCGGAACTTGGAGTTTACTCTCCTTTCTCGGTATTTTTCCCGGGTGGGAACTGCTACAACGTCGCCATCCGCGGTTATGCATGCCACAAGCCCAAACCAGGAGCGCCCAGTCCAAATCTTCTCCCCGGTCAGACCACGGATTCCGACTGTTCAGAATGAAAGGGAAGGGCCTTGGCGGACACGCAACCATGCCGCATCAGATTGGATAGGATCCCACGCCGTCAAACTTCAGCTGAAAGTGAAAGACCGCGGACATGACGTCTCTCCGCAGAAGTTGACAAACCCCGACATCCTCATCAAACCTGCATATCGCCAAGCACGAGGCAGATCACATCAAATCACACAGGGTCAAGCCAGCGTCAGGCCCATCCTGTCTTGGCCGGACCAAGCGCGCGAAGATCCTTGGGGCCGAACCTAGTAGGCGCTCGGCTCTGTTACACCATGAGGTCAGATTTTAAAAAGCTTCCCATCTCTGATTGGCTAATAAACTAGTTTCTTATTGGCAGATGCGGATGTACTAACCTGTACGCGCCTCCAGCAAACACATTCGACAGACACTACACAATACACACATTCATACGCGTGTGCACACACACTCATGCAAAATATGCATCCAGCAGACGAGCCCTTGCCCCCAACGCAATGTATCTTCATCCCCCTTCCGAGGTCTTGACCTCCGGCCCCCAATCCAAAACACATCGCGACACCTTTTCAAGCCTGGATGAGCTACCCCTGAGAGAAATGAAGTCATGCATAGTCGCGCGTTTGTATTGGCTTGGATGGTGCTCTTGGAGTTCGCCATGTCTTGCACAAGTATGAACAGCCACTCGGCGAAGCGCTCCCGCGCCTTGGGCCACACACACGTACTCGGACATGCATACTCACCCACTCTCTTCTTCTCTGCCTTTACCCCAGGGCTGACTCGGACTCGGGATCTGGGGCTGGACTGTCTAGATGTCTGGATACCTGGATGTCTCGTTGCCTCCCACCACGGTGCTGTCTCTGATCTCACACCCTCCCTCCTTTACACGAGCGACGGCTCTGCTGGTCCACGAATTTGGAGACTAAGTCGCCGATGCATTGGAGTGGATTAGCACGTATCAGAACACCATTACATCGAGTCTCAATCTACCACACACCAAGCCCCCTTCGCATCTAGGGCCAGAAGCAGGCCTGGAGCCGATGAATCTTGACTGGATCCGTCGACCTGAGCCAGACCTTAGTGCCCATCTATCACCCTCGCTCCTTCCCACATGGCACATGGGGGACGGCGCTTCACCCGGTGCCGGGAGACTCACCATGCCGATGTCTCGGGGTCATATCCACTCCATGGCTTAACTCCCATGACACCCTACCCTACGATCCTACAGCCCAACCCCGCGGATGGGGATCGATAAGCTGCCGAGCATTGTTCAGCGTCCGAAACCCGGTAGACGAACTATTCTCAGCCTGCTGCGCCTGTAAGTGCGTGTGCTAACTCGACTTTGGACTTGACATGGGCCGTGAACCATGTCGGATCGTAGACACTTTAGCCCCAACTCAGTTCCCGGCCCCCAAAAAAAAGCAAAAACTTGGCCGACAAGTGCACCGACCGAGCGCAGTTAATCCATTTGTTTTAGCTCGTGCAGTCCTCCCTGCAAGAAAGGCTTGGGGCCAAGTTTCACGATTGAATTTGGCCTTGTGAGCTCTGCCCACTCAATTATCAGTCAAGCTTAACCTATCTAGGTAGCAAGCATTCTTTTACTCCGTAGCCCTTGTCGCGTCTCTGAGTCATTCCCGAGGACTAGATGGCTAGCTGTCGCTTAGGCCATTTGTTCGTGCACACCCCCTGTAACGCGGAGTTCGTCTACCCGAACCCCCGTATATGTTTGGTTTCCTTCCGAGTATTCTCCTTGACCATGGTTAAGAGCAAAAGACAAAGGATGCTTGTTGTTCAACCACTATATTCATGCCCCGCCCCCCGGTTACCAGCCCCCCCAGCAAGCTTCTAGCTAGTAGGTCGCGATGGTAAAAGGGAACTCACGAGCAGGGGAAGAAAGTCAAGCTGTCATGTGTGGCGGTGGTGGTGATCGATGGCTTGGTATCGGGTAGGCTCAGCTGAGTTGACGTGCGAGCGGCGTTTGCGGGTATTCATCGCCAAAGGGAAAGAAGTGGACCTATGATCAGCGGCTAACGGCCGGAAATCTGGATGATGGGACGGCCATCTCAGGTCTTTCGATCATGGCACGCCCATGCTCCCATTCAACATCGGCAGTCTCGCGCGCCAGTGGACCGCGCGCTGAGTCTTCCGAGCGACAAGCCTGGGGGACTGTTCTGCAAGTGAGCCCAGCAGGAGAGGTGCTGGAGGCGCTCCTACGCCACCACCACCACTGAATCCGCCGTCGCTCCGGCGCCCATCATCGGTGCTCCGGTCGTTGTCACGGCCCTTCACGGGCCTGTTCTGTCTCTGTGCCCGGCTGTGCCGCAATTCAAGGCGCGCAAACCCCGGCTTCTGGCCAGAGCCCAAAATCCTGCCATCGTAGATCGACAAGATCTGCGCGCATGCCGGGGAAGTATCTTGGACTTGCCCGACCCACGGCACCAGGCACCCGGCGCTGGTTGACCGACCCAAAACAGATACCTACATGTTGCCCAGACCTGGGAGTCGTCACCCAGCCCGGGCCAACGTGACACCCTTTCTTCAACCCCGGGCCCCAGCTCACTCCACTCCTCCATCTCGAAGGGGTTGCCCTGCCACCACGGCATCATTGGCGTGGGGCACGCAGTCTACTTGGGATCAATACATTGTAAAGAAGCGAAGATGTTTTTGTGATTTCACCCCCAAATCCTTCCAACGCCACTATCTCGGGTATCCTGGACAAACTACTGAGCCCATTATCTCATTGCCTCATTCCCATTGCCCAAACCCTGTCCCAGGCTCATCATTGCTTTCGTATCCAATCGTCATTAGGCCCAAAAAAAAGGAAAAATAAAATAAAATATACAAAAAAAAAAGAAAAAAAAAACCTACACAGTACTCCCGAAAAAGACCAGTCCATGACACCCTGGTCACTTCTATCCACCATTTTTGACATGTTCAATCAATGCTCAGTCTGTCACCTTGTACTCGTCCCGATGAAGCACTCTTATCATGTGGCAGTCATTGCAGTTCCGATGCTGACATTGGTGACACACTGCAGAGACCTTGATGAGCATATCGAGTTCACCACAGGCACACTAGTAGACTTGGGTGTCAGTTGAGATGTTGAAGAAAATGAAGCGGATATCAACTTACGCAAGTCCACATGTCGTGAGCGTCTGTGAGGAGTTCGTTTTGCTTCTGCTTCTTCGGGGGAGATGCATCAAAGTCTGGCCCCGGCTTGCGCTTGGCACTGACTGGCACGTTCGCCTTTGCGAGAAATTCGGGGCTTGAGCTCGACCGCTTGACAGCGGTCTGAATGCTCAGATCAAAATGGCTCTTGTCACCCTTGTCATCGTCGCTGCTGAGATGCTTCCACTGGCTGATACCCACCTTGCCGAAGCCCTCTCGGCCGCTGAAGTGGTTGTCAATGTGGTCACATCGCTTTGTCCAGGCGTTGACGCCTTCGCTCGCGATTTCTATGACCTTTCTGCAGAAGCCACACCAGAAGCGAGGATCGCAGTGACGCCCAATCCGGCACCGATCCATTCTCTCATCAACCCGTTTCTGATCTGTCAGAGAATGCTCCTTCTGGAGGTGGTTCCTGAAGCTCTCTCGACGGGGACAGATCTTTCCACAGGGCTCCTTGTGGGATGTCTTTGGTTCTTCGCACTTCCAGATCTCGAGCTGCCAGTGCTGGCTGCTCTCGTGCCTCTTCCAGTCATTTTTGCTGCCAAAAGACTTGGAGCAGTTTTCATACGTGCACCCATATGGCTTTTCATGTCGCTTCCGGTGTTTCCTAGAAGCGCTGTTAGTGGTGAAGACAGTTGGATGGGGTGAAACGACTAACTTGAGTTCGCATTGGCGATTGAACCTCTTTGTACACTCTGGACACTGATGCACAAGCTTTTGACTCGCTGAATCCTGGCTTGGAATCGACGATTTGGCAGCATCAGATTCTCCCAGGGCAATTTTGAGGAGATTTTTGGGCATCTTCTTAAGAACGTCCAAGAGTTCATCCTCGTTTTTGCCTCCTAGAAGAGCTGAGAACTCGGCGGTGGGTGGGATTTTTGGCTCTGCGTTGGTCCGCTGGAGTTCGGAACCTGCCATTTTGACATCTGGCTGTTCAGAGGACTTCTTTGTCGGTTCTGAATCCCTGGCCTGAGCTAGGTCTGCCTCAAAGGAGCTGATATCCTCGCTTTCATGATCGAGGGATTCACTGACATCCTCAAGAGGACCAGTGTCATCACTCTGTCGTAGTGAGATCCCGACCTCCTCAGCCAAGTCCGGCTGGCTTGCATCCTGGTAGGAGAAAGTGTCAGCGAGGGAGATCATGTCTTCACTGAAGGATCGATTGATCTCCATGGAGCCTTGACCTGCACCTTTCAAGATGTCTGCCTGCATCAGCATGTCTTCAGAATCTTGGGTTGCAAGGACTGGAGCATCTTTCTCATCCAATGGAGAGGTTGAGTCCTGAAGCATCGAAGTCAATTCATCATCTAACATGATGCTGTGATCGGTAGCCATCGTCTGGCCACCGAGGAGAGATTGTGAAAAGGTAGCAGTGGCGGATTTCTGAAAGCCCGCCGTTGCGTATAAGAGAGCATTGCCACCAACGCCTTCAAGGTCTTTGCCCAGCGCGGGTTGGTTGCGTGAGACGGAACCAAGGTCCTCAGGAAGGGGTTGAGAATCTTGATAAGTGTACTCCTCAAGGTTGTCATCTGCATTGTAAGTTTTGCGATGGATGCGACGAAGGTGAGAACGAAAGTTGTCAGCTCTTGGCCAGAGCTTGGGCTTGCTTTGAGTGCCGCATTGCTCGAGGCGACAGATGTACAGAGTCCCGGCGACTGATCTGTCTGAGTGGACGCTCTTCTTGTGTCTGTCGAGGTCATTCTTTGTGCCAAAGCCGTCCTTTCGACTGCAGTTTGGCACTTCACAGCGGAAAGGTTTGTTGTGCCTGAGGTGATGTTTGCTACGGAATGTTAGATCTAAGCCTTTTTGGGGGTAGATTGTGACAACTCACTTCAGCTCCGACCTTGTCTTTAGCCATTGGCTGCAGTTTTGGCACCAGAATTTGTTAGATTGACCAGAAATGCTCGAAGGCGGGCGCGGTTGGGTCCAGGTCGAAGTCTGAGCGTTGGAGACACTGTCCATGTCCAGACGGCAACTGTTCATGAGCTGTGCAGTGTTGTATGCGTCAGGGCTGCTGTCGTCCTCGTACACTGAGTTGTTCTCAGTAGTGCTGTACGGCGGACGGGTGCTGCCATAGCCGGAGTCGTCATTGGCCGTGTCACACTCTGACAGCGCAGGCCTGGTTCTGTACTGATGGAACGAGGGTCCTGTAGCTGCGAACGACAGGTTGTTTGGCATCTGGGGGAAGTTGTGAGGATGGGTAGAAGCATCAGTGAGAATGATGTTTTTTGGCACCCAAGGGCCATCCATGTTATAGAATCGCTTCAAGTTCCATGGATCGGGAGCAGAATTCGAGCTCTGCTGAGTCGATGCAGGTATGCCGGAGCCGTAGCCTTGGCTTGAGCCTAGCGGCTCGGAAGCCTGGTGGCGGGATTGATCCGAGTTGGAAGAATCCATGGTCAAGTCCTAGTTTTGGGGACAAGATATTCAAGAACAGAGGACGGCGGTCCAAACAGCTCGACTCGTCCTGTTAACCGAGAGGAGCGGTGGTCACGAGCATATAAAGGACTGCTGCTAAGTGGCCAAATGGAAGATGAACGTATACGAGGGCAGGACACAGTGCGTTTGTTTGGAAAAGGCCGCGATGGGCTGCTCTGAACATCAGCGAGGCCGAATACTACAAGGATAGAATTGTAACCTACACCTGAAACTAGTATAGCTGACAGATGTTGATGCAAACAGGAGATGGGCATCAACCAGGACGAGCAGGGTTGATCCAAGAAGGAAGAGTTTTTGTTGAATGATGGTTGGCAGGTAGTATACAGGTCTAGGGAGCTAGGAGTGTGGCGATGTGGATTGACAGCAGTGGTGATGGCGGCTGGTGTCGTTGGCCCACACGGCGGAACACAATAGAAGCAAAACTAGAGTATGAGGCAGACCAAAGGCCGATGCTAGTAGTGGCGAAGAAAACGCCGACGATGCGGCAAACAAGGAGGCGCTCGTGAATTGAGAATGAAGAAGTAAGGATGGGGAGCGGAGGATAGAAATGAATCAGGCAGAAAGGTGAGAGGAGGACCGGATGTGGGGATGGACGGGAAGAAGGGGTGGGGGAAGTTGAAAGACTCGCAACTGATGAGGACGCCTCTCAGAGCCTCAAGCCAGGATTTGAACGAGCTGGCAGAGAGAGAGAGAGTGTGTGTGTCGCGGTGCTATCGTGTGAAGGCGGAATGGAAGGGGCTCTGAAAGGGGAGTGGGGAGTTGAAACGGCGCTGTGGGGATTGTTTGCCTTGTTACGGCGGCCGAGTTTTGGTGGTGGTGAGGTGGTGGTGGGTGGTTCGCAAAAACGCAGAGCAGCAGGGTCGTTAAGGACGCTGGTGGTCTCGCAGCGGCATGGACGCAGCCGGCGCAAACAATCGAGGGCCAGACGGGCGCATGGAACACGCCACGTCGCGGGAGACGGAGGCACGGGGACGCGATGGCAGTGCAGCACCGTACAGCGCAGCGCAGGTGCAGGTGCAGGTGCAGATGCGAGAAGAGCAGGAGAAGGGGGAATGCGAACCGACCATGACGGAATTCCTCGTCGAGGGCGTCGTGTCGTACATGTCACTGACCTTGCCTTGACCTCCGGCTCCTCCAAAAAGTCGTCCCCCATCCGCCTTGCTTTGTCCACTTTTTCCCCCAGAGGCACGTCCCCGGCCAATCACGACCCGGGATCAGCCACCCATGGCGTGCGAAGGTCCAAGGCAGCCGCGAGGCAACCACGAGGCAGCCAGCTAAAAGCACTCACTTGCTCACTAGTCGAGTTGCCTTCAGAAATTGCGAACCACCGCACCCTTTGGGCATCGACCAAATTGCGACGTGACAGGCGCATGCATGCGTGCGGCCACCGTTGGTCTCTCTTTTCTCGTTTTCCATCCCACGTCTCCTGTCCCTCGGTCGCCCAAAAGAAGAAGAAGAAAGAAAAGAGCACCAATGTAAGGAAAGCACCTACGTTAGTAGGAGGTAGTGCCCAAGTATGCTGCATGCACGCATGCGCGCCAGCGTGCACACGCACTTGCACTTGCATCACGGAAAGCAGCACTTTTCAACACATTTGTGGCTTCCATGCTTTGCTACCTGAGCCGCCTCCGCCACCTCCGACGCTGGCTCTTTTGCA
The DNA here is from genome assembly GCA_022837005.1 of Calonectria pteridis. Classification (NCBI taxonomy): domain Eukaryota; kingdom Fungi; phylum Ascomycota; class Sordariomycetes; order Hypocreales; family Nectriaceae; genus Calonectria; species Calonectria pteridis. Next base: position 133,071 of record JAKZGU010000076.1, on the reverse strand, counting down.
AATGACATGATTTCTTCCCCGTCGCATCAATCGCAAACACACTCGATACGACCTCCATCTCACCGCCATCTTTCTCCCAGTACGCAACATTGCAGCCGTCGGCGAGACACGCCCGCTTTTTCATTACCTAGACACCGGCCCGTCCAACCCACCTCGACAAAGGCCAAGCCTCAAACTCGATGTATGACGGAACGCCCGCAGCACCTTGGGACGTCGATTCACCAGGGGGGCTGTGTCTGCGCACTTGCGCAGTTGCATGTCAAGTCTGTCGCGGGTGCCAAAAAAGCAATGTTGCTGCCCAGCGATGCTCGAGTGAGCTTTCGCTGACCTCGTACCTTGATGGCTGGCTCATTACCTGACCCCTTGTTTCCGTTTGTCCATGTTGTGTGGTCCGCAGTAGACCATCAAATGGCTTGCTCTGGTTCCGCTAGTTGTATGCTTCTTTCCCCAGCGAATCGCATCATGCGGTCGGGGTACCCTGTACAAATTACCAGAGCAAGGGGGGCCCGAATAATTAATTTGTTTATCTAATGCCAGTAACCAGTAGTTCGTTTGCGTTGGATGTACTCCACAAGCGGGATAATGATCTCTCGCTCATAGGCCTGTATTTCTTGTAGGCAGCACTCTCATCCAAAAGTTTTAGCAAGGGCGAACAATATCATCCTGGAGTCTAGCGTTTGAGAATGTCTGGTGTGTAATCGGTGGGGGCTTTACTGCCCTCAATTTGATGTCAAATATAGAATACAACATAATATATATTTTTTTCCCTATTAAATCCAGCCAGGGAGCTACGGGGTGGCTGATCTCTTCGCTTCCTCGTTTTCGTATGCTGCACCAACTATGGGCCTTTTTTTCTTTCTTTTTCTTTCCTAGTTATCGGCAGGCTCTGTCTCAGGTTTTTCCTTTTTTACGAGTCGGGCTTTTGAGGGCTTGATGAAATCAGAGACATGGACAAATCTGGATGGTCGCATGAGGGGCCGGCCCCTCTGTTGTCCCACCGCCGGACGGCCCGTGTTGGTGTCGTTCGTTAAAAGAGGGCCCTTGATACAGTACATCTCGGCGCCGCTGACTCCGCTCGATCTTATTTTGACATGTCACTAATGCCGAGAATCGTTTGAAAACCGGGTAGCTGGTGCTATGTTTAGCGTTGTTTCTTGGAGGGGGGTTTCATGTTTTGATTGTCATCGCGGCCATTAGCTTCAACCGTCCCGTAAGGCTGTTAGTTGGAGTCCATCGATGCCCTCACCTTGTACTTGTATGCTTCTTTTCATAGCAGTGAATATCGTCTCATGTCTGTAGATTTGCCTTGGTGATAAAAAGAAAAAGCCCCGATCGATCGATCTCTGGCACACTCGTATCGAGTCTACCACTTGAGATCGGAAAGCCATCGTATGCTGTGTAACCTCCAAGGGGGGCCCCTCTCTCCCCTCCCCCCTCGGGGAAGCCTTGCTCATCCACGACACGACAACTCACATGCCCTAAAACAAAACAAACAAAAAAAAAAAAACCACAGGCCCCAGGGCTTGCACCTGAGATCCAGGGCTGCTGCTCCTGAGGGCCCAGACTCGCGACCACCCCCACACCATGTACACCCCGTCCTGCTTCCTCCAAGTGTGCTGTGAGACACGAAAAGCACCACCAAACGCTGCCAGTTACGTCGGCTACAGCAACTTCTATCGGATTATATGCTTTTTGCTGCCTGCACATGGCCCCTTTGAGCAAGACCTGAATGCACGGTGAGCATAAGCGGCGCAAACATGAAGCCATAACTGGGTTGTAGATCCCTGGGAGGCTGTCGAGCACTCGCACATCGTCCCGAATAACTTCGGCCCTGGGGCGTCAGGGGTGGCTATTGTAAACTGTGAACATGGGTATGGACATGGTCATGGACATGGGGCACATGGGGCATGGCTTGCTCGAGTGTCTCTGTCTGTATCGCTCGTTCGCCACTGGGATGAGATCATGTTTTCTTGTTTGTTGGTGTTGTAGTCGCTCTCTCGAGAAGCGTTTGCAAGGGGATTCAGGTATAAAAGAGGAGACAAATCCAGCCGTAGTTTGGCTGATTCCACCCCATCGACCTCAATCATTCATCGCTCTTGCTTGACACTCCAACACTGCCTCTCTCTGAGCCTCCATTCACCGCCGTGACACCCTCAGGTACAGACAATCAATGTCCCACCTCGCCCTATATATATGCTCACATCTTCCTCCAGACCATAAGACACTCGGCCAGACTCGCCTTCAAAGACTAAAGATTCCCCAAACCCACTACCTAAACTCCCCTCAAGACACTCAACTCTCTTTTTCCTCCACCTCAACCCTTCAAAATGTGTGACTGGGAAGAATTCCTCTTTCTGTGCGGACACTCTGCCCTCAGGCTCAAGTCTTACTGTCATTTTGCCCGTAATGACCCTAAACATCAATGTCTTGGGGTCAAGGTCCTGCGAAACTCGTGGAAGCAGTCGGTTGTTTGCGATGACTGCATCAGAGCTCAGCAGCAGGATGCCCTCAAAGGCTAGTAGACTGCTCCTTGGGCAGCTCGGGGTGGTAGCCATGGTGGGCAAGTTAGATGTGCCACCAGCGCCCCATAGTGACGGCATGGCTTTCCGAGCCACCTAATAAAGGTTTCGGAACAAGTGCTGGTTTCTTGTTGTATACCAGTTTTAGCTAGGCGTCTTGGTGGATATGGGTTCATGTCGGGCTGGGGCTTGGGACTTGGTTGCTCGTGTGTTTTGCGGACAGACTCAGAATGTGCCTTTTTTCAACCTGTCATAAAAAAAAACTTGGATTTCGCCCATAAAATGCTTCATTCATCAGATTTGTGATGGTGATTCCTTTTCGTGTGTGGACATGACTACCGCCACACATCCTTTTGCGTCTACGTGAGTGAGGTGTTAGTAATGAAGCACATGGACTTTTATGACCTCGACAGATTCCGGGTTCATGCTGATTACTGGATCCTGGAAAATAGCACTGCATTCATGCGGCCAGCCCTTGTAGTGTGATCTGAGTGCCACCACACCCATTTTCTTTGCTGGTAATACGGGGCAATGCTGATCCGGGGGCCACAGAGCTTGGTTTGTGCTGTGCAACATTCATCTAGGTAACGGAACAGCACAATTGGTCGGCGAGAAGGGAAGGGCCACCAAGAGATTCCTGTCATCTACTGCAGCCCCTAGACACGAATCTGAGCCAATCTATAGTTTGTGACGATTGCCGGCTTGCATGGTGGGCTGCATATGGGTGGGTGTCCGGGGCAGCCCCCGTGATTAGATCTACGCATCCGAGACGGTTGGGAGATCTCATTTCCTCAAGACAACAAGTCCAAAAGAGTAAGGAAGACTAAAATGAGTGCTACGAGATACGATGCCCAGCATTGGCGTGGGTTTGGGGGTAACATAATGGTCGCAGTGTGAGAGGGCAAAACGGCTTGAGCCCCTCCAGGAGACATGGCAACGCAGCTTCACAACAGCGGAGAATACAAACTCGGATGGTCGACAGGACACGAGGGGAGACGCAGAGAGGGTGAGATTAGGCGGGATCGCGGCAATAGGCATCGTTTACAATTTGAGTTGGTTGGTAGGACATGGCTCGGCTAGTCAATCCATGTTTGTGGCGCCCTCTACGACGCCGACGACGTTGTATCGCTTGGAAAAGAAGGTGACCCAATCGTTCAGAACCCCCTTCTCCTTCTCGCTGAGGTCCTGCCAGTCGGGTCGGACGTCGTGGGCCTTGGTGGATGTCATGCCGAGGGCTCTGGAGGCGTCCTTTCCGGCGAAAACTAGGGGGAGGGTTGTTTGGTCAGCAATCGAGCGTGGGCGCGCGGCGGCGGGTGGATTGTCGTTACCGTTGTACGAGCCTCCTGGCTGGTAGGCCTTGTTGCCCGTCACGTCGTAGACCTTGCCCTGCAAGAAGGAGCTGTCAGTGGATGATTGCGACGGCGGCGGGAGGGACGGGACGCACCTTGATGGCGACATAGCACTTTTCACCTTCGGCTCCTGGAGATGGTTGTTAATGGGGGATTCATGATGGCGGGGTTGCGAGGGGCGCACCGTTGGACTTGGCGAGCAGCTCCAACGAGATGGGGTCGTCCTTGGGAGGGTCCAGCTGGACAGGCGTTTTGGGCTCGAACTTTCCTCCGGTCATGGTGAGTGAGGTGGCGGGATGGCGTCGGGTTGCTGCTGCTGTTGCGGTTGTGTTTTTGTCAAGAGGGAACGCGGGTGCGGTTTCGAGATTCCGTCATGGCTCGCCCGCATCAGCACCCCACCAAAAACTAATCAAGCCTCGGCCGGCCTCTAAAATACAGGCGACTCCATTGGTAGGCACCGCTGGCTGAGCTTGCGGCTGGGCCCTGCGCCGTGGCTCGCATCTCTCCCCCAAGCTTGGCCCCACAATTCCCCGAAACGGCCCGTGCTCCATTGACAGAGAATGGCTGCATCATGGATTGGACCATCACGACTTTGCGCCTCTTCACCCCCAGCTGTCCGCCATGTCGGTATCGGCCGTCGCCTCGTTGCGGCCCCTCCGCGGCCAATGTCTCCGGCATGCCTCCTCCGGTGTTCTATCTGTTCACCTGAGGTCGCGCTCCGCCTCGGTCCTCATCCGCGCCGTGATACCCCTCCGGCCCGAAGCTGTGCAGCGCCGTTTCCAGTCGACCTCAGGCGCCAGTGCCTCCCAGGGTGATGCCAACAAGGACCTCGCAAACAAGCAGAACCAGCTTCCAAATAAGCAGCAACCTGTGCAGCAGCAGATTACATTCCGAAAATTTGCGGCTCGTGCCCTCGGCGCCGGTCTTCGGAGTCTCCTGGTTGCTATCAGCCCGGCTGGTATCAAGACGGCCTTTCGCCAAAGCCCTGGCGCAACCATCCTCGCATTGGCAGTGTATGTTTGAATGGATCGCATTGCCTCAATTGGCCATTGCTAACACCGTACTAGCCTTGTAGTCATCGGTATTGTTGCCGGCTACACTGTCAAGCTCTACTTTACCTACTTTTACCACTCACAATTCACGAGATACCCCAAGCCCATCGCAAACTCCCTCCGACGAGCCCTCTACTACACAAACATTGCCCCTGATGCTGAGCTGGCCCTGAAATACTACAAGCGCGCTATGGAACAATGTGCCGAGTTTGGTTTGGACCCTTTCTCCGACGAGGTTCTCGGTATTCGAATTCAGACTTCATACTGGCTACAGAAGATCAACAATTACAGTGGCACCCTCCAGGTCCTCGAGGGTATTCTAGGAGATCTCAAGAAGTGGATTGCCGTTATGGAGCAGTCGGTTCGCGAAGGCAAGATTGACAATGCTGGCAAACTTGTGACCCCGGCTTCAGAGAAGCCTGAGCCCGCACAGGCTAAGCAGGAGGACGGAGTCGAGTCTGCAGACAACACTGATGAGGATTTCGTCCCCGAGAACCTTTGGCACAAGCGCCGACGTATTCTAGCCAAAGCTATCGGTGTTTCCGCAAAACTAGGAGAGTTGTATTCTGACGAGCATATCCTTGACCCTGACAAATCTCAAGAGCACCTGATCTGGGCCGTCGAAACCACACTGAACGAGTTTCGCCGTCGCAAGACCGAGGGTGTCAAGGAAGGTGAGGGTGACTGGCTTTCCCCCGAGGAGACAGGCAGCACCATGGAATCTCTTGGCCGTGACTACGAGAGAAAGTCTCAGTTCCATCTTGCTATCCCGCTCTTCTTCCAGGCTCTCCGTCTCTGCGAATCTCCCTGCCACCGCGCCATCATCATGAACAACCTTGCCGCCACGTTCGCCCAGCACCCCATCTTCACGCCCACTCTTGCCGATGAGCCCTCCACTGCCATCCAGGGACTTCGCGACCCAGCCATGCCAACCACCCGCAAGGATTGTCTGGAGGCTGCCCTTAACTGGTCCAAGAACGCCTACCAGCACGCCATGGACGTCAAGGGCGATGAGCGCACCCCCGAGTGCGACGAGGCCTGTGCCGTTGCTCTTTGCAACTGGGGTGACGTTGCCGCCATGATGGGCAACCCCGAGGTCGCCCGTAAGAAGTACAACCAGTGCATCGAGATGAGCAACAAGCTCGATTTCCCCGAGGGTATCAAGCAGGCTCGTGCTGGTCTTGAGAAACTCAAGGCTGCATCTGCCTGATCAATTGGTCCCAATTGGTACCAGCCTTTCGCCCCCACCCACCAAACCGAGCCCTTTCCTAGACTTTGAAAGCAAGTCATCAAAGGGACACACTCTTGTCATATAAGAACCCCGAAATCAAAAGACTCCACTATGCAAATACATGCTTGGCCTCTTATGAGCAAGTCATGTTTGCCACCTGCCTAAAATCTGGGCAAGGAGCTTGTACTATCAAGATAGACTAGGATGAGAATTGTACGAGAAACAATTGTATTGTGTTTCTAAGGTATACCGTGTCAAAATTCTGAAGACCTTTTGGCCTCTATAGCAATCAGTTGATACCACTCCCAATCATGGGCGAGCTGGCCGATCCCGTATAGCAATGCCCATCATCTTTGAAACAAATTAATCCCGTACCTGAGCTCCCAATAGAAACCCGATGACCCGCTTTGGAATACCTTACGCCGTGCTCCACCATCCCATTTCCCATGCGCCTCAAGAGAACCCCAGTTCGTAATCTATGCCATTCTTTGTCTTTTAGCGTCCAAGCCAGTAGCTGTCGATGCGCCGGTAGTGGAGCTTTCATTCGCGGGCAGATCTGCTAATGGCGGCCTCCCGACGTTGTTGTCACCTGGTGGTGGCCGTTTCATTGTTGGCGGCCGGTAAGATCCCCTATTTGCGAGCGGGCTGCCTATCCCACCGGGAGCGCCTATTCGACGAGTTTGATCCAACGAGGGATTCACAGCGTTTCCTCGGGCACTCTGTGAACTAGGAAAGGACGGGCGAACAGGTGTAAAGCTGCTGGTATTTCCATGTGGGGCAGCTGATGACGATTGACTGTTAGTTGGGGCAACGTGCTGGCCGCTTTTGGAAACCGGCTTCGAGGACGTATGGTCAATGCCAGGTGTTTTTCGAATCGAAGGGCTTTCTGCCTTGGGGTTGAAGGCCTGTTGCGCCTGAGGCATTGATATGCGAGCATTGGTGGCGCCCTGGATGCTCGACTCGGGGAGCTGGTTGACTGCTCGAGCCGAGAAGAAGCCTACAGTCTCAGGCATCTGCCCGTTGGGAGGGCCAGGGGGTGGGCGAGGACCGGTGGCTTGGTTTGGTGTCGTCGTTCGAGGCGGAGGGCCGGGTTGAGGCCGATTATAGCCCTGATTGGGAGGACCGGGTCGAGATTGAGGTTGGTTTGGCGTTTGAGGGGCTCTCTGAGGAGGACCTCCGGAGAAGGACCTGCCTGTTTGTTGGGCGTTCTGTTGCTGTACTGGAGGGCGGGAACCGTTCATCTGGGGTTTCTCACTCGGGGCTTGCCCGTTAATATGCGTAGATAACGTAACTTCGTCAAAGGCATCGTCTTCTGGGACACAGAAGTCGGCCTCGTCAAGCTCTACAAACATTCAGCCTCAATCTCGTCAAACCCATCTGAAGATAGCATACCGCCAAGAAAATCCTCGAACGAGTCTGCCACGGCAGCAGGCTCCTTCTTAACCAATGACGTCGTTGTGGCAGAGGTTGTTACTGGTACTGTTGCCGGTCCCGTTACTGGCGGGGGTGGGAGCGCTCTCTCCGTATTTCGCTTGACATAATCTGAGTGGCGATGCAGATTGTCTTGATCGAACTTCTTGACAGGCTCAGCCTTGAGCTTGGTCACCTGCTTGACATAGTCCTTGTCATAAATGCAGTTTCCGAGCACATTGCCAAAATTCCTCAGAGCTCGCTTCAGCGCGTCCGTAGTACCCTCCTTCTTGGCCTTTTCAAAAGCCATGGCTTTCCCCTTTGCATTTTCGATCGATCCGTATCCGATATCTTCATGATAGGTTCCGTCACGAAGAGTGACACGAACAATAACTGACAAGCCGATGCTCACACGTTGTGTTTGGGGGTTCTCGTCGGCGAAGTCGACCTGGATATTCTGGATTGATGATGACCAGCCATTGAAACCGAATACTTCGTTTGCGAGCGTGATGCACTTTTCCGCAGTGAGGTAATGCACTTTGGAACCACCCGGACCGGCGCGTGCGGAGATGTACTCGGGGCCAAGCTGCTTGTCGAGCCTGGAAGCAATAGTAGCGATTTCCTTGGCTGTCCATTCGGAGACCCGGGGCTTAGCCTCCTCGAAAGGGTTGGTCACCGCCGTGTGTTGATCGCCTGGACTGGAGAAGTGTTAGTGTATTGGAGAGTGAATTGATTGTTTGTGCACCGTGGGACGTACGCAGGCATGATGAAAGCAAGCAATTCACACCGGGTTGATTGTCATTCAGGTAGGATCTTGATGTAAATAAGTCCCTGGGAATAGATGCTTCACTGATAGGCCAGCGGTGACACAAAGGTGTTGCTCTGGCGGAGCACGCTTGACTGGGGTTTGTGAGGACGGGACGCGTTCATGAACGACGATCGCGCGTTCTGCCTAACATGACGGGAGAGCACGTGACTTCCTCTTTGCTTTCAAATCGGGCTCCATAATTCGTTCCTGCGGCCCCAACGGGATGCCCCGCCACAGCCCCACTAGCTTTGTGCGACTGCCTAAGCTAGGAGGGAGCTCTGATTAGAGGCCGTTACTCTTGGGCTGGCGAGCCTCGGCCCTTAGTATGCCATGAGCACTTTGTGAATTGCGCCCGACCTGCGAGCTCCCCACAGGGGCAAAAGTGATGAGGGGACACAGAAAAAGCCACAGCGTTTACCGCTTTGCTTTTAGCCGGCTGCGGGGTGGTCTGGGCGTGGCAGAGCTTGCATAGTCGTGGTTGGCGTGTAAGGCCTTGATTGATCAGGCATAGGAAATTTGATGAGGTGTACAAACGATGTGAAATAATGCCACAATCCATAGCGTCTTCGCCACAGCCCTTTTGTCATCCTATGGCAAATCTCTCCAAAGAAGCAAGCTCACTCAATCATTGTGCCCGCCACTCGTGCAAGATATGAGACACTGACTCTGGTGCGTGTTCTGCTGGTCCATTCGCAGATGTTCCAGTGCTTTGGCAATGAGCAGATCTTCATTTCAATGTATGATCAGACATACCGTCTTTTTATCGCAGAATACGTTTTCTTCTTCTTCATCATGTACGCATGTCTTAAACGAGCATGGTGCATCACTCACCGCAAAAAGCAGTCGTCAGTCTAGTTGCTGACATCACCAATGCATCCGTGAGAGCTAATCCTCAGTCTCTCCAAGATTGTTGACTAATGCCTTTCGGATCGCATCGCATTTGACGGAAAGGGGCCACCAACACGTTGCACAACATAGTGGGACTTAGTTAGATCTAATCCGCGTTGGTAGCTAGCCCCTAGTCGAAAGACTCTAAGACGAGATAAAGTAAGACAAAAACAACCAAAAAACATTGCATCACGCATAAAAATCTTGCCGAGGATAAATCACCCTCCCCGTTTTCTCCTTTTGCTCACTGTGCTTTTCTGTGTAACAAAGCACAATGGATTCGAGCGTACAAGCGTTTAGATCTCAAGTCAATGCCGCTTGCCGTATCTGTCGCCGCAAATCCACAATGTCCATGCTCCTTCAATGGAAGCGAGGCAGAAAGAAGCACGGGCACTAAGCCTGATTCAACCCCGGCCTCTCAATCGCTCCTCACGTTGACCCCTTGCTTGGTTGAGATGAAGGAAGGGCAGAGCCCACTTGGAACCTGTTTTGGAATCAACCCGTGGGGGGTAGTTTGCGAGCTTTCGGCCGAACCTACCTGAAGTTGCACTAGCAGAGGAGCTGTCGTATATGCAATGGGTTTACGGACGGCTGCCGATCACATAAGAATTGGGGAGCAAACGTCACATTGGTGAGGGGAATATGGAGAAAATAAATGCCGCTTGAACCACGTTGTGATTGAAATCATGCTCCCAACGTCCAGGACAGAGGGAGATGACGGGCAAAAAGTCGATCTACATACATGAATCGTGTGGTCTGACCACGTCTTGAGTACGAGAGAAGGAAATCCAGATACATTACTAATCCCTGCTACTCATGAGTGCAGAAAAGGGATATCAAGAAATGCAGACAAAAAAAACGCCGTCCAACCCCAGCCGTGACATGAAATGAGGTGTCTGAGAAAGTCTATGCCAGCCATTGATGCCAAATGAAAGCCGTCACACTGATGCCGTCGTGATATGTGCAATGATGACTCGTCCGAAGCGCCGTTGTTATGCAATTGTTTTCCTCTTGGGAGGGTTGGTTTACCAAGGTCCGACTCGGACAGTAGCACTGTATGTTCCAGACACAAGCTGGTTCAGGATGGAGTTCGAGTCCGCAGGGTTAGAAGACGATCCGTTGCCGTTGTGTCCCATCCATCCGACATTATTAGCCATGGCACTGATGGCGCTGCTCAAACGCCCACCAGATTGCTCGTTGTGCCGTGACAGAGTTTGGTCCCATCCTCCCGAGTGCAAGTTGAAACCGCCGCCGCGCTTGGCTGCCTCGTTAATAACTAGAGCCCAAGCCTTGGAGATTTCTTCGTATGCATTCTCCTTGTGGTGGCGATAGGCCTGGGGCTCCCAGTCGGGGAGTTTGTGAATGAGATTGGTGGCGCCATCGAGGAACTGAAGCGACTTCGTGGGCTGCGTCTCGATGGGAGGGAGGAACTGAGGAGTAAAATCTGAGAGGGCGTCAATCAAGGCAACCAGGGCGTCCTTGACTCGGTAGTAGGTGTACTCGGCGCTCGACTGGCCGTAGGGGGCGGCATCCTTCAGCTTTTCCAAATACCCATCCAGAACGTCGAGGGCGGAGGAGACGGTAGGGCGAGGGGCGCCGGAGACGACTTCATGGCCGATGTCAGGATGTTGCTCGCATATGCGTTCAAGCACGGTTCGAAGCTGCTCAGTATCGAGGGTCTCGAGGAGGCGAGGGAGCGTGAGCGGTCGGCCGATTAGTTCGTTCGATCGGACCTTCTTTGATGGTCGTGCAAGGGGTCGGGAGGAGATGGCTGGGGAGCTCTGAGGCGACATGGTCTCATCGCCATCCTCGTCGGCTTTTCGCTTTCGGGTAGTCATGTTGTGGAAGGGCGAGACTGAGGGGGTGTGAGTAGTGAACGATGGAGTGGTGGTCAAGCGGAAATGACGGGAGTAGGAAGCAGAGGACGTTAGAAGAGGGATGGGGAAGGACTCACGAGATCGTTGGGGAGAGAGACGAGGGTTCTCGTGCTGGTGAGGGAATACGGGAGGCTGTGGTGAGAGCAGAACGTTCATGGTGAAGATGAAACGAGACACCGGAGTGCGCTGGGCGGCAACGGTGTCGGAGGTTGGCTGAGGGGATTATTGATCAAGTACAGTGCAGGCGAGGGCGGGTGCAGTTGATAAAATCAGTCGGGAATGGCCGCGGGCGCCCGAAAGACGATGATGAAGGAATCAACCGTCGACGGCAGGATGCAGCGAGCGTCTCGAGTTGCCGCCGGACAAGCAAACCTGAAAGTGTGGAGGAGGAGAAGGGAGGTCGGGGGAGTGCAAGAGCGGGAATCTTAGTAGAAAGCGGTCAACAGCGTGCGGCATGGGTGCCCGGGCGAAACGCACCGGCCTAGGGCCAAAAAAGATTGCGTTGTTATGGGTAGCGTAGCGCCGGTACCTGGTAGGTCGTAGGGCCGCAGCGCCGCAGCAGCGTGCAGGATCTGGGACAGACGAAGGAACAGGGTACGGGGATGCAAGCGCAGGCGGGAACAGAAATTGAGGAGAAGAGAGGCTCCGAGGAGAAAAGGCCAGACGGGGAGGAAAAGGATTGGGCCGCGTTTTTGTGATTGCGTGTTCTTGCCGTCTTTGCTTTGCCTCGGGATCCGCAAGAGACAGAGCTGATGAGACAAGGGAGGAAGACAGCAGTGTCGAGACGACGGCCAAGAGATTTCTGTTCTGGGGGGGAACCTAGTGAGTGCTGGCTTGCGCTGCACTGCGTTGGTCAGTGAAGTTGCAGCAGCCACAGAGCCAATGATTCGCCTCAGGCGACAGCTGGGTCACCCACCTCCCCGTTGACCCTGGATCGAGTTACGTGACCTGGTCCAGCACACCAGAGGCGATGTGCCACACGTGACGCCGGGCCCTCGGGCGCCTGTTAGCGGGAGAGCTGGTGCATGGTGGGGGAGCCATGGCGCTGCCGCGTAGTGGGCGATAGTGGGTGGCCGGTGCCTCTTCGCCGCTAGGGAGTGGGCCACAGGTGGCATGGCAGTGGGGCATCTCAGCTCGGTTGTTCTCTGTTGCCATTCATTGCCGTTTTGGCGCCGCCGTCATCTTTGCCCCTCTACGACATGCGTACTTATACATCTGCGACTATCCCATGTAGTCGTCCCTCCTGGTCGACAAGTGACCCTTTGTTGGCGTCATGATCTGTGCTCGGCGCGCGGCTGCTTGCGCTGGACGCTGAGCGGTTTTTCGCCTGCTTGCATCTGGCCCAGGGTGAATCAACGCATGCCACGGCCAACACGGCCTCCATTTCGCTGCCGCTCTGGCCAGGCTCTCTCGCCTCGGTCTGGCCGGCCGGTTACGGCTTGTGGGCGGCGCCTGGTTCCTCCTGTGGCCCCCGTCCCCGGTCCGGCCTTTTTTCTTGTACAACCGGGGTCTGGTTTTCTTTTTTGTTCCAAGGCCCTTTCAAAGGATGCTGAAACGGTGACATGGGCGCAAAGAGAAGACGAATTACTCGCTGCAGCGCTAGGGCGCATTCTTGTTTTGCAGGTCTCGCCTGTCCCCTTTGTCCGAATCTGGCGTGGCGCAACATCCCACGCGGTCCCATCCACAAGCTGTTGACGTCTCGCAATTGCTCAGGCCAATCCCGGACATTCATTATTTGGTCATCCGTCCCTTTGGGTGAGACTAGCAGACCCCTCCTACACCATCCTAGACAAGACACATTCGTAAACTCCCGCCTTAAGACATACCAGCCAGCCATTTTTGACTTTGGAGTCTGAAATTTGCTCTGCAGCGCGGCCAAACTCTGGCAGCCTGCCTTTGCAGCACCCACCATGTGCATCGCTGCAATGCCGCAATGCTGCTCTGTGGCTCTGTAGCTCTGTGGGGTTGTCGCCCACCGTTTAGGCCCATTCGATCTGCGCTGTCGCATCCACATCCTCTCCTGGTTGGGCATGTATCGGCACCTCCACATCAGAGACAGCTGGCGTGTGATGCAGCAGTTGATGGATGGCACCAACAAAGTCTGCGGCTGCAAGGGGAAAAAAGAAAAGAAATTCAACATCGATCCCAACTGAGACACCGCCTTTGGGGCCTTTTTTTTTCTCCTGTCCTGACCGTAAATCGCCCGCGATCCCCCCTTACATGACAGCGCGCGATTCCGTTTAGCCCCCAGTGTAGGTTGCAGCAGCTTCGTTTAACACCGCAATCGCAATCCAGCCCCCTGGGGCACGAACTTTGATACCACCCAACTGGTCGAACCGGGTTAACCAGGTTCATTGCTTCGGCATACGCACTCAGCTCCCTTTTTAGCCACTTATAAAAATTTCCGAGCACTTCTTTTTGACTTTGATCCGAGCTCTACGTGACCATTTTCATCCAGGTAATTCCTAGTCTGGAGCTCAAGTTTCCGTCGTCTCATTTTGAGCCCCTCCCTTCTTTTTTCGCATTGACTTTCTAACCCCCCCTTTCTTGACTAAATATGGATGGTTTGGGGAAACGTGATGAATATTTTCGTTTAGATTCATGGGAAATACTCGTACAATCCCTGAATCTAGAAGGTTGACAGAATCGATCGGAACCGGTCTCCGTCGCCCCGTATAAGTCCCCGCGATCCAGTTGCAGGGACCATGACAGCCCCACATTTTCAGCTAGCGTCTGTTATCTCTTATCGATTAGTGCCCATCACTTATCGTACGGAGAAAAAAAATTCTGGTCGCAAAGAAAGCTAGTCCTCGCTCCGTGGGCCTGGCATTTGTTCATCATTCCGACATTCACAATGGCTACCAAAGAGAAGAAGGAAAAGAAGTCGAAGAAGGCCGTCAAGCCAGAGGCCGAAAAGGTCGACGATGACCAGGTAATGGAAAACGTCGATGCACCCTCTGCGCCTGAGCAATCCGATGAGCCCGCCGACGCGACCACTTCGACCAAGCGCAAGGCCAATCTCGAGGAGATTGAAGTCGATGTCAACCTTCCGGAGCCCCCCTCGAAACGAGCCCGCCGTGCCTTGAAAAAGGGCAAGGCCCTTCCCGCCAAGGAGGGTAGCGACGGAGAAAAACAATCTGGCGAGTCCAAGGACAAGAAGGACAGTGGTCGTTCCGAGCATGGTGTCTGGATTGGCAACTTGCCCTTCTTCTTGACAGTCCCCGAGCTGCGCAAGTGGCTTGTGGACAACTCTGGCGAGGTAATCTCCGATGAGATGATCACACGAGTCAAGCTGCCCACCAACAAGGAACCCGGTCGAGACAAGAGCGCCAAGCCTACCAACAAGGGCTTCGCATACGTCGATTTCACAGACATCGGTCCCAAGGTTGCCGCCATTGCACTCTCTGAGACAGAGCTAAATGGCCGCAAGCTTCTCATCAAGGATGCCAAGTCTTTCGAGGGTCGTCCTAAGAAGGAGCCCGAGCCGGTCGAGCCCGGAGCCGAGGGCAAGACCGAAGGCACCAAGGGAGCGCAGCCCAAGCAGGATGAGAACGCGAGCCGCAAAATCTTTGTCGGAAACATGAGCTTCAAGACCACCGAGGAAGATCTACAAAGGAACTTTGAGAAGTGTGGTGAGATTGAGTGGGTCAAGATGGCCTCGTTCGAGGACACTGGCAAGTGCAAGGGCTACGGCTGGGTCAAGTTCAAGGAGGCCGATGCCGCTGCCTGGGCTGTCAAGGGCTTTGTGAAGATCAAGGAAGAAGTGGAGACGGAACAGGATTTCAAGGACGACGATGACGAGGACAAGGAGGAGTCGCGCCAGAAGCAGTTCAAGACGCGCAAGTGGTGGGTCAACCGCATGCTAGGCCGCGAGCTCAAGATCGAACTCGCCGAGGATGACCAAGCGCGGTACAAGAAGCGATTCGGCAAGGACAAGAGGAACGGCGACGTTGCCAACGACAACCCCCGAAACAGGCCACCGCCTCGCAGGTCAAACGACGGAGGAGAGAACTCGGGTGCGGATGGCGCCAAGCCGCTCAAGGAGGCTGCGGATATCTCCGTGGCCAGATTGACTGGTGCTGTGGTGAAGCACACTGGTAGCAAGATGACTTTCGATTAAGGAAATTTCTGGTGGTAAAATAATAATTGATGTTTACGATACCCCCCACACACCACGATTGCAAGTCTCGTCGTGAGTTGTCATCATTCCCCATGTGTGCATGTTGATCTTCGTTCCATTATTGGCCGCAGTTGGCATATTCGATGTCGCTAACTTCGTGTCGGCTGAGCGGAGGCGATGCGGGCTGCTAATTGGTACTCACCCCGCATCTATTAGACCTGACTGTGATGTAGATTCTCCTCTGTTCACTATTAGAATCATCGCAGCTCGCATTTCATAGATTCACATCTTTTTTCGATGCTGGACCTATCGTGCAACTCATCATTTTATAAACCATGTATGAATCGCAGGTCACATTTACGCTGGACATGACCTGTCCATGGTATGAAGTTCCCAAACCGCAACTTGGATTGACGGAAGCCTAAAAGAGACACGGGCTTCTTATAGATAACGATTATGGAATGATTTGCTGATTGAATTATAGGACTTATCTTGCAAAGAAAAGGTATTGAAGCCTCGGGTTTGCTCTCATCTCAATATACTGATAGACGTCCACTCAGACTCGACCAAGCTCTAGACCAAGTCAAATCTTCAGCTTCTTTCACCTACCACTTCGACCCTTTTCAGCCCTCTCCTGATTTCCCAGAGACGATTGAGGATCGTTCGCAATGGGCGCTGCACCACAAGCACAATGACAATCCCGATGCCCAAAAGATTTACCAGGCACACATGCGGTCCCTCGCGGAGCCCCTCGGTGTACCGCTCAATTTTGAGGGCCCGACTGGGAGTACGCTGCATGCACACCGCGTCATTCAACTTGTTCAATCCTCGCACGGTGCGGATGTGACAAATCGACTGGTGGATGCTCTGTTTCGCCGATTCTTCGGCGAAGGGCAACACCCTGCAGCGGATGATACTTTGATTGCTGCGTGTGTGGAGGCCGGTGTACCAGACGATGAGGCCAAGGCCTTGGTGTCCGACCATGAACAAGGGCAGAGGGACGTTAAGCAGAAAATACGCACAGTAGGTATGGATGTGGATGCAGTACCGGTAGTCATGGTGGAAGGGCGGCGTAGAGACCTAACCCTGACAGGGTTGAAGGAGGTGGCCGAGTATGTGAAGGCGTTGGAGACGATTTTCAAGGAAAGTTCATGATTTATTTCTGGATGAATATATATATATATGCGAATTCATTTATCTATTTGTACCGCAACATTGCTTGAACCCAGGGCCTATGATAGCCCATTTAGAGTCTTTTGTACTTCCATGCAAGCGCCGTCGTTAACCCAATCCACCTAGCACATTGTTAATTATAGGGCGTTTAATACAAGATAATAGATGTGACTTACAAGGACGACGTTTGGAATCTTGTTCCATTCGCTCTTACAGAGGTCCACCTGATCCTGAATAGAATCCTTGGAGTTGGTCTCATCAGACTTTTCCCTATCTGGGACAATGATACCGAGGATGTCGAGGTTGAGCATGTGGTTCATCACCCCCATGAGCTTTTTAGGATCGCCATTGTCGGGACGGTCGACGTCGCAGGTCGGGAAGCTGGAGTTGGTCACGCCGTAGGGAGTTTCCCAAAAGTAGTTGAACTCGTCAATGATGTAATCAACCTTGCTCTCGTCGGCGTGGTAATCTATTTCCTGTTAGTTTGTCACCGTGCTTTGGATGAGTAGGGTGTGAGGTGATGACTGACCCATAAAGACAATAAGACGCGTTCCCTTGTCAATCAACTCTTGCATGGTTGGCCAGTCATCCAAATCGATATGCCCCTTTGGAGACAAGGCATAGTCTCGTAGTCCGGTCTTGTCAAAAACTTCGGCATATTTGCTAACATCGATAGCGTCCCCATTGGTCAAAAGCAGGGTGACAACCTCGTCCGTGTTGTTGCCCATCCAATAGGAGATCTTTTGCAGATAATCTTCCAGGGTGCCGGCATCGAGCAACTCGCAGTAGGTGTGACACATTTGAATGGTGCCATCCTTGTCGTGGGTCTGGGCCTGGAGGAAGCGCACGCCAAAGTCCAATTGCTCAGTCACGCTAATGTGTTGGTTGTCTGCTGGGCTGAGGCCGTCGAAGGCGCTGTTGTGAGTGCCAATGAATGTAACATTGGAGTATTTGCGGTCACAGAGTTCCTTGTAGCCGTTGCAAGCGGCTAGCGCTGCCCCAACAAAGGGAAGTACGGATACAAAACGCATGGTATACAAGAAACGAAAAAGAGTGAATGGGCAGGAAAAGACGGTGCACCAGGCATGCCAATTGGAAAAGTTCGTAAGCTTACAGGAGGGCTACGGCATCTGATATATGCCAGCCATGGTTTGCCAAGGACCCTAGGCAGTTGTCGGAAACCATCCACTCAACTCCTCGGGCATAGCTTCGTCTCGGCCTATCATGTGCGCACAAGCTCTCGGTTATGTGGAAGGAACCAGGGTTTCCTACGAATGCTTATAAGGCCAGGACTGGAGGAGCGGATATCCGCTCGGACGTATCCCACATGTGCTCAAGGGCGCTGAGAATCTCACGCTGCCTCTGGCATCAACCGAGGCGCATGTTGCTGGAAGGCAAATTACCTGCCGTGCCTGGAGGTGCTTTTGATTATTTTAGACGGCTCATGGTGGCGAGTGTTGCAGCAGCAGCCACAAAAGGACATTGATTGACATGCTGGTTGACCAGCGACAGAGGCGGCTGTAGGGCGTGATTTGAGGATGCGCTTTGGTTAGTGGATGGGATATGAAACAAGGCGCCTGCCAGATTGGGTAAGGGATTTTGATCGAGGCGGATCATCCACGGACCACATAGGATTCCAGCTCGTCACACGAGCTTTGCGCTCACCAATTAGCACGGTTTCATGCAATAAAACCATCTTTCCATCTCGGCTTGGCGAAGACGACTCCGGAACGCATTGCATCTGCATCGCATTCTAGTGCCGGGCTGTCAAGGGATGTGGGGGACGATTGGATGCTGAGAGCATGTGAGACTCTTATACTGGCCTATTTGAGATCTGTCAACGAGCATGTAGTCTGAGACATGATTCTACCTGAGCCAGCGAAGTGCATGGAATGACAGAAGGCAAAAAACAAAGACCAGCCCCTGGGCCTTTCTGACGGATGCGACAACCAAAGCCTTGTGGACATGCCATGACGGTTTGCAACGGAAGCGGCACATTAACGTTTTTCCCCAGGTACACATGCCCCAATCTTCCTGGTCCCCTGTCATGAGCCATGTTTGTTTGCAGCCCGTTTGGGCGGCTCATCGGGCCCTCCAGCACCTCTTTTGGAGGCTCCCCAGGGAGGCTACCAGGGCACTCCCGAAACCGGTACCTGAGGAAGCCAAGTTCGATGCCTATTTCCGCCACCAGCTAAGACCCACGACCCACTCTGACGCAGGTGTATCCCACATCCGCATCTTTCAACGCCGCGCCGCGATCCTTACAGGCTGGCCACATCTTTTTTTATGATTTCAAGTCCAACTTCCGCCAACGTACTGCTCCTTTGCATGTTCTCTGTCACCACGCTGCATCCTGAGATGCTCCAGTCCCCAAGATGTCTAGCTATCTTTCCATGCTAGGTTGGGCCTTTCTGCCCGGCGTAAGTAGTCGCCCGCATCCCGTCGCATTTCTGCCAACGCATCACAACGCCGTGAAGGCGCCACCACTTGCAGTCGCTAACATGTCGCCAACTCGCAGATCGCATCCTCCTGGGTTCAAACCATCTACTATGGCATCGCGATCCGCGCAGGCGATCCCAAGCCCACCCCGGGCTCGCCTCGTTTTAACTCCCACCGCCGCGTTATCCAAATGCTTGTCATCACCGTCTACCTCCTCTACACCATTTACGAAGCCGACTACGACATGAGACACCAACCTTCCTTTTATGACGACCTAGGAATCGCCTTTAACGCCCAAGACCGCGAGATCAAGTCTCGTTTCCGTCGCTTAGCCGCCCTCCACCACCCTGACAAAGCCGGCGCTGATGCCCCCGACTCGGCCATCTTCTTTATGCACCTCAAGCAGGTTAGCGATACTCTCTTGGACGGCGCAAAGCGATTTGCCTACGAACGTTTTGGCCCCGAGATTCTGCGCTGGCCCAAGTGCATCACCATCAAGGACTTTGTCAGCCGCGGTGTCATTTCAGGCATCCTGCCTCATTACGGCGTCGCAGGCGCCACAATCTACATCCTTGGTCTATTTGGCTACATGGACTTTGGAAAATACTATAGGTGGCTCATTCTAATCACTTTGTGCACCTTTGAGCTGCATACAGTAACGCGACTCGACTTTCCTCCCTGGGTAACTGTTGTCAACGCTATCCTTACACGGACCAGCTCTCACCCTGCATACCTTCCATTCCAGATTGTTACTCTGGCACGAAAACTCACAATCACATTCTACATCGCCCTCTCTCAGATCGGCCCGCTACTCGCTGTGCATCTTGGAGCGGACCAGAAAATCACCGATGATAACCATGAGAAGGCTCTCCAGGAAAACCTCAACCGCCTGGAGGCGATCGCAGATCAGCTTGACACGGACACCGTCAGACTGCTAGAGATGGAACTTGCCCCGTACAAGGGAGACGCCGATGCAACGAGCAACCTCCAGGGCAAGATGAGGGAGTGGTTGGTACAGAATACCATCCGGGCAGACCCTATGGTGAGAGATGCTCTTGGCACATCATTGAAGCGGAGGAGATTAGACGCTCCAGCGGGAGCCAAAGGGAATCGATAAACCTGAACAAACCAATCTATTATACACCCTGAATAGACCATCAATATCCTGATTTTAAACATGAAAATAATACCAAGCGGATGTCCCCCTCTGCCAATTTACAAATGGGATAAAAAAAGACCAACCATATCAGTAACAATTGTACTCCAGGTCATGAGTAGGCATTATGCAAAAGAGCCAAGTCATACAATCCCCTCTTAATCAAATCGACCCCTAGCGGCTTAACCGCACGCAGCATCTGATCTCCAGCGCCAGTCCGTGCAGAACAGGACTCTGTCTCTTCTATAGCCTCTGCGCGCCACGCGTTTCAATTGGAATCATGCACATGCCGACGAACGCCGACAGGATTAGGGCTGCAGACATGTAGATTGGTGTGGTGGCTCCGTCCCCGGGGATGGTTGCCGCGAGGACAGGGGCCATCAGGCCAGTGATGCGGTTGAGGAAGCTGGCGACGCCGGTGCCCGCGCCGCGGACGGGAGCGGGGAATATTTCCGGAGTGAAGGCGTACAGCACGCCGTACATGATGTTCTGGGCAAAGGCCTCGACGCAGGAGAAGAAGAGCTGCTTGGAGGGGGTGGTGCCGTAGATGACAAAGAGGAAGAGGAAGACGGCGGAAACAAAGGTGGAGCAGGCGAGAGTGCCGCGGCGGCCAAAGAAGGGCGAAGGGTGGTCGACGAGATACGCAGCCAGGAGACTTCCGGGCACACCGAGAACAGAGGCAATGGCATAGTTGCGATAGGTGGTGGCGGAAATGGCGTCCGTCTCGGATTGGAAACTGTCGGAGTCGGAGTCGGAGTGCTGGCGGGCAAAGTATTGCGGGAGGAATGCATTGAACAGAGGATAGCCCATGCCAATGGATGCCCAGCAAAACCAAATGAGGGACGTGGCCATGCCGAGAGTCTTGGTCTTGAACAGCGGTCGCAACCTATCTCCAGAGAAGCTCTTGAGCTTTTCCTTGATGGCGCTCGTGGTGGTTTGCGAGGGCACTTGATTGGCGACATTAGACATGCCGGCCTCATCGTCGTTCCAGGCGACCTTATCCATGATCTCTGACGTCAGCCACGTTTTGGTGTTGTTTCGATACGCAAGGCCGTGAACAACAGCAATGGCCTCGTTCTGACGGCCCTTGTTGAGCAGAAACTTGGGGGACTCGAAGAGGTGGAAGAGGAAAAAGCGGATTATGAACATGCCAAAGGTAACGATGCCAATTGTGACAACAAAGTAGCGCCAGCCCTGCTCGACAGGCCAGTTGGCAATGAAATACCACGCAACGAGCGATGAAGCAAGCTGTCCGATGGGCCACCAAACAGACAGAAGAGTGAGCAAAGCGCTGGAGGCATCGGGGAGGAACTCGAGGAATAGAGAGCCGTCAACAGGGAGGTTGCCGCCGACACCGAAACCGAGGGCAGCGAAGAAGAAGCAGACAGATCCCCAGCTCTGGGCATAAGCCGCCATGATACCGAAGACACTGGTGATGAGCAGCGTCGTGTTGAAAGCGATGCGACGGCCAAGAAAATCCGAGCCGATGCCCCAGAAGAAACTTCCGGCAGAGAGACCAAGAAACAAGGCGCTTGTGGTATATCTCACAGTCTTTTCTGCAACGCCAAACTCCGCAGAGAGCGATGGAAGAGTTAGAGAGACGCCCTAAACAACCAGTTAGTTTCGTTTCATCGGTGGCAGATGTATATAAGTCATGCTCACTTGTAGCCATAAACTAATTCAGACGTTAGCAATTTGACCAAGGAGGGGTCAAAGACAGGATGAACTCACTTATCGGCAAACCATCCAAATCCGCACAGGACAAACAGCTGCCAGTTATAATTGCCCACGCCAATGTCGCCGATGGCCTTGTTAATTAGTTTCGACTTTACTGTTCATATGTCAGTCTTGACTCCCCAAGTCAGCGATTTTGTCAAACACACTTTCATATGTCGTCCATTTCCCTTGTCGACCTTTCCTCATTTCTCTGCGCAGTGCCTCGATGCTATACTCGCCATCGCCCTCTTTTTGGAGCATCCCCTCCATTTCATAATCCTCATCTTTAGGTTCTTCCCCGTCATCAAGCCCATCTTCATCCTTTGCCGGTGCCTTGTCTTTGTTTTTTGACCTCGCGGACAGGCTATAAAGATGCGCCTGCTCAAGCGGCACTAGAACTCCGGTGTAGTCATCCACAGACTCGACATGGCCCGAGCCCAACCTCCATGAGATTCTCATTGTCAGATTGTTGCGGTGAGACCTTGCCTTGGCCGGCAGTACTGGAATGTTGAGCGGAAGGAGCTCTTCAACGGGTCAATAAACAATAAGCAACCCCTGCCGCCTTCAGTTGGGTCAAGGGTGAAATCAGATGGAATAAGTTCAGAACACAAGGACTGGTAGGGGTATGTACGTAAGCGCCTGCGTCACCAGACAGAAGATGGTTGACGGGGGAGAAAAGGGGGATATACCCCACGCTAGACAAGAAAGCAATAATGGAAGAAGGCTTAAAAGATAAAAATGGTGATAGAGCGAGTGAATTGAATAGGATAATGATAAGGAACGTTGGGAAGGAAATGGACGCCGCGATAGAAGCACGACTATGGAAACCAAATGACTGATGAATCAGGCTTGTGGAAGAGGACAGGTCAGTGGAACGCCTAGAAAGGAGGAGTTACTGATCCAGGGGGGGGAGTGGGTGCTTGGCAGCGCTAGCGGGCATTTCCAGCAGGCCGTGGCGGCGTATTCGGGGTCTGTCGGTAGCACTGTGATCTGCCTGCACCGTGCTCCGCATATCGACATGGGATGGATGGACTGCCTCTCCAGAATTGTGAAAATGAAAAAGAAGAAGCAGCCCCAACCACCTTCAGGAGAATCGCGGGTGAAATGGCGAAAATGATTTCTATTCAAAACATGAGGGTAAATACAGCTCCAGTGTTCTCAATCTAAACCCTCGTTAGATTGGACATATGTTGCATTCCAAAACATGTGTTGGGGTTGAGCGAATCTCAGAAGCGCTGGAAGTCACGTGTGCTTCGTGACAAGTGAACTCACCTTTCTCGACAAGCCATGAAAACTTCACAGCCACAGAAAATTCCTACTTCTTTTCCCAGATAATTATAAGCCATTGTCTGATGAATAGACAAGTTCTGCCAATTGCTTCATCGGCTACGATATCGACACACCAGTTGTGCATTGGTCTGGGAAAAGCCAATGACCCGTGCTTCTGTATATTCGGAACGGT
The DNA here is from genome assembly GCA_022837005.1 of Calonectria pteridis. NCBI lineage: Eukaryota > Fungi > Ascomycota > Sordariomycetes > Hypocreales > Nectriaceae > Calonectria > Calonectria pteridis. The sequence goes on along the minus strand of JAKZGU010000076.1, from coordinate 109,871 downwards.
TTTTGTTCAGAATCTTATGTTAGCCTGTATAAGTTGACCACGGTCGAACCAAGTGCTGCCTCAGCCTATTCTCCTACTTATAAGTACGTCCCATGATCACACAATCAAACAGTCTGTATCTGGCCAGCATATCCAAGTCTTATTTTCTCACCTCATCGGCGCGGATGAATTGGTTCAGTTGATGTTGCCGAATAGATATATGGTTTTTGAACCCTCTGTACAAAATCACCATGCACCTCAACTTAACATATACGATATCCGTGAAAGACACTCGATAACTTTACCGACCCTGCTCTCGCTTGGAAGAGCAGGATTAATATCAGAACCTCAGTCAGTCCGAAATCCATGGACGGCACGTCAGGAAAGGAGTGCCTGATCCAGGGGGAGTAGGTGCGGCGCTAGCGAGCATTGCCAACAGGGCGTAGCGGCGCAGGTTAAGGGTCTTTTGGTAGCACTATGATTTGCCTGAACCGTGTGGATGTGTGTCGACATGGGGTTATTTCGCTTCCCCAGAATCACGAAATGCTCATTCGCGAGCGAGACACATTCCTATGCATCGAAAACGCGTTGTCTTCTCCCTCTCTCTCTCCCTCTCTCTCTTTTCTATGCATCTCTTCCTCCTCGTGCATAATGCTCGGGAGGGAGGGAAAAGGAGAAAGAAGCAAAAACACGAGCACCTCACGAGATGGATCTCTTGTCACGCTCTCTCGTATAAGAAAATAGCAAAACCCTTAGCGAGGGACAATGGCTGGCGCCTCCATCCCTCAGCGGGATGTGCCCCTGCCATGACTGAAAAAAGTTGCTGACAAGGCCTGATGGTCGCCCATCCCATCCATGATGTGGGGCGTAAGGGGGCATCGCATTGTTTGGCGGCCAAGCACGCTCCTCTAATCTGTCCGCCTCGCGAGAAAGAAGTCTCGAGTCCAACAATGACACCATTTGTAGGATCCCAAGACCGCCGCAGCTGAATCATTTGCCCGAGATTGGCAAGGCTGATGTGATCAGTTCCTTGCCCTCGTGCTCTCTTAACGTTTTTGGAATTAAGCCCTCCCTGCTAGTGAGCGCCGGTTCAACTGGGGCGCTGTTCGCCTCGAGACAAAAAAGTCCCCGTCTCACGCCCCCTACTCCACTTGGCGCAGCTTTCCAATGTCGTTGATCATCGTGTAGCGCTCTCCACGAGCGCGTGTTAAGTTTTGTCTGGTCCATTCTCGTACAAGGGTGCGGCCTCAAAACATGCACATCACGATCGGAGTGAGCCGAAGTACGGCGAGGTTGTACCTAGTGGCGGGGCTCGGGCCACTCGGAAACAAAGCCAGAGGAGACTGAAACCGATGCTTGGTAGCTTTCTCATTCAATTCATCATTTAACCGTAATAAATCAAGTTTGATGGGATTCACATCTTTAAACTCCAGTACTCCATCCCGTCCTAAGTTATACCGTCCCGTACTATAACCAGCCATGGGGGAAATTTCTACACATCCTTATCAAAGCTACGCTTACTCGTCCTCTTCCTCGTCGCTAGTCGCATCAATGTTGGCCTTTGACGACTTGGACTTATCCTTCTTTGACTTCGAAGCGGCAACAGGTGCAGGTGCCGTTTCGTCAAAGCCTTCGATTTTGTGGCCGAGATCGCGCAGTGCGGCGTTGATAGCGGGGACTGCCTTGAGCAGGGCTGCATATTGCTCGACCGAAAGAGAGATGCCCTGCAAAGTAGCCTGTCAGTAATCTCCGCGTTATCTCAAAATAGAGTGTCAGAAAATCACCTTTTTCCCGGGAAGCGTCTTTCCGTCTTTTTCGTAATACTCTCGAATATTGATCAAGCTCGAGTTCTTGAACTGCGAGACACCAACACGACGTTTGTTGGACAGCTGCGTCTCCCGTTAGCCTGGGCTTGTTCGCATTGCTACACCAATCCCAGTGCGCGCACCTCCCAAAAGGGATTTCCATCGTCATCCTTCCCGTCAGAGCCCAGTCCCGACTTGGCGCCCTTCGCCTTCTTGGAAACCTTGGGTGCAACCTCGGGTTCACTAGCGCTGTCCTCGACCATGCTCGCGCTGCGCTTCTTGGAAGACATCTCCACGGTGTGCCGCGTCAGGTGGCGCGCGTTCGGCAATAGTGGTTGTGACGGCTGTTGCAGTTTTAGTCGAGAACTACGACGCGACTCCGGTGGCAATACGGGATGGAATGAATGTCTATATCGGCACACGAGAGAAATGGTGAAGGGTGAAGGATCAAGTGCTTCTGGAACGCGTTTGGCGCGCAGGTGAGACAAGGTCCACATAGTAGGCAAGGCGACGCCAGTTCACGTGATACACACATTACAGTGGACGGTGGGGAAAGCTCATCTAAATTAGAGTAGGATCGCTGGGATAGAGGGCGTATTCGTATCTCATCTATCTCTCCCCATGCCTAGTTGAAAGATATACATATCTCTGATGCAACGTCGAGGGAGGCCTACTGATTAATATGTCCGGCACATCCCGTGAACCGACCTCGAATAGCTTGGGGCAGTGGTTCGTATTCAGGACACAGAAGGGGAAACACGGCCAATTATGCAGAGGTTGGAGGACGTTAAGAAATAAATTAGCAGCCCATGACCTTGCGTATCGTGTTTCCCTGGTGGAGATGATGGGCCCATTGAGGAGCCCGGAGGCCATTCTGACGGGCTTGACGGGCACGCTGGCGTGGTAAGGGCCCACGGTTTTAGCGTGCTAAGGCGTGCTAGGGCCTGCTGGGGGTGATGCTTGGCTTTGAGTGCTTCCGTTTTTAGCGTCAATTACTCCCACCATCGCTGCGTTGACGCGGACAGCGCCCACGTTCTCCATGGAACAGCGGGTCCAGGTGTGCCGGCCCGGGGGGGTGGCCCCCTGAAGCTTACATGTCGTCCCCCAGGCTGTCGGGGCATTTTTTCGCGGCTCGATAACAGAGACAGCTGCAATCCAATCCCGTGCGCTTTGAAACCTGCACCACTCACTCACAGACAAATCTATACACCCAGTGTTCCAGCTTCGGTCCGAGCATTCGCCCCAATCTCTGGAGCAGGTCGTTCTTCCGTTCTTGATAAAACCATTCGCCCTCTGAGTAATGGTTACGCTCCTCCCCGAAGTCATCGCCACGGTTCCCGTTGTCCAGGGAAGCTACCCCGATTCTGCGCCTAGCACCTCGACAGCTTCCCACCCCCAATGAGTTCCGCTCACGATCACGATGCGCTCCCGCCAGGCGCGACTCCTGTCAGCCAAGGTTCCAGTCGCTGTCCGTCGCCGCCTCCGTCGCCGCCTGAGAAGCAGCAGGTGAAGGGTGCCACCAACGACAATCTAACAGATATCAAATCCCCAACTCCTCCCCAATCACCAAATACTCACGCGACCACATTAATAACGACGACAACTGCTACGACTACGACAAATACAACACCTACGCACACTCCAGGAGATGACACTCCCGTCGCAAAGATTCTACATTTTCTCGCCAACGCCACACCAGGTTCGCTTGCTGGCGTCGCTGTTGGCTTCGCCGCCGTCACATATTTCACCCTCGGGCGATTAGGGCTGGTCCTGATAGGCGCCTTTGGCGGAGTTGTCGGCTTCATTTCGTGGGAACAGCGGAACCCGGAGGTTTCCAAAGCTGTCCGAGGCGAGCGAGGGATCGACATTCTAGAGCGAATCCTGGCCGAGTCAACAAAAACGAAGCCCGAGGAATCCGACGACAACAGCGATGACGAGGATGCTGTCATCCGAGGCCTCGATGATTTCCGACCCGAAACTCGCGATGCGCTAGGAGGCCTCGTTGACGCAGTCATTCGAGACTACGTCAAGTGGTGGTACAACCCCATTGTTCCCCACGACCATTCTTTCCCACTAGCCTGCCGAAGAACCATCACCTCCTATCTCCTCGCAATCTCCAACCACCTGAGCCGGAAGCGACCTGCTGATGCTTTCTTGGATCTCCTCACCAACTCGTCATCCATCATCATTGTTTTCATGTCCGAGCTTGCCGCTGCGTTTCAAGATGTGCCGGCGGACAGCAACATGACTGCGGCCGATGCCGTTTACAACTATCTTGCGGCAAATCCCGATTGTCACTTGGCAAATCTGCTGAACCAGCGACAGCAGGCGGCCAAGTTCAAGATGGTTGCCGAGGATCTGCTCGGGTTCCTTGACCGCACCTCATACAACTGCGACCCTCTCCGAGCGTTCCTAAGGGAAATCATGGCCAATTCAGTGCTAGAGAAAACTTTGCAAACCTGCAGCAAGGCCGAGTGGATCAATGGCTGGATTGTCTACCTGCTCGAGGCTGGAGAACCAAACTTGAACCAAGCTATAGACTCGGGCATGCAGACCGGGCCGGACTCCGCACAAAATGTGTTTATCGACATGGATGGTAACGTCGGAAACGTCGGGATTGCTAAACCTGCCCGCAGCTCCCAGGAGATTGACAGGGGTCGCAGGAAAGAGATGAGCGGGCACAAAAAGAAGCTCAGCAAGGCTGAAGAAGAAATAGATGAGGCTATGGAGGAGATGAAGAGGATGAACAGCATGATTGCCGAGGAACAAGCTCGCCGCAAGCGAGAATCGACAGCCACGGATGCCTCGCAGATCCCTTCGCGAAGCTCCAGCGACAGCGAAAAGAAGCGCTTCAGCACGGGCGAACTATCTCCCACCGGAGCCAACGGCCAAAAAACTCTACCGTCCTCGGTGTCCACGGATGCCTTCTCCACAAAGAGTGACGCGGTGCCCACGCCTCTTACGCCTCAGTCCCCAATGGATACCTCGAGCCCCGGCTCCTCGCCCAAGAGGTCCGAGGACATTCGATTCACTAGCTTCGACCAAATTGTGCCTCAGAGCAAAGATGAAGAGGAGGAATCCCAGGAACCCCCCAAGAAGGCCACCCTCACTCTTCACAACGCGGCCATCACTGTGCACGATGATTCCGGAACCGACAAAGCTAAGATCCGAGCAAAGCCCAACTGGGATTACTGGGTTCAGGTCGAAGTGTCTGTGTCTGGCTACTCGGGTTGGATGATTGTAAGAAGATATTCTGATTTTGAGACGCTGCACGAGATCCTGAGGCGCATTGCGGCCATCTCGGGCGCAACAGCCTTCACAGAGCTTCACAAAGATTTACCTAACTGGAAAGTTCACACGAGGGAATCGCTTCGTGGAGAACTCGAGAGATATCTCCGGGATGCTTGCTGGTACAAGAGCCTGGCTGAAAGTGAGGGTATGAAGCGCTTCTTAGAAAAGTCCCAGGGACACACCCACAGCGATTCCAAGTCAGGCTTTGGGTGGGAAGCGGTCGGTAAGAACATGCTAGATGTTCTCACGACGGCGCCCAAGGGAGCCATGGAGGGTGGCAAAACGATCGTTGGCGGCGTCACCGGAGTGTTTGGAAACATTACTGGACTTAATAGGAGAGCAGCAAGCCAATCGGTAGACTTGACACCCAACTCTAGCCGGCTCTCGATATCGACGCCCCCGCGAGTAGATAGCGGAAGGTCCCCTGCGCGGTCTGCACGAGACAGCCTCGACAGCCAGCGGTCGTCGGTCATCTCAACGCAGCCCGGCAAGATGCCTCCTATGGAACGACGACCGAGCTACCAGTCGCAGGGCGATTCAGACGCAGATGTCAGGCGAGGCCGAACAGAGCCCATGGAGTCTGGCTCGGCGCCAGCAAGCGCTCGACCTAGTCGGGAGCACAGCCGGGCGTCCAGCTTGGCCCAGCTGCGGTCACCCTCATCAGCTAGCCTTGAGTTTATGAAGCTGCCTCCCCCGCCTGATCAGATCACAGACGACTATGTGTCTCCGACCAGCGGTGGTGACATGCAAGGCAAGCTCGGCGAGAGTGTTGCCAGGCAGAAGCACGGAAGAACCGGCTCTGTCCCGACGCCGCCGCCGTCTGTGACGGGTGGCAAAAAGGGACCGGCCAAGGCCGGCCGACAGTACTCTCAGCTCTCCGAGGGCGAGACGAGAGTTGCGGTCGAGCTTCTGTTTGCTGTCATCAACGAGATGTACACGCTGTCATCGGCCTGGAACATTCGCCGCACGCTGCTGACTGCGGCCAAGTCGTTTTTGCTGCGCCCTGGTAATCCTTCGCTCCTGACGGTTCAGTCGCTGATCCAAAACTCGGTCATTGACGGCAACACGTCAGACACGGGCATTGCGACTCACCTTCGCAAGTTGAGGGAGAACATGATGCCCACGGAGCAAGAGCTCGCCGAGTGGCCTGCAGAGTCCACAGACGAGGAAAAGGAGCAGCTGCGAATCAAGGCTCGCAAGCTTCTCATCAAGAGCGGCGTTCCGGCGGCACTGATGGGTGTCATGGGCCAGGCGGCAACGGGCGAGGCCCTAGGAAGAGTGTTTGATTGTTTGCAAATCGAAGAGGTGGCGAGGGGTTTAATCTTTGGGTTGATCCTACAAGTAGTACGGATCGTGACGCATTGACGGGGCCAACGTAATTAAGGAAAACATGAAGCGGGTGTTCGGTGCAGGACATTGTACGACTTGAACGGGAGCAAATTAGTCCTTTTTTTTTTTTTCTTTGGGGGTTTTCTTGGTACGGAAAGATGGAAAGCTCCGGAAACGCGGCCAACGGAGTCATTGTCATCACGAATTGTCATGTACAACAAAGAATCATATAGGGTTTACCAGGCCTCGACGGCCTCAATAAAAATTATTTAATACCTTTCAAGAAGGTCGCTTAGAGACTTTTTCTTCTTTTCAAAGTTGAGTTGCGGTTTTTTGCCTCCCTCACGTTCTTCCTCATCCATCTTACCCCCTTTTGTTCCCACCTGAGCTAAGCAGCAAGCGAAGCAAGGCAAGGCCGAAGAAACAGACGATGGCCGTTGACCTACCGTCCGGATCGGGTCCCGTCCGTCAACTTTACTTAGGCCCCGGAACCATGACGGTGGGCATGGGGCGGCTCGCCAACGGTGGTGCCTGTTTCCTGGGACCTTAAGCGAGAAGTGTCTTTCTTTCTCCTTGTTCCTTTCTTTCCTTTTGCGAAACAAGGGGGGAATCCTTTCTACCTGTTCGAGAGAGCCTGGGTTTTTGCGAGTGGATTCGATTCGCGCCGGCGAAAACCCCGACGACCCCCCGTTGTACATACAACATGTTTTCTTGACGACGAGCTTTGTACGCTGCATCGGTGTTTGGGTCGTTCGGGGGGGAGGGACGGAGTTTACTACATCTGGTTCTTGATTCTGTGCTTGCCGTCCAACAAACAAAAGTCCGCCTGGCCGCCCCCTTGCGGTCATCCGCAATTATTCGGGTCTCGTGGGGTTTTTTCGCGTATTCCCATTACCCAATTGCACCCTGCAACAGGCCTGCAATCTCTCTTCTTGCAACAACCAAAACTCGTGGGGGTTGTTGTTGGTGATCAAGAGAAAGATCAGCAGCAACTTGTCAAGTGTATGTATGTGTCCCTTATCCTTCATGTTCCGCTGCATGTAAGGGGGCCACGAGGAAACCCAACAGAGGGTTCGCGGTTCCACTCGCAGGGGAGGGGACAAAGGGGGGCCAGCGTCCCCATCTTTTGCCCTTTTCTTTTTGGGCTTCGTTCTGTTGTCATACGATTGCTGCATGCAACCTGCGACGTGGATCCACGGGAATCATTGACCTGCACGTGCCAGAACCCGTCTAGCAAGGGAGGTATGATGGAGGGCAAGGCAGAAAAAAAGTTGGGACGACGCTAGAGAGCACCTTGACTGATGCCCGGGTTGCAACGAGGGAGGGGAGAGGGCCCTGGGTAGCATCCGTCAAGGTCCAGCCAACGCCGGGATAACACTGTGGTATCCCTAGACGACACAGCTTGGCGACATGGGGGAGGAGGGGGAGGAGGGGATGAGGGAGGGGCGGAACCACTCTGCGGAAAAAAGAAGAACAACGACGGCGATAGCGCCGATGGGAGATTTTTTGGAAGAAAGCCCACCCATCATCATCGCCTTCGTCCGTCCCACGCACGGCACAGCATCAGCAAGCAGCATCAAGTTTCGGTTCCGCCATCATGTCGTCGTGCGGCGTTAACCCACGCCGCAAACCTGCCTCGCTCGCCTCTCTCTCTCTCTCTCTCTCTATCGCTGTCTGTGCCTCTGCGGCCCCGCTCCTCGCTGTCATCGGCTTCAGACCGAGAAAGTGGAGGGGCCTCCCTCTCTCCGCACTTATGCATAATCGCCTGCAATATAATTACATACAGCTGTGCTTGCGCCGCACAAGGTGAAACTGCATGCCGAGCGCGCGCGTGTTGTGTGTGTGTGAGAGAGAGAGATAGCCTATGCAGCTCCCATTCCCTATTAGCTACAGAATCCGACCTACCCCCCCTGCTCAGCTCTCGTCCTCGGGGTACGAGACCCTGGCTTCCCTTGCCGAAAGTTTATCCTCCCCATCATACCCAAAAATCCCCTTCGTCCCCTCTTCCTTGATGCAACGTCTACTCATGATGTCAAGGAATCTCTCTGCCGCTGGCCCGATTTAGCAGGAAGGAAGAGACCCGCGATGAGGCTCAGACGGTGAAGATCATCTGCGGATGCTCCAGACCGAGTGCCAAGGCCTTGAGAGAAACCCCAAAGTCTTTGCTTTCTGTCATGCCACCTCTTTATCACTTGGCACACGGCGCAGGTGCGCGTATAGCAATAGAGCATACAGCTAACATTCATCTTGATATCGACATCATAGTAGATCAAGTCAAGTCAGCATCTCAGCACTTGTCGTTCACCCAGGATATTGCAGTTCCTTTCAAAAACACACTTCTTTTTTTCATTACTTCATCTCAGCGCTCACTAAATACAGATGTGCTTGTATACTCAAGTACATGCCTCCCACCCTCTCCTTTCCCCCTTATTTTCCGATCCCCCTCCCCCAGTCTACCCTGTCCGCCTCGTCGCTGTGCCTCTTCCACCGCCAGGGTATAGAGATGATTAAGAAAATACACATGAGCTGAAGTAGCTGAGATGCCAGCGCATCCTGGTGACTTTGCGTCATATTATACCAATAAAGTGAATGCTTCCGTGCCACGGAGTAATAAGTGAAGGGAATAGGAACCCCCACAAAATGCCAGACCTGCATAGTATATGGACAAGGTCTCCAAAACGGGAATAAATAATAATCGACTAAAAGAGATAATACTGGAGGACGAAGTAACCCTCCCTGACAACTTTGAGGGGAATGCGACTGCCGCGAGCCGCGTGATCATGCAAGACCAGCACAGCAAGGAAAAAGAATGGTACCTTTGCAATAGGTGCAATGCTCGCTTTAAAGGGAATGTAGATTGGGTATCCAATGATTGTAGTAGGTCGGCCGTGAATCGTAAAAATACTACAAGTAAATAGATAGATAGATAGTAAATGTCGAAAAAGGCAAGTAACTTTCATTCTTCTCGGCACGTGGCAATTATGCTCACGGCTTATAGACCGTGTTGGCAAGGATGAACATGCTTGGCGCATCCTTCCTTGCCGTCGGCTGCCCACGCGGGGAAGTTGGTGTGGCACGGGTTGTGTCCGTCTTAGACGTCTCACCGCTGGTCTCCGAGACACCATTGAGCATCTCGTGGCTCTTCTGGCGGTGGAGCGCGATCTGTGTCCCCTCAGGAAGCGCCGAATCAGGAGAGAGTCCAAATCCCGGAATGTTGGCTGTTTTGCTCATTCTGGTAATCTCGTTTTCGACGTCGGCAAGAAGAGCATAGACGTCATCACCAGCGTAGACGCGAATGCTCTCAACGTCAACACGCTTGTATACACCCTGGCTGGTGATTCGGTCCTCGAACTTGCTTGCCGCCACCCCCTCGACCAAAGGCTGCTCCAAAATTGTGCTGGGCACGGAGGCAACAGAACGGTGGGGGGAAGTAACCTTGTCCTCTGCGGCGGCAGGTGCGAACGACTGCTTTGAGGGGCTTCTAGGGGGCGTGCTGATGTTTCCGATGCCTGATGAAGGTGCTGGGCCCACCATCTGCCGAACGGCTTCTACTGGAGAGGCGGCGACAGCTCCACCAACCGAAAGTGTTGCCGCGGCGGCGACATGTTCCAGGAGCTTTTGGCGCACGCGCATTCGCCGATTCTCGGACTGCTCCAGTTTGTTGACCCAGTCATCAATAGAGGCATCCAGCTCGGCTAGCGCCTCTTCCTGTCTGAGCATGGACTCATGGCTGAATTTGACCATTCGTGGGGAGCGTAGGTACTGGCAGATTCGAGAGTGGAGGTTGCGTCGACCAACTCGCAGTGAGTGGTAGGTTCGTCGAAGGTATTCGGTTCTCTCGTCAAGATGTCGGAGTTCCTATTCATGTCAGCGTGCCGTCACACAACTATTCGCCAGTTAAACTCACCCTGGAGAGCATTTCGACATCGGCAGGTCTGAGAATCTCAAACCGCTCGGCCTGTGCCATGGCCTGTTTCTGAAGAAACATGATCTCGCTAGCGTCAAGCTTCTCGGCGGCCTCGGAGAGCTTGATTCCTTCGGGCAATTTTTCATGCGCTTGCTGAGGTTGGGATGCAGATTGGTCTACACTGCTTCTTCTTCTTGATTCGGACCTGTGGATAATGGGGCCCGTGTTGTTGTTTCTGCTGTTCGACCTCTTCTTCGGTCGGCCTCTATCTATGATTCTCCCTTCCTCCGGGATGGTTGGTTCGGACCCACCCCTTATATGACCCTGAGCTGAAGCAGACCTCTCATAGGTGACGGGGGTTGTGCAACGGCCATCCCAGGGCTTTGGAGATGTTGTACGAGAGTCTAAAAAGGGGGCCGAGACTGGTGTAGGGATGGTGACGTTGGTGGAGGCTGAGTTTGGTGAGCCTAGATCTGGCAGCGATGAACTTGGTGTGGTCATTGATGTTCGACTTCGAGGCGAGTAGTCAACACGATCATGTCTGAGAGGCTCGTTTCTGATCGGGAAGCTGCCGAGAGATTGTTGCCTTCGAAGATGAGGAACAGCAAACTCTGACTTGGGAATCATCAGTGGAGCCAGCTGCTTTGGTGAGAGGGGGCCCATTGAGGCCCTTGAGTAGAGCGATTCGGCCACGGGAGAGAGAATCTCCGAGGCATCATCATCACTATCGTAGAAGAATGTATCGGCCAAGGTGTACTTCCGTGTGCTGTGTCCTGGGGCGCTGTTTGACCGCTCATGGAAAGGCAGTCGTCCGGGGATTGTGGCTAGGCTCTGGTCAGCATGTCATTGAGATGAGCAACTTCACAAAGGTGAAACTCACGAGAATCCATTGCAACCTCGTGGACAGTAGTCATAGGTCCCAAGTCGGTGACGCTGGCCTTGCGGCGTCTCACGTTGCTATGTTGGTTAACTCTCTTTGATGAGCCGCTTCCGGCCTGTTGCTGCTCGGGCATGATGGCTGGGAGAGGCTTCTCAACATCCACTGTCTTGTTGGCATTGTTATTTAACACGGGAAGCTTTCTCTCCTTAGGGAAGAGTTGATATTTGCGTTGTGGTTCGGATTGCATTCTCCAAGCAAACGGCTTCTCTGGGGGGGGAGGTGCCAAAGTCTGTGAATCGTGAGGGTGGTCAACAACGGAGTCCATACTTTTGGAGCATGAGTGTTTCATTTTTCATACCGAATCACTGGGGTGGTGATGGGAGGCCTGCTTTGATATATAGCTGGTGTCGACATCGACAAGAAAGTTGGCAATGTGAGCCATTGGGTCGAAACCACACCGACGGGTGCACTGTTCAAGGGAACACAAGGTGAGTGTCAGAGATGTCGGGTCCGGTCCGGGATGGCGGTGCCGTGGAAGTCGGGAATGGATGGAACCGTGTAGTGGCACGTTTCGGATCCGGGAGACTCGTGGGAACAAAATGCGACGTCGGTATCTGGAACTGGAGGCTATATAACAGAATAATAGAGGAGGTGGGATGAAACTTCAGACCAAATGCCAAGCTATCAAATCCCAAGATGGACTTGTTCGCTTATATCAGAGCAGCGTGGTCGAAGGATAAACGGGGGAGTCTGTAAGGCAAGTGACCCGTTCCTTAGCCACTGGGCCCTTGTCCCTGGCAATCTGAGGGCCCCCTGCTCGAGGGCAGACACCAAGCCTGAACAGGGGTGGATGCAGTCTCAAAAGCATCGAGAAGCTTTTGCACGGACGGCCTGAGACAAGACCGCGGGAGGTGGTGGAGGCCATGCCGACTGGTGACACGGATTGCAGGGCGCCACAACTCCCCAAGCAGAGTGCCAGGGTCGGGAGGGATGGCAGAATGGGTATGCCACCCGGTGTCGGGTCGGGGATCTTGGAGGGGCCTGTCAGAGGCTGCAGTGGACGAGTTTGTCGTCAACGTCCACCGGACTGATGATACCCTCTGATCATCTCCCTTGCCCTCGCACATCACCCTCGCACCTCACCTTCGCCCTGGCCTGGCCCCGGCCGCTTCCCTCTCGCTCTCACCCTGGCGTCCTTGCCCGCTCGCCCTTCAACTCCGCACCCGCCCACGGCCCTCAGGGCACAAGTGCATGCCAAGATGCGTCGCGCGAGAGGGAACGGCGCGCTCAGAATCAGCCCGGCCCTCGTTGGCGCTAGCCTTGGCAAGCAAGGGGAGCACGGCCGGCTCCACCATGACGCGCCAGGTTCACGGACTCCTTGCTGCTATTCTGGACCATCTGAGCAAGGTCGGCCTTGGCCCAGCAAAAGACGGCGCTCTTACGCTGTTCAGTCGTGGGCTCGAGCGGTTTGAGCGGCTGTTTGGTTGGTGGTTTTAAGATGAGCCGACATATTTGGCCCAGGCGATCCATGGCGGACGGCAGGAGACCGCGCCGATGGGGGGGAAAGAGGGCATCGGGGGTCGTCAAACCTCAGGAAGGACCGACTCTCGCTCTGAGTTCGGTGTACCTCGATCTGAATGCTCCGATAGGACGATGCGATTCTCGGCCCGTCATCTAACCCGTGAGGTGCCCAACCTCACTCGCCATGTAGTTGCTGGATGGCGCCCTCTTCTGCACGGACTATCACAGAGTAGTACCGCGTTTCATGGGGAGCCATCGCGACGGCAAAAGGGAGATGGCAATAGAGCCTTCCTGTCGATCTGTTGCATCAGGGTGCGCTGCCTCAGATCCGACCCTGTGCAGGCTGCATTCCGATTGCAGCTGCTCCGAACCACCAAATTCGATGTTCCATACTACCCCGTCTCCTCTCGTCCATACTGTTTCACTCAGGGTATTGAAAACCGAATGCAAGCCAAGCTGCGCGCACTGCATTAGTTTCGGCGGGTCACTCATTGGGTTCCCGGCCAGCAATCGGTTTGAGAAAGCCAAAGGGAGCTACAAACAAGCCATCGCTACCAACAAATTGGAAATCCATATTTGATACTTTCGTAGACCTTGGCAACCAAGCGGCGAACTCGTGCGTGGCTCAATAATAGTGACCCCCTAGTGTGGCAAGGTGATCGACGCCTCCCGCCATGACGCTCCGACGATCCAACCACAGCGCACCAGTGCTCCCAAAGCATAGCAAATATTGAGACACACATTGTCCTATGTCCCTTGTCAAGAGTTTGTTTTATTTCTTTTGCCTTGGCTTTCTTTTTCGGTGTCACTTTGACACTGGCAAACGTCATTGAACTGTTTATTCGCCTGCTGGCTCGTGAACTTCCCCGCAAGCATCCCACCATCTTGGTTTAGCAAAACTACCAGCCTTGATTCGGTTGATATCGCACCAACTCCTCCAAACCTACCTCGCCTCGTGCTTGGTCTCGATCCGAATACGCTTCGCGATTGGGTCCTCACCTGCGTCAGCACTATCACCTGCCGGTTTCTGCGTATCTTTTTTTTTCTTTTGCTTCTGGAGCCAACTGTCACGCTCAATGCGTCCATACGCCCGATGCCGGTACCGGGTGCACATCAACAGATGCACGATGACCAGGAGGCTTCTTTCCATCCAGATCTCAACACAACCCCGGTCATACAGGTCCTCCATTAGTGCACACCTCCGTCTCATCTTGTCTCGCCATTGATCCTTTCTTTCTTCTCCTGCTTCTCCTCCGATTACGAGCCTATTTCCTTTTTTCCCTTGGGCTTACGTCGCCCCCTTACCATCGACTCGTATCGCTTCCCATAGCGTCGTGGACCTCATTGAACTCTCGGAACCGTGGTACGGGTCGAACTACGGCTTTTTTCATGTCAAAGACTCCCGATAACCTTACCATTCAAGCGATATTTTAGTATTCTATAGACATGGCCCCTAGCTGCTCCGTTCTTGCCGTCCGGGTGATGGAGCCGTTCAGGGATTCCAACGCCTTCAGGGGATCCATAGAGCTCCATACACATGCCCATGGGTCTCATCCCTGGTTTGCCACGCCTTTTTTTTCTCGCAAAGTCCTAGGTCTAAACCCCCACAGGACACCGGCGGTCCGTATCCGAACCATCACAGAGGTAAGCGATGTTTCTCCTCCTCGTCTGGCTAGCGGCGAAGCAAAAGTCATCTAGGGAAGGGGCTGGGAACTAGACCCTTTGATCGACCTTCCTATGACCACGGTTGGAACCCAGTGACACTCTATCACCTTCAGCCGCTGCAAGCCAAAAGTGTTACCTTAGATACGTGCGCAAGATCAATCGCGCCCGGTTCAAGCTGCATTCGATCACATCTTCATAAGCTTATGGGGGAAGCTTGCGCGAGTTCTCGGAACAAATACGCCCGGTCGATAGGCGCAGCTTGAGTGCTACCCTGAAATGTTTTCGTCTCTCTTTTCTCATTGCATTGCATGTGGGGTCGTGGTTTGTGAGACAAATTCATTTAGCGACGGGAGGAGGTTCACAGTTACCTCCCGAATACTTGTGATGGACAGTCCCAGGTTCACCGAAGCGAGTCGTTCTCAAACGCCGGCGCCGTGTGACCTCAACCGCCCTTCTGGAACCGACAGGTGCCGTACCAAGGCAATGGCAAAGCGAACTGCAGGGCGGAGAATTTTGATCAATTGCATCTGCCTTGCGTGGATTTCCACGCATCTCGGCATGCAGGTGTTTCCCGTTTGTGATAGCCCAGCAAACGAAACAGTGCTCGCTCACTCGACGTTTGAAGAACATGTGCTGCAGCCATCCTGCGGCCAGACTTGGTTCTGACCACCCAACGAACGGCATTGCACGGTGGGGTGGGTTGTTGGCATTTTCCATTAGATCAACCGTTGCCCACCACCTTGTACTGTCCTGGCCCTTATTCGCCACGAACCGTGTCAATAGGTCAATATCAGTCTTGATATATCACACAGCCTATCCCATGCACAGGATGTGTCCCCCAGCATCAAATCAGCCACGCGCCCAGACAGAGTCCGTCCGAGATGAATAGCCAGATGGGGTTTCTAGGGGGCGCAACGGTTGTCGAATGCTACCGGAAAGAGTTCTTCAATGGCCCGTTCCGGAAGGAGGGCATTGTTGCAACCACCGTCCTCACCACCGTTGAAGCTACACGCTCTTGGGTTAGCTGTCACTGCGACAGTGCCCAGCTTCGTCCCATGATTCTTTGCACCTATCAAATCAATGGACTGTTTCGTCCCCGTCGGGCTTGACATGTCAAGAGACATACTAGTCTCGCCTCCTGTTCGCTTCTGGTTGGCGTCTCTCCGCATCCGAGTCCAGAACTGAACCCGGCCGAAAGCAAACAGGGGCCCGGTCGGATTAGCCTATAATTCCCTGAAGTATATCATCACTCGCATCTGGGCGGGCAGGGTTTCCTGACCTGGTCGCCTGGCTCAGGTCTCGCTCGCCATTGGCGGCCCCTGCGTTAGACTAACGGCCGGGACCCCACCGCGCGCACTCACACCGTAACCACCGTCGGCCGGCGTCTGCTGGCTTCGGTTTCGTGGGGTGATGTTTGCTTCACCATAGCTCTCTTGCAGCTGAGCTGGGCAAAACAACCGTTTTTTTTTTTTTTGTTTTTTTTTTAACGAGCGGCACGCTGTTTCGTCCGAAGATCGGTTGCCACGCTCCCGTGGTGTCTAGTCCACGCAAGAATCGGAGCATAGCCGGTTCCCGAACCAGCCACCCGGGAAGCTTCCACGGCGCTGACTTGTGATAACCTGCGGGGTAGAAACAGCGTTTCATTGGCCATGCACAAAAAAATGTGATCAGTACGCTAAGGCAACTGTGTTGATAGCATTCCAAAAGATCCTGCAAGCCCGCCGTGCTGCCATGCAAAACCAGGGGGGCCTCGGTAACCAAGCAGGTTGTTGATACAGTCCCCACTTGGGTGTCTTGAAGCACCAAGAGTGAAAAGGGAAAGAATGCAACACATCCAAGTTTCATCCAATACACGTTTTCTTCACAAAATGCTCCGTGGATGTAACCTTACAGCCTGGCTACCAAGTCGAAGGATCCGGTATGCAAGCACCAAACAGCGTCTCAGATTGTCAGAGATGTCGCTCGCGTTCCCGCAAGACCTTGGGAAACGGCATAATAGCGCAGCTAAGGACCCTTCGGGATATTTTTTCTCAGCAAGGTTCCTGACGGCAAGCTAGCTGATGGAGGGAGGGTCATGACCGTGTGGCTGTGTGCACAAGCCTAGGCAGCAAAGCCCGAGCTATCAAGCATGAACATGGCTCCCTCCTCGTAGATCTTCATGCCAATCGGTGACCGCAGGACCTGACACATTTCGCCTCTCTACCGGAAAGCACGCAGCCTGCAACGATCTGGGGGTCGCTGCGAGATTGATGACCAGAAATGAGGGACGCCAACAATGCGTCAGAGCGCAGGTCACAGGTCGCAGGTTGACTGCAGCTTTGGTTTGCGCACATACCGGTCAACGTGCATCGTTCTTTTCTTAAAATCGTAAGATCTTGATTTAGTTTGCAAGATTAGGGCCTTACAACACGAGTCAAGACTGATTGATGGCTCTAAGCCAGATTCGGGCCCGTCAACTACGACAGACGCCAAAGAGCTTGATGAAACAAGTTAATTGTGCCTAGTTGGTAGTGTAAGATCTAATAAACGATTGATCATCTAATCCCTTTCCACGGTAGGGGGAAGATGGAAGGGAAAAAAAAGAAACGTGACATCCTGTCAAATCAGTGTCACCTCGCTTGACAAAGTTCTCGATATCAAACTGTCGTCACCATCGTCACATTTGCCCAGCAGAGTGAGCTCAATGAGGGGGAGAAAACAACGACACAGTGTTGAAATACATAGTTTATACAGTATCACGTGATGCTCCCAATCAGGCATCTCGCAGACCCGTGTCCCGCTCCAGAGCGATCGGTGACGTGGTGTGGTGTAACTAGCTAGCTGTGCGATTTAGGTAATCCGGCCTCAGAAGACCTACTTGCTCATGTCGTGGCTTTCAATCTTCAAGAGGCCACTCATTCCTCGAACCTCGCAGATCACCATCACAAATAACCTAAGGCGGAGCTTCGCAACAGTCAATATGGCTAACCGGGATCCCAGCACGCTGTCCAACTATAGCGCTTGGCGGACCAAGCACACGACAGCTGATTTCAAGATCGACTTTGAGGACAAGTGCCTCAAGGGATCGGTGACGTTGCAGCTCGAATCCCAGACCAACAACCAGAGTAAGGAAATCGTCCTGGACACTAGGTATGTTGACGTCGCGTCCGTGACCGTCAACTCAATCAAGTCCAACTGGGAGCTGAAGGACTTTGTCGCTCCCCTCGGTGCCCCTCTCCATGTCGCCGTCCCCGAGGGCGCCGCCAAGGGTGAAGTCGTCAACCTGGCCATTGATCTCAAGACCACCAGCAAGTGCACTGCTCTCCAGTGGCTCACTCCGGCCCAGACGTCCAACAAGAAGCACCCGTACATGTTCTCCCAGTGCCAGGCCATCAACGCCCGTTCCATCTTCCCATGTCAGGATACGCCTGATGTCAAGTCCACCTTCACCTTCAAGCTCGCATCTACCTTGCCCGTGGTTGCCAGCGGTGTCCCGGTAGGTGATCACAAGGCTACGCCCGGAGTCGAGAAGCTCTACCAGTTTGAGCAAAAGGTCCCGATCCCCTCCTATCTCTTCGCGGTTGCATCCGGTGATATTGCAACCGCCCCCATTGGTCCCCGTAGCGTAGTTGCTACTGGACCCAATGAGTTGGCCGGCTGCCAATGGGAGCTTGAGCGTGACATGGAAAAGTTCATGGAGGTTGCAGAGAAGCTCGTCTTCCCCTACAAGTGGGGTGAATACAACGTGCTTGTCTTGCCTCCCAGCTTCCCTTATGGAGGTTAGTTATACTTGATCATAATCCGAGACGAAAAAGCAGGTTAACCATAAGTACAGGCATGGAGAACCCTATTTACACCTTTGCTACGCCCACCATCATCAGCGGTGACCGCCAGAATGTTGATGTCATTGCTCATGAGCTGAGCCACAGCTGGAGCGGAAATCTGGTGTCCAACGCTAGCTGGGAGCACTTGTAAGTCCCAAGAGTTTGGGCGTCATGGAGTAGTGATAAGCTGACACTGTTCAGCTGGCTGAACGAGGGCTGGACTATGTACCTTGAACGCCGCATCCAAGGTGCCATACACGGAGATGCCGAGTTTCATTTTTCCGCTATCATCGGATGGAGCGATCTTGGTGAGCACGTCGTCTGTATGTCACAAATTGATACTAACACATTCATGCAGAGGAGGCCGTGAAGCTTTTCGGCCAGGATCACGAGTACACCAAACTGATCATCAAGCACGATGGTGTTGATCCGGAGGATGTTTACAGCACCGTGGCCTATGAAAAGGGATTCCACTTCCTTTACTATCTTGAGCGCGTGGTTGGCCGCGAAAACTTTGACAAATTCATTCCTCACTATTTCACCAAGTGGTCTGAGAAGTCTCTTGATTCGTTCGAATTCAAGGAGACCTTCCTTGATTTCTTCAACGGCTTGGGAAGCGACGAGGTCAAGCGAAAGATCGCCGATATTGACTGGAACGACAAGTTCTACAGCCCCGGCCTCCCTCCCAAGCCGGAGTTTGACACTACCCTGGCAAATATGTGCTATGATCTAGCAAACAAGTGGAAGGATCAGGTAAGTGTGCATCAGGGGCTCGTTAAACTTGCTTGCTAATACTTGGGGAAACAAGGACTTCAAACCCAGCTTCAGTGATGTCAAGGCATTCACTGCCAACCAGAAGATTGTCTTCTTGGCTGAGGTCCAGCAGGGCGGTCCTCTCAGCGCAGACCAATCTCAGGCCATGGGCCAAGCATATCAATTCACTGTGTCGCAGAATGTCGAAATTCTGTCCGCATACTACCTTGTGGCCCTGAAGGCAAAGGATTCCTCTTGCTACCAGGGCGTTGCAGACCTTCTCGGAAGAGTCGGTCGCATGAAGTTTGTGCGACCCCTCTTCCGCGAATTGAACAAGGTGGATAGACAGCTTGCGTTGGACACTTTTGAGAAGAATAAGGATTTCTACCACCCTATCTGCAAGGGCATGGTTCAAAAGGACTTGGGACTCTAAATCAAGGATGAATTGAGTAGAGCAATGACCAATAAAACTATTTCTGTCCATCTACTCAAGCCATGTTGAATTCTTCATAACATCGGCCCACCACTCTCCATCCGGCTTGTCGAATTTTTGAACAGAGATCAAATTGTCCGATCCGAAATTGCCGTACAGATGAGGGAAGCCGCCCTCCCACTTTGTGGATGAGCTGAAGTCGGCAAAACGCAGCTTTGCTACCCAGATAGCCGAAGCGTTGTCAAAGAATAAATCAGCCGTGTTAGGAACCTAGGTCGTTGGGTTAGCGAGGGATATGCTAGGCCGCGATGGGCACCTACCTGAGCCACAGTGCTCAGGTGGACAAAGCCATCGTCCGCGTCGAGCTTAGACAAGGGAAACTCCTTGGGGAATGGCTCGGGGGGAGCCTCGGGGAATATCTTGTACAGGTACTTGGGGGACTGCTCGGCTGCCATTTTGGGTGAAGTGGTTTTAGATGTTGGGTAGAGGAAGGGGAGGGGATAGCTTGGCCTACGTGTTCGCGAGGCTGATGATCCCCTCAGCAATGTCGCAATGTGCGTCTGGAATAAGCCTCACGATTGGCTGCAGTATCGAATGACTCCACCTGCTTAGTTGGTTAAGGACTTCTCCGCCATTGTGTGCAACAGAGGTCGAAAATTTAGGTTACGCAACGACTATGCCGTTTAGGTTGGTGAAGCCAGGTCAGGGATTCTGACTCGGCCCTGGAATCTCACATAGCTCTGGCCTAGGGACAAGGCTATACAAGGTATGCATTTGGTGTGAGGAAATCAATCCAATGGCGATTTGCGCCCAGTCGGTGGATACTTACCGTTGGCTAGATCTAGCCACGGCGAAATCAAAACAACATCCAATCCCAGGAAGGTTTTCGTGGCCAAATATTCGCTCTTGTCGAGAGTGTTGCTAAACCATAAATGCCTCCCCGCTTTAACAAAGCTACAAATTCCAAGTCAAGCCTTACTTTTACCGATGGCTAAGCAATGCAAAGGAATAGAATTGTTTTTAAACCCCGCAAATTATTAAGACTAGTATTTTTTCATTGCAGTGCGTATTTTTACTTCCTCTCGAGAAGCAGGATGTGACTGGGTGGTCAAGCGACAAATGTAGGGTAGGCTCCGATACTAGAGCCCACACAGTGCAAAGAAGCCCAACCAGAAAAATGTCGACACCTAGGCACGTTTCCGCACGGTGTAAATCATCACAGGTCCGCGAAGAAAGGCGGCAGGCATGTGAAACTTGAACCTCTCATCCACAACTCTTCACTGTCTTGATGACTCTATGCCGTTGGCGGGAGCGGTGAGAAGTGAATGAGGCTCTGCGACCCCCATCTCCTATGACCTTCGGTCCGTAGGGAACGGTCGGTCATTCACTGACGCTACAAATAATGTCTCGAGGCCCTCCCCCCTCACGTCTTCAGCTCTTGTCGACCTTGCCAGCTCGACCTGTTGGCGAAAAGGTCAGGTTTTTAGGGTGGTATGACGGCGCTTCACCCCCACGCCCCCGTAGGGTCACCTGCAATCCGGAAGGGGCCTCAATTTTGACAACTACTGACCGGTGCTAGTGTCACGTTTTATTCAACCGAATCCGGCTGTCTATCGCTTGGTCATCTTTACCCCAAGGGCACAAACGTCACTGCTCTCGTGGATGTGAACCTGCTCCTGGAATCTCTTACTTCGGAAACGACACGTGTCGGCGAGCATGTCAATGTGATAGGTTACATTACGGCAAAGCATGAACCCGATACCCTGGGCGGGTTGCACCCAGGAACGGCACAAGTCTCGGTCCAGGCCCTCATGCTCTGGTCTACAGGTCCTATGGATATTCACAAGTATGAGAGGAGCTTTGGCCTCGGCAATCCCGGTCACTGAGGATATGCACGAGTTGCATTCGGCAGTTTGGCTGCATTGCAAAAAAAGCGCATCACGACGCGGTGGTACCGGCTTGTTGCAGCCTACCTACCGCGTCCCTACGAACCCGCCATCGCGATGTCCATGATGGCTGCCGCACTCAGATTCGCTGCAAAGCCCAGCGATGGTAGGTGATGACGCTTTAATAACGTTGAAAATTGTCTATGAATCCTGCCACCTGCATCGAAACGAGCCAGTCTGCCCTATCCTGTCAGACTACCAGCCTTGTTCCCCGGCATACTTGAAGCGCACCTTCATAGCGTTTGGTTGACATGGCCCCAATCAACAGCCTTCGCTCGGAATCTCACCGTCAGGGTGGACCAAAGACGTGGACAAGACCTACCATTTCTCGCCATAACTGCAGCTGGCAATCCAATTGGAATGCAAAGATTACCGGAACCCCGACTAATTAACTCCACCACTGCTTCTCCTTGCAGACGGGTAGACTTGCATGCATATACCATGGCACCAAGTCGCAATCCGGGTGGCCGCCAACTCACATGGTTGAAATTGGGCCGAAACGGTGCCAGATGGCATCGTGTCGCTGGGTATCATGGGCACCAACATGATGCCGCGGAGAGAGTCCTCTGGTTGATTGGGTATCTTTGTCCATCCTCTATACACTCTTTCAAGCGCCCAACATTGGCGTCCGCTCCACCACAGATGAATTACCCTGGTGCCTGCCTCACCGCAGTCCTCAACCCCCCCAACAAGATTATAACGTATAGACATTCTGGAACTGAAGTGGTGGTGCCTTGCCCACCATTTCAAGCGAGACCTGGACATGGCTGGAACGTTCGAGTGTGTGCTGATTCACGTACTTACAAATGGCCTTGGCGATGCGCATTCGTGTTGACTGAAATTCATTGATCATCGTGGCGGCGACGGCCATGATAGTGCCGTCTGGACTCGGACCTTCTGGACGACTCGGAACCACCACCTCGAGAGACGACGACTGGCTGGTGCAGCGGACGCTTCAGCGGCTTCTCGGGGTTCTGCTGGATCTTGGCCGCTCTCTGTCGATCCCACAGTTCCTTGGACTTGTGGCAAATGTCGTCGATTTGCTCCTAAAGATAACGGACGCGCTGGTGTCAACAAGCGGCCGATAAAGGCCTGCCTCTTTCGGGCGGTTGCTCACATCTGTTAGGCAGGAGCCCGGTGTGGTAATCAGAAACCCATCTTCTCCCTAAAAGCCGACGGACATGAGTATGGAATAGGCATCAAGGCTGGCTTCAAGAGGAGGTACCTCGAGCGTGTAAGGGCGGACCGTGGCCTCGGGCCCCAGATAGAACTGGAGCTCTTGGGTGATGACCTTTCTGTGGATGTCCAGATGCGGAATCCAGTACTTGTTCATCGAGGAGGAGGACATGGTGTTCAGCTCGTCACATGAATAGATGCCTAGGGGTACGCCACGGAAAAAAATTGGCTAGGCGGGAGGGATCCTAGGGAAGAACGCCTAGGCTGGGGGAGGGTATTTATGTAGCCTTCGATGGTGCATGCATCCCAGCTCTGCAATCTGCCGGGGGTGCACCCAAAGTCAATGTGTGCAAAAGCCCATGAAGCTACAGAGGCATGTCAGCCGTTCAACATGCCCCTGTGCCACGGGCTCACCGCTTTCGCATACGGATATTGTCAACAAAAAAAAAAAAAAGGAAGATGGCCAGGCAGTCGGAGTGAATGAGCTGCACGGCGCATCTGTGAGTGTTTCGCTAGCTGGTCCTACGTTGTCAGAAGTATTGGAAAAAATGAACCCTGTGATACGCCGCCGAAGAGTGTGCGGGCGTGAAAGTGAGGCGAGCGAAGCCACCCTCTATTGGTGAGTGGCACCGGGCCTCCGCCTCGCCAGCGTGGCAAACATCAAATCAGCTGGCTAATTTTCTCTTATTCAAACTGTGCTTTTTCTCACCCCCAAAAAAACAAAATACAAAAATGAATTGTTCGTGTGTCGATGTTTGAGAACTCAGAATAGGCGTTCCTCCCAGTGATGCCAAGTTGGGTATTACTGATTTAGATTAGGGCAGACCGCTAGATGAGGTGGGGATGCAGTCTTTTCTTACCTGTCATGTCTCAGAGGCCTCGCCGAGATATACTGGTGACTATGATCTGAGGGGTTCGCAGGCGTGGCTGGCTAACTTGGTCCATCACGAGGGTTTATTGGACTGTGCGCACTATTCACCCAGATCTGGGCGTGATGCTTGCGTTTGCCACCCCGGTTGGCATGCGGGCTGTCGATCTGGAGCTGCAGGGATAACGGCTCAAGCATTGTCGAGTCAGAAGACGAGCAAATGCGTGCGGCTAAATGCGTCCCAACAATTCCCGTCTGGGGAGGGTGACCAGCTATTTGCCTATTCAAACATAGGCGCGAAGATCGCCAATCGGCGTATCAACCAAGTTTCGGGTTGCGCGCCCACCAGAAAGACACAGAGATAAGCATGGCATTTCATTCCCTCTGCCTCCTGCTGACAGCGGCCAGTCGGACTCTATGGCATGTGACACGTAGATACAGGCAGGTTGAAAAAAATCCCAAGGTCGCCCGCCGTATCTGTCAATATAAGCATGCACTGCGACGACCGCTTAGTTGATCGCTTGCGCCATGCAATGCACTCCATGGCTGCCTCACATAACGCAGTGAGAGAGCTCTGCAGCAAAAAAACGCACGTCACCCCACATCAAAGCTGTAGGCGCAGACACTGCGGTCACGGTTTTTATGACAACATCAGAGACACTGTGGAGTTGTCATTGGCAGATGCAGAAGTGATGTGCACTAATGTCAGCCCATGGGCGCTGCGATGGTTGCAATGTGCTTTGCCCAAGCTATTACTAGAGAGAAAGCTGCTATACCACCTCAAGTAGGAGCCTCTTGGGTCAAAAAAAAAAAAAAAGTACACCGCCCGCCGTGCATGGTTGAGTGCAGAACAGCTGATGTATTTTTTTTTTTTTTTTGGACGTACGGGGTAAGTGTGTCGGCGATATAGCTCCTATCGTAGAGGGGGGAAGAGGAAGGGGGAGAGCGCCAAGGGTGTGTTTTCGCTCGTGACTCGACGCTTGACGATGACGAGTTGGAGTGTTTCACCCGAGCGTGAATAACAGAAACGACCTTGTCTGTGGTGTACCGTACCTGTAACTGCAAGAGTAAAGGGTAGAGATGCCAGTGAAGTGTGGCACGAGGATCTGCCGTCGCCTATCGGATCTGTGCGGCCCCTCCGAACGACCGAGTGAGCCTATGCGCCCACAACTTGCTATATTTCGATTCTGGATGGTTTGTTTGGCAAGTCAATTTAGACATGCGTCCCGCGTCAACCGGAATCGAAATGGTGAATCCGTGCATGAATCTGATATATTGTACTTAATCTATAACTTTACGCTAATATCGAGCAAACGAGTCGCCGCTTTTGCAAGCGAGTCTAACTGACATGTGATGTAAGTGGACATATGAAGTCGTAATTTTTTTCTTAGAGCGCAATGTTATAATTTTAATAAATCCTTGTGGGATTTTCAATAAATGACTGCCGTAGTTCCGTTTCCATCGTTTGTTCATGACCTGGGTACCTGCGTGATAGTGGTCAAGTTGATGACTGGGGAAGTCACGATCACAACGGGACTTTTAACCGAACATGTAACTTCTAGCCTAGCGAAGCATAGTCTTCGAGATGGCAGTCTAGGTTAGTGCTCAGTTACCAGAAATTGGTTCACTGAGGGCTCGGCCTCGTGTTAACATCAGCTCGATCCATGAGAAAAGCCGAGAGCTGGGATAGCTCTATCTGGTGGAGGGAGTACGTGATTGGGTCCATATTCTCTGAATAACTTGGGAAGACTCCGAAGCCAATTGCGCATACGTATTCGCACTGAAAGTTACGTTCAATTATTGTATCCCAAGGCACGAGGGATTGTCTTCTCTATTGCTCTCGTCGATGTTTTGCATTGAAGTTCATTGTCAAGATTGATATAAATAATCAATTTAGTAATTTGGAAAGGCGGTATACATCTTCATCTGTGCATAGAGCCTTGAAGAATGGTGTCATCTACATAACTAACTGATATGTCATGTTGATGTTCTTTAGGGACAAGGCCAACCAAGAGGTTTTTTTTTCGGTTATCAAAAGCACAAATCAGGAGGAATAAAGAATCGCAACGTTGAAATTACCTCTTTTCCGTTTCTGGGTTGCAAACATATCGGACGAGTGGATTCGTGTCAACAGCCTCTCAATCATAGTACTGATCTTGGACAATGAGCTGTTGCTAGTGACTGCAATCGTGTACAAGCTTGCTCTCTTACTATTTTTAATGAAACCATGCACCCCGAAAGCTAAGCTTATTGTACAGCGGAAGACGCAAGGCTGAATGTTATGCAGGCAAGCAGAAACCAAGGTTCACAAAACCTTCAACACAACGAGTCAGATGACTCCACCCGTGGGAGATCGATATATAACTTATCCTTGTACAATGTGATTGGGACCCGAAGCTAAATGCCCAAACTAGATGCCTCAACAAATGTTCGGGAGCCTAGCCCGGTTCTCCTCCATTGCTCAGACGTTCATTCCTCAGACTGGCGACCCCGGAACACAGCTCAGGTTAAAGCGGCACCAGCGCTGCGAAGTTTCGTTGTTACATTCCTCCCCGGCCTGGCCAATGCGCATCCTCAAGATCGTCCGCTTGGACAAACAGTGCACAGACGCGGCGTGGCGTTCAGTCAACGATAACGACTCTGCAAGGATAGACGGGCGGCAACCCAACACTGGGGAACGTGGCGACTCCGGGGCTGAATTCAATTCGATTTGGTTTTCCTCTTGCGGCGAGCCAGCATGGTGCGATTTTTTAAATTCGAGGGACGTGGGACTCGAAACCGAGACGGAATCCTAGCGAGTCTTGTCCGACTCTGCCATTGTGTCCAGTATTCGTGGTCCACAAATGCTGTGCGCTAACGGGTGCGGGAGCGGGCCACGGGGAGATGACAGCGGAAACAACTGAGGCGAGTGTGGATGGAAACTGTGCAGCCCATGAAAGTCCTCGGATGGGATACGTGACAATCGCTTGCACGTTTCTGGAAGCCACGCCGGAAAGTCCCCATGATACGATATAGTATCTAATCCTGACCAAGCCGGAGACAACAGTTCCCAAAGACGCATGAATAACCCCTGACGTAGTGCTCATGAATGCTGGCAAACGGCTAATACTCGGCCCCCAATTCGTCGGTACGTCACAAGCACGTGAACTCCCGGTCCCTCTCCTTAACCAGCATAGACTGCCAATCAAAGGAGTCCCTGCACGAGGGACTGGAACAAGTGCAGGTGCGCGACCGCGTCGGCCTGCGGAAATTTGTTGACATCAACCATCTGCGCCAGACAACAGGGCGGCATATTTTTTTTGCGCCGACCTGGACTACAACTCTCTGGCAAAGCCGCGCCGGTGCCTTTGAGCTGAGCCCGACCTGTGAACCCAGCGTTCTCGACCATCGAAAGCTCTAGAAAGCTTGACGGCCCAGCCTTGTCATTCCTGGCTCGAGGCCAAGTAGGCGAATCGACACAGGGGTGGCAAACGACTCAACAACGTCGCGAGGGGATATCAGCCCTCGGGAGACTGTGCTGCGAGCTTTGATGGAGTGAGGCATCTCGATTGTCTACAATTTTACCGCCATTTGCCGTTTTTTTGCACCCCAGCCCGCCAGAGCTGCTCGACGCTGCTGAGCCCCGCGCATTGTCGATAACGAAGCTCTCACCGACAGGGGACCAACTTGGGTCCCCATAGACGAATCCGCAACCATGGCGCCCGCAGGAGGAGGAAACATTAAGGTGGTGGTGAGAGTGCGTCCCTTTAACGGGAGAGGTAGGTTACCGGCACCGCTGAATCATGCTGTCGCCCGCAGTCGCTGACACCGACTTAGAAATCGACCGGGGATCGAAGCGCGTGATTGAAATGGAAGGAAACCAAACGGTTCTCACTGCACCCGAAGGACATGCTGGAAAGGGAGTCAAGGATCTTGGCCCTAAAGCGTTTGCGTTCGATCGATCTTACTGGTCTTTTAACAAGGAGGATTCCAATTATGCAGGCCAATCCGACCTTTTCGATGATCTCGGACGACCTCTTTTGGACAATGCGTTCCAAGGATACAACAACTGTATCTTTGCATACGGTCAGACAGGTTCCGGAAAATCGTATTCTATGATGGGTTATGGAAAGGAGATCGGTATCATCCCCATGATCTGTCAAGATATGTTCAAGAGGATAGGCAGCATTCAGCAAGACGCAGCAACCAAGTGTACTGTCGAGGTGTCGTACCTGGAAATTTACAATGAGCGAGTGCGCGATTTGCTCAACCCTTCAACCAAGGGAAACCTCAAAGTGCGAGAGCACCCCTCAACTGGACCTTACGTCGAGGATCTTGCGAAACTTGTCGTCACAAGTTTCCAGGAGATTGAGCATCTGATGGACGAAGGAAACAAGGCCCGAACAGTCGCCGCAACCAACATGAACGAAACATCGAGTCGAAGTCACGCCGTCTTCACCCTAATGCTGACGCAAAAGAAATTCGACGCGGAGACTAAGATGGCTATGGAAAAGGTGGCCAAAATTAGTTTGGTCGATTTGGCAGGTTCCGAAAGAGCGACATCGACTGGTGCAACGGGTGCCCGATTGAAGGAAGGTGCCGAAATCAACCGTTCTCTCTCAACGCTTGGTCGTGTCATTGCCGCTCTGGCTGATTTGTCGACGGGAGGAAAGAAGAAGAAGGGCGGAGGCCAAGTACCATATCGAGACAGTGTTTTGACGTGGCTTCTAAAAGACTCTCTTGGTGGAAACAGTATGACAGCAATGATTGCTGCCATTAGTCCTGCTGACATCAACTACGACGAAACACTCAGTACTCTTCGATATGCCGACTCCGCCAAACGAATCAAGAACCACGCTGTCGTCAACGAAGATGCCAACGCCCGTATGATTCGTGAGCTCAAGGAAGAGCTGGCCCTTCTGCGGAGCAAGCTGGGAGGAGGTACACCTGGTGGTGTACCCGGGGCGAACGTCCCCCCCGACGAGGTCTATGCGGAGGGCACGCCTTTGGAGCAGCAAATGGTCAGCATTACTGGCGCAGATGGTGTGATGAAGAAGGTCTCAAAGGCAGAAATTGCTGAGCAGTTGAGCCAGAGCGAGAAGCTTCTGACAGATCTGAACCAGACATGGGAGGAGAAGCTCTTGAAGACAGAAGAAATTCACAAGGAACGTGAGGCTGCTCTGGAAGAACTTGGAATTAGCATCGAAAAGGGCTTCGTTGGTTTGCATACGCCCAAGAAGATGCCCCATTTGGTCAACTTGTCCGACGACCCGCTTCTGGCCGAATGCTTAGTGTATAATCTGAAGCCCGGCACAACCACTGTTGGCAACGTGGACACTAATGCGGACCATCAAGCCAACATTCGGTTAAACGGCTCAAGGATTTTGCATGATCACTGCACCTTTGAAAATGCTGCGGATGGCACGGTTACAGTTATTCCGGCGGAAGGAGCATCAGTCATGGTTAACGGAAAGCGCATCACCGAGCCGAAGCAGTTGCACTCCGGGTATCGAGTCATTCTGGGCGATTTCCACATCTTCAGATTTAACCACCCCATGGAGGCCAAAGCAGAACGGGCGGAACGGGCCGAGGTGGGCCAGAGTCTGCTTCGACACTCAATCACGGCCAGTCAACTGCAGGCTCTTGATAGAACATCGCCCTCGCCCAGTCCCCGACCGGGTCACGAGCGAACCTTCAGCAAAGTATCCGAGTTTGGAGATTCTCGGCCCGATTCCCCAGCATCTCTACAGCGTGGCAAGGATTCTGACTGGTCCTTGGCCCGACGAGAAGCAGCTGGAGCCATTTTGGGCACGGATCAGAACTTTACTAGCCTTACAGATGAAGAACTGAACGCTTTGTTTGAGGACGTACAAAGGGCCAGGGCCGAACGTGTGAACGGTCGCGATGACGGAGACGACTCGGAATCTGTCACCTCCTACCCCATCAGAGACAAGTACTTGTCGAATGGCACCATGGATAACCTATCGCTTGACACAGCACTCACTATGCCTTCAACGCCTAAGCAAGGCGACCCGGATGACAGACTGAAGGAGGTCCGAGAAGAACTGCAAAACCAGCTGGAGAAGCAGAAAGAGGAATACCAGGACCAACTCAAGAATGCCGAGGCAGCGAACGTCGAGATTGAAGAAATCAGGAAGGAAAAGGCCAAGATGGAAACAGCGCTGCAAGAACTCAAAGAAGATATGCAAAAGCAACTGAACTCGCAACGAAAACAATTTGAGGAGAAGATCGAAAAGATTGACCCCCTGAAACGACCGAAAACGAACCCTAAGCTTTCCGATGAAGAGATTGAGCGGGCAAAGACAACAGTCAAGACTTGGCGGAGCCGGCACTTTGTCAAGATGGCTGAAACTGTCCTCCAGAACGCAGCAATCCTCAAGGAGGCGCAGATCATGAGTAACGAACTGGAGGAGAGCGTTGTGTTTCAATTCACCGTGGTGGACATTGGCCACGTTCTCTGCTCCTCATATGATATGATGCTTAATGGTCTTACGGGCGAAGGAGACGATATTGCTCTTGAAGAAGCCCAAAAGCCGTGCATTGGTATTCGCGTGGTTGATTACCGAAACAGTGTAGTCCATCTTTGGAGTTTGGAGAAGCTGCATGACCGGGTTCGGCAAATGCGGCAGATGCACCAGTATCTCGATCAACCTGAATATGCACAACACCTCAGCCTTGACAACCCGTTTGTGGAAACTTGCATGCCCTCATACACTCTGGTTGGCGAGGTCGATGTGCCATTGAAGGCGGTTTTTGAAAGCAGGGTCCAAGACTCCACATTGGACGTCCTTTCGCCATACACTTCGCATGTCATTGGCATTATCAAACTTTCACTGGAGCCCTCACATGCTCGTGCACCAACCAACACTCTAAAATTCAACGTGGTTATGCATGAGATGGTTGGGTTTGCCGAGCGTGAAGGTACCGAAGTGCATGCTCAGCTTTTCATCCCTGGCATATCCGAAGAGGACGGAATTACGACAACGCAAATGATCAAAGATTTCGACGAGGGGCCGATTCGATTCGAGAGCGTGCATAGCATGAGCGTTCCCCTGTTCGCGCCCAAGGATGTGACCTTGAGAGTAGCCATCTTTGCCAAGGTGTCAGCCATGCATCTGGACAAGCTTCTGAGCTGGGATGACATGAGAGATGCAGTTACTATGAAAGACAGCTCAAAGGGAGCCCGCATCAACGAATCGCAATTTTTCACTCAAGAAAAGCATGACTTGCTTGCCCGAGTGCAAATCATGGAACTTAATGAGGTGGGCGAGTATGCCGCGGTCGAGGTCACGCAGACCAGCGAGCTGGACACTGGAACCTTCCAGCTGCATCAAGGTCTGCAGAGAAGGATCGGGATCAACATCTCGCACAGCTCTGGCGATGCTCTGCCTTGGGGTGATGTTACGGCCGTGCGAGTTGGAAAGATTCGACTGGTTGACTCAGCGGGAAAGACCCCTGATATGGCTTCGAATGAGCCCGACCTGTTACTGAAACTTTCCTCAAACCCCGTATTCCGAGAAAACGCGAATGGCACTCGGAGCATCACCATATTTGCCCAGTGGGATTCTAGCATGCACGGTTCGCTATTGCTTGACAGAGTGACTGCGGACAAGTATAAGGTACAGATGACGGTTTCATGGGAGATTAGCTCGGAGAAGCTGGCTGAGCCGATGAGGTTCTCGCAAAAGGTTTGTGTGCAGATTTTATCTCGTTCATTTGTACGACAAACCTCGGTCTTTTCGGCTCTTTTCCAAAACGTTAGATTCGTGCGATCATCGACGGGCATCTTCACCTTGACCATGCGACCTGCTCCAATCAAGAGGATTGGTGATTTGTGGAGGATGAATAGCCAGCACGATTATGTCAAAGGAGAAGAAAATTTGACGAGCTGGGCTCCTCGGGGGGTGTCTTTGGTTAGCGACTTTATCCTGGCGCGCAAAAAGAAACGACGGACCAACGAGATGGGAACAACCCAGACTGTCTTATCCAAAATGCCTCTGATGAACAAGGTCGCGTCTGATAAAGCACCGTCGCCAGAACCGTCGCCCGAGCTGAAGCCGATCATCCCTAGTGATGATGATCTTCTCAATGACACGCCTGAAACTTCCCAGGCACCGTCCGAGGATGAAGATCAGCCTGATGACGAAGAAATCAGAGAAGGTGGTGATGAAGGAGTCGATGCTGCCGAAGGAGATGCTGAAGAAGATGCCGGAGAAGAGACTCTGAAAGTGGAGGAAGTGCAACCCAAGTCTGAGTACAACGAAGTGCAGACCGACCTCCTGGAGAAATGTCTCAAACTGTGGAAGAAGTACCCCGATCCGCTCTCCAACATCCTGAGCCCGACAAATACAGCGCCACCAACCAACGGTGTCGCAGAAGATCCCCCCCAGGCCCCAACCCTCATCACAACCATCATCAGAGTTCCAAAGAACCCGAAGGTGCTGAAGGGAGGATACTTGTTGGTGCCAAACAGTGACTCTACAAGATGGGTCAAGCGATTTGTAGAGCTGAGGAGGCCGTACTTACACATTCATTCCGCATCGGACGGCGACGAGGTTGCGCTGGTTAGCTTGCGGAACTCGCGCGTCGACAGCCAACCTGGTGTACTGGGTCTCTTGCACGGACCGGATGATTACGATGCTCCTCGCGACTCAAATGGGGGGCCTGATTTCACCCCGGGCCATCGACGCACGGGATCTGGACGAGTTATATCTACCATCTGGACAGGCACCAGTGGGGGAAACTCAGATGGAGGTGGCCCTGGCCTCCAGCGTCTCAGTGAGCGGATGCAATCAGCTGTGTTTGCCATTTATGGGACCGACAACACGTGGCTCTTCGCAGCGCGCAGCGAGCGAGACAAGATGGACTGGATTTTCCGAATTGACCAGACCTTCATGTCGAGCAACGATAGCGTGCCCGGTAGCGGAGTATCCAGCCCATATCCTGGAAACTGATTCGAGGAGCGGGTACGCATGAATGGGGTTATGACTTGAAACGTTCTCTCATTTTGGCATCTAACATTTCTTTTGTCACGTTTGGCGGTGAATTAGATGAGATGAATTATACCCCCGAAGAATGAGGAGGGAAACACCAATGATGTAGGAGTACTGTTCAAAACACAATAAGCTGGATATAGGTAGACTCGAAACTCGGGATGCCGTCTCAGGCGCTGGCCCCCCAGGCCGCGGACGCTCGAACTTGGAATCCAAATTTGGATAGAACTTTAATGTGGATCAATATTACTACAACTTTGAACAAGACAGGATGCGTTTCAGTAGCTGGACCATACTCCCGGAGACGGGGTCTGGGCTGGAAAAGTGAGATGTGATGGGACTGGGAATGGGAAAAATAGAAGTGGTGTACATGGGCCATGTCGTTTTGGGCAATGCCGGTCGAGCCAGTGCCGAGAACCGGGGGAGCTCCAGTACCGTGTGGGCATCACGGCGATGCTAGCTCGCGAGTGCTTGACGGGCATTGACAGTGGCTGCTTTCCGACCTTTCTCAAGCCGGTGAAACATGCATGCCGCCGAGGAACCCCAGTGATGCAGCCACATGGAGTACAGGGCTACGGTAGCGGCTGGTCGAAGAGACAGCGGGGAATTTCCATGGTAGTGCAGAAAAAAGAGGCCGAACGGAGCGACGGACTGGATACACACATGTTATGATGCACATGTTACGTCAGTTGTGAGCAATTCGATTCGTCGACGGGGATGATGGCGCTACGTTGATGTTGTTTCCGTTGTTGCTTTTTCCAACGACTGAGCGTGAGCGGGGGGGGCTTTTTTTGCCCGCCATGACTTGACGAAGTTTGAGAGGACGGCCCTAACCACGGCCTGGCGGGCTGTCACGCTTTGGCCATTTGGGTATTACATTTCCCCCAACACGTCAATCCCAGCTCTCCCAAGACGGGATGCCCTAGGGGAGTGGCTAAGTCCGCGGACGACTGCACGAGTGTGCTAGCTCTGCAAATAGTTTTCCGAGGGAAACGGAAAAAGAAACAGGGGGGGCAAATTAGGGTACGAAATGCAATCCCGGAGCGCCTCCGGAGGATATGACAGGGCGAGAAAGGACAATGGTCGGGCCACACAACACGCGCAAGTTGCGACAAGCTGCGGGCGGGAGAGAGGTTGGATGCAAATGAGCCAGGATGCAATGCAAGAGACAAACAGATGGCGGCTAAAAAGAAAAAAAAAGCCCGCAGACGGCGATACGACGCATTAGATCCGACACCTGAGGAGGCCCGATGAGACTATGGAAACAGAGAGGCTGGCCCAGGATGTATATTGAGTTAACTAAGTGGTCTGCCTGACAGAGGGAGTGGACGAGTCGTGTGCCATGGCGGGTTTAACTGGAGAGACCATGTCCGAAAGGTACTTTTATGGCTTTGGGGTTGCATACATGGAGGAGTATTCGCTGGCTTGGTGCGGCCCGGGCGCGGGGAGCAAGGAAGCAAGCATCCTTGTATGGAGTTTGCAACCGTCTCACGCTCATCTGCTTGTGCGGTTTCCTCTGTGCTTGTGCAGCCCCCTCATGGAACTCGGAAAACGCCCGCCTCTGCTGCAGGCGAGTGGGAAGTGAAAGCGGAGGTGGAGTTGCAAGTAGGGGGAGGTGGACGCTGTCAATGGTGTTTGGACGAGGAGGGTTGCACTGAGAGCAGCTGTGGCCACCCAGACATGGCATTTGCCGTAATTGGCGCTGCTGTGGTTCTACAACGTCGGTCCCAGAACAGTATATACATGAAGATGGAGACACATGGCACAAGAAGCGGAGGCGAACGGGGTTGCTTGCTGCACACAGAGTGAGCCTGGGGCGTAGGTAGTAGTGGAGGAACCGGGATACTGGGACGGGGGGGTTTGGGAGGATGAGATTGAGGACTGAGGGGGGCATTCGCCCGGCAATTTTCAACGCGAGAAAGGGCACGCCATTGTGGGAGATGCAAGCAATGAGCGAGGGCAAGGGAGCGAGGTCAAGCGAGGCCTAGGATCAAGGGGATCGGGGCGTGACAACGGCTGCAACAGGACCCTGGATGGGCCAAGGTCAAATGCAAGAGGAAACAAGACGAGACGGAGCCCACCCTTCGAAACGAGGTGGTAAAAAAAAAAACGCTCTTCGTTGTCGGGACCCCGCTGGATGCAGCAAGTTGGAGAGAGACAAGAGGACTGTATCCGCATGGTAACATAGCACAGGCAGACAGCATCCAGACCATGTTCCTGTGTTACGAGGCGATTGGCCATGACCCAGTACGCCGGGGCCAGCGATGGAGCATGGCCAAGATACGACGCTGTACGGGACCAGACTTGGCAGCACTATAATCGGGGGGGTTCATTGATGATCCCACGGGATCCAGATGGCCGGGACATGGAATTGGACTTCCATGGCAATGCCGTCCAGGACCGTCTCAGGTCCCGGGCGGTGCCCAACCAGCCGGGACTGGCGGGACGGGGACGGGGATGGGAAGCCAAACAGAAAAGACGTTGCTTCTTTTTTTTTTTTTTTTTTTTCCTCCGAGAAGATTATCGTGGCTCGGGCGGATGGTCTACCCGTTCGCGCCGCCCTGGACATACAGTAGTAGATGTAGGTAGCAGTGGTTCGTACCCACCGGCCGGAATGGCACAATCCCGTCCGTAGCCTGTCTCTAGTCGCGAGTTTGTCGGTTGAGTAACAACCACAACACTCCCAGAACCAGGCTGGCGGGCCACACATACTCCCCCCCCTGCTCCACTCGTCGGTCTTCCCTGTCTTGCGTGTGCGGATTTCGCCCTTCAGACTTGGGCTGGGCGAGACGTCCCGTTCTTGCCGCGGCGGTGAAGATGCTAGTTACACGGTGTAGTAGCTGTTGCTGGCTGGTGCTCGTGCTGGTGCGAAGCCCGGGCCGCAGCGCGGATGTGTACGCACGCATGCGATTGAGAGTGTTTCCATAATTGATTAGCA
The DNA here is from genome assembly GCA_022837005.1 of Calonectria pteridis. Taxonomy (NCBI): domain Eukaryota; kingdom Fungi; phylum Ascomycota; class Sordariomycetes; order Hypocreales; family Nectriaceae; genus Calonectria; species Calonectria pteridis. The sequence continues at coordinate 74,584 of JAKZGU010000076.1, read as the reverse complement.
GAATGGCACACCGAGATTGCATGGCTAATGAGGGCCAATCTCTGTCCCTCACTTGGGAAGGGATTCACAGGCCATGCTCCCCTCCCAAGCAAGCCATAGCTCAGCTTGAGTAGCGTCAGACTGGGGGAAATGGAAGAAGAAAAAAGGGGATGGAAAGCGGAGCGGAAGTAGAGCCACAATAAGAAGCTAAGATGGGTAGCAGGGGAAAAAGCAAACAACAACGGCGTCCTTGGCTTGCCTTAGCCCAACGCAAGCAAGGCCCCTAAAACCAAGTCCGTATGCACCCTGGCCCATAAAACACTATTGTTTTTTTCGTCGTGCCTGTTATGATTACTAAATGAAGAGCTGTCACGATACAACCCGGCGTGCTCTTTTTTTATCTTCGCCACATGGAGGACAGGGTGAATGGTCCTCGGGAGATTGGGGGGGGGGTTAACTTTGTTTTCTCTTTGACAGGGTCGCTGAGCAGCCGTGCGACAAGAGGCTCGCGGGTGGGGAGCATGCACCATCAGATCATGACAAGGAGCGGGATGACGTTCCAGGACCGAGGTCTTGGAAGAGCATTGGATTGAGTTTTCTGGGTGAAAACGAGGGCTCCCGACGACGTTGGAAAGGGGCGTGCGCGGGTGGAGGTGTGTGTTGGCTGGGGTGGTAGACCTGGTAAACTTAAGTGACGGGACGGTGCGCGGTGGTGCGGAAACACGTGCCAACGCAAAGAGGGTCGTTGGACCAGGGGGGAGGAGATGAGTCCGGTTCCGGGGATGATGGATGAGTAATTAATTAATTGCCATCAAGCTATGGGCGCCGAGGCTATGCGATTGTGCGAAATAGTCTTTGGGAAGAGGAACGAATGTCATCGGTTTCGCTTCAGTCGTTGTTACGCGTATCCAGAGTCACTGTGGCGGAAAGCTTATATGCATAGCTGAAACAACGAGGCAAGGGAAAAAGGGAAAAGAAAAAGAACCGGGCAAGGGTTCGGAAACTGGCAAATGAAAACTAGTTTGGCGAATGAAGAAGAGATGAAAGTTAATCATGCTAAAAACATACCTACAAAGCCAAGGATCAAGGCCTCGCAAATCCGATTCACAAAGGAACCAAACGGCGGGGACGAGGAAAGTCTGAGGAGAGGCGGGAAGGAGAGCGAAGGGTTCGCTATCGTGGTCTGTGACATACATCAGCGAACATGGCTCTGGTCCAAGGCAGTTGCTGTTACGGAATAGATACTACGTTGTGGCAGGGCTAGATAGAGCCCACTACCCTCCTAGGTAAATTGCCCACGACTCGGACAGAAACGCGGTGGGCCTGGGGTGAGAGTCGCCCTGAAAGGCAAAAATCACGAGGATGGGTGGACGAAGTTGGAGTGACAGCAGTCGTGTGAGAAGCACAGGGGAAAAAACGCGGCTCCTCGTCTGGTGCACTCTAGCGACCAGCCCGGGCCTCGCTCGGCTCATGCACGGCATGCCATGGCTTCTGGAGTTGGCTGAGACAGTGCCGGGCAATTGACGTAGCCGGCGACGACTAACACTGGAACTAGCTGGGTCACGCTACGCTCACGCTCTGCAGAGGGCTTGCTACGGCAGCCAGGCGCGGAGCATGAGACGACGACGTGCAATTGCTCATGGCTAGCGACACGAGGTCCGGCAACTAGCAGCTGGTTGCATATCTTTAGCTCCCTTGTTGATGAGTTGTTGTTGTTGAGCTGATCTGGGAGTCAGGCGATGATCGATCGATGATCATTCATGCTCGCTCCCGTATTTTTTCCTGCTGGCTCGGGGAATTTCAATTTCGTTTCCGATTCACGTCCCTTCTTCAACCCCCAATTTCCTTTCCCGCCCCCGGTTTCCCGTTTGCTCGTTTCTGCACCCTTTCCTGCCTCCCCCAGATGTGAAGCATTGCTTTTCTTTTTCTTTTTTGCCTTTTGGAGCCGCAAATAGTCGCGTGGCATTCACACCCATCCCCCAAGACACCACAACCAACAACACACATGCACTCTTTGCGAACACAGTCTCGTACGTACATGCTTCCTGCATGCGCATTTCTTGTACGGACTCGCACCAACCAATAACGCACCCGCTGTCGAGCGCACAAGCCCTCGCCTCTACGTCACCAAACCCGCCCAGCCGGTTCGTCGTCGTTGCCTTGCGGCGTCTGACTTTCCACCCTTTTCCCACACTGCTGCTGTCGCCCATCATCTCCTATGCATTGCATTGCATTGCAATCTCCCGCGCCGCCCACGCCCCCCCTGAGCGGCCAGAGGAAAGGCCGGCCACTCGAAAGGGTGATCGACAAACTGCCATTTGCCCTCGCCCATACATGCGCTCCGCATGATGCACCTGGCCACACGCAGGCCCAGTTGATCTATCACACTATCCTCTCTTTCCTCTCGGGTTGTGGCCAACCACCGACCCCCCCATTGCAACCACACTTATCCTACACTAAGAAAACCAGTGAAGTGTATAGAAGAAAGGGAAAAAAAAGTCCCCCAATCCGCATTGTCTCACCCCCCCAGGGACTAGGACAAGGGGAAGACGGATTGTCCCAGGAAAACACGTCTCCGTGTCCCGTCAAATTTCCAAGCCTCCGGAACGGGTTGCGCTCCCGACCCAGACCACCGGATCCCGGCCAGTCCTTGTTTTTTAGTTTACCCAAGGCGCCGGGACCACTGGGCATAAGATACTGGATTTCGAGCTCCTCATTATCTAGACAAAGGGGGGGGACAGAAAATAGGGCCGAGGATTTTTTTTTTAAAAGTTGACTTGACATAGTTTGGTTCGCATAACTCTGGGGTCCTAACTCTGTGCTTTCCCCTCTCATAGCCCGACTGGCAAGAACCCGTCATTGCAGGTTGTCTGCATACATACACACGGCCTCGTTTTTTGGCCTGTGGCGCATCGCATCGCATCGCATCGCATCAGTCAATAGTTGAGGCAACCTGCACTACGCCACAGCTTGCTCGCCGCCTGGCCGCCAAAGACAGGACAAAATACTCTTCAACGCCGACGGGGTTCGCGGACCCTTGGCGGTCTACTGACGCGAGTCGCCAAGTTTGGGAGCAAAGTGCCCAGCCCACTCACACGCACACGCATCCTCCCCCGTAAGGCTGGGGTGTGCGTATACGCTGTGGTGCAGGTGTTTGTTGGTGGACAGACAGTTGCATATCGGCTTCCCGTTCTTGTGTGTCCCTGGCTGCTTTGTTTCCCCTCTCTTTTCCCTTCTTCTCCCCCTCTCTTGCTTGCTTGCCCCCATTCATATTCCCTGCGTCGGCTGCTTTCTTTTTGGCCGACAGGGCGAATGCCTGTCAGCGTGTGGCCCCGGCCCCGACCTGACGGCACCCGCACGCAAGCTTGGCTGGGAATAGAGGACACCCGCACACCACCAGACACCCTGCTCCTCTGTCGCCCTCTGGTCCTTGTCCAATAACCGACAGCCTGGGTCAGCCCGCGCGACGAGGATACGGGTTACAGCACCCGGTGCCTGCCTAGAGGCGGGTTTCCAAGACACACGGGGCGTGTGCCGGACTGGGCTGGTCTGGCTAGGAAGCCGAGTCAGATACCCGTCCCAAACTGCTGGGTCCTTCTGCTGGCGCTGCTCTCTTGACAAGGCGATCCTGTCCTCCATTGTCTCTCTCCTGCTAGGCCTGTTTTGCCTCGTCTCGTCTTTGTCTTCTGTCCATGCTCTGCTCATCTGTCTTGCTTGTTGTCTCACCCATCCTCGCACTGCACTGGATATTGTGATTATTATTGCCGTTCCGCTCTCTCCGGCCTATGAGACGGGCATTTTTTTTCTTGCCATTTTTGGACCTCCTCGCTGTCTTTTTTTTTTCATTTGTGGTGGAGGCTTCCTTAGACGAGGGGTGCGGATCCATTCACCATTGTCCTCTCGCCCACCACTCCCATCTTTCCGTCTTCGTCGACACTACCATCTTCCCCAGTTCGACGGACTTGCTCCCCACCTCCTTCCCTTCCTCCTCCCCGTGCTTATTTTCTTCTTGAATCCCGCCGTCCCCCCTCCCCGAATCACGCCTCCCGCTTACTCCCATCCTCATTCGGCGAGCTCTTTCAAACAGCAGCATCCCAACACCACCATCACCATCTTCGCCGCCGATCCATACCCACACTTGGCTACTCACCATCACGCCTAGCTTGCCATTTCTGGATTGACTTTTTTTTTCTTATTTTTGATATTTGATTTTTGATATTTTTTTCTTTCAAAAAAAACAATTCTCGCCTCCCCCATCCATTCTTTGATCGAGCCGCATTCAGTCCTTCGCTTCCGGCCGTTGCACTCTCGAATACTTCACCTTCAGTCGCACCTCGCATATCCCGCATCTCTGGCTCGCTCTTTCATACCACCAATTCGCCTGTGTGGGGGTGGAGCGTTGGCCTCAGCTCAGCATTACCGCTCTGCCGGGTCTCTTCCCGTGTCAGACCGAAGCTGCATTGCAATCTAGTCGCCGCTCTCCATCCAATGGCCTCAATTACCCAACCCTGAGCTTCCACCGCAACAACTGTACCACGGTATCACCCAGCTTTGAACCATGTCGAATCACCCTCATCACCCCAACAATCAGGACGGCAGACCTACTCCTTCGCCATCCTTGAACAATTTTCAGTTTACCTTCAATTGCTCGGCCTCCAGCTCGGCCAAGAATAGCTTTATTGAGCCTGATGTGTGTACAACCCCTTTCATTTCTGGATACATTTCCAAAAGGAAGAAAAAAAACTATTCGATTTGTTCCTCGACATGGTTTTGTTTGCTGACAAAAGATTTTCTTCCCTGGTTAGCCAGATGCACACGAAACGTGAGTCTCACCGCCCCTGAGCGTCAAATAAAATTAACCCACCTGCTAAAACAATTCAGTAGAGACTCGGAGTCTCTGACTGAGAGTGTCCAAAATTTCCCCGAGGAATTTGGACGGACCTACCATGCCTACAGAGCGGGCTGTGAGTCACCCCTAGCCAGAATGCTGTTGCATTCTCGTTGAAACTGACGGCTCGGTTTAGCATACGCCTTCCCCAACGACCGGTTGGAGCAAGAGAGGCTGAATCTTCAGAACGAAGCAATGGTAGAGTTGTTTGGCGGGAGGCTACATTTCGCTCCCCTTTCACGGGCAAACCCGCCAATGGCGATCCTTGACATTGCTACGGGCTTGGGCGACTGGGCCATCAAGATGGGCGATAAGTTTCCTCAATCGGAAATCATTGCAACCGATCTCTCTCCGATACAACCTCGTAACGTGCCTCCCAACGTTAGCTTCTACGTTGAAGACTCGTATGTAAACTTGATGCCTGTCGTATTGTGTCCTTGCTAATCTGTCCTCTTGCCGCCAGCTCTCAACCTTGGGAGTATTCCCAAAAGTTCGACTACATCCACACGCGCACGACGGCTGGTTGCTGGTCTTCCTTCAAGGAACAAATTGCGGACCAAGCATTCGAGTACCTGAACCCGGGAGGTTACTTTGAATCTCAAGAATTCGACGCCATTATCGCCTGCGACGACGACACCTTGGACCCTAACTGCGCCATGGCTAGATGGTTCAACGACCTTTGTCGTGCTGGGGACTTAGTAGACCGCCCTGTCGTGATTGCTAAACACCTCAAGGAAGCCTATATGGCGGCCGGGTTTGTCGATATTGAAGAGCGAATTTTCAAGATGCCCCTGAACCCCTGGCCGAGGAACGAGCGTCTCAAACAACTGGGCAAAATGTGGGAGAGCAACTTTGTAACGGGCCTAAGCGGCTTCTCCTTTACGCTGTTCAACCGGGCATTCGGCAGAACACACGCCGAAATACAAGTCAGTCCGATAACGCGCTACTCATCCCGCTCGGTTCGGCGGTTGCTAATTGAGGACTTTAGGTTTCACTGGTTGACGTTAGACGCGACATGATGGACACAAGAATCCACGCCTACCTCCCCATCTACGTCGTGACTGGACGGAAGCCCTTCCCCAACGAGAGATCTGTACCTAGGTCGTTTTCTGCTTGAAAGCGCAACTCGACTCCATCGAATGTAACGGCCTTTTAACTGGTGGAGATGGAAAGAAAAAAATATATGCAGATGGAGAGGGGTGACGCAGCCTATGCGAGAACAAAAGGCTGTCGTTGAAATAGAGCGACGACGGCTACGGTGCTCAGAAGTGGTTCATTTTTGTTGGAGTTTCATATCCATGATACCCTGAGCGGGGATGAATACCCCATTCTAATGTTGAATGATCGGCATGATATAGAGACGGGCGTTATTACTTAGATTCTGTGGGCTCAATTGACAAAGACCATGTCCTTTTCATTTTTTTTTGGATTTAAATGTTTCTTTTCACTACCTTTCGTGTATCTAGACCGCCCATTTTATTGAAAGCCATCTTGTTTGAATGATTCCCTCAAGAAACTAATCGGACACAATGTTGCTTTACTCTTCATCATGGCCCCCCTTCACTTGCTCACTTTTGGTGGGAATCACTATGGTTTCCCCGGTATCAACGTCGGGGGCATCAGACTCTTCAGAGCTTTCCACATGCTCAACAACCTCGTGTCGCTTAGCAAGCCATGAGAGAGCCGCGGCTTGTTCCTCGGGAAGCATCTGCTTGAGACGGTTCTGGGACAGGAATTCATGGTCGGCGAACTCGAAGCCGGGCACAACAGTCTCCGAGATAAGCAACCCCTCGGGCTCCTTGCCGTCTTCAGATGGTGATTCACCTTCAGCATCTAGGAGGTAACTGGCCTTCCAGACACCGCCTTCGACGACCCATTGAAGCTTCTCGCCGCGTTCGACGGCGTGCCCAACAACAAAGCTTTCGACGCGGCCATCTGTATGGAGCAGAACATATCGGCCACGGCCACGGTGGAGGGTGTGGATGATGCGGCTTCGGTTGCGGTGGAAGCGTCCCAGCGGGCGGCGGGCCGTAAGGAGGTAGAAGATGGTGGTAGAGAGACGGCGGAGGCCGGAATCAAAACCGGGGCGAGGACCTCCTGATAGCGAGATGGTCTCCTCAGATAAGGGAATGGAGGGATAAGGGGAAGGCATGGTGGTCGGAGCCTCATCAGTCTGGCTAAAGTAGCCGCCCTCGATGTGAGGGAGGAGCTTGAGAGTTTGGATGAGAGCTTCGGTTTTGGGAGACTCAGGTTCAGAGGATGGACTGAAGACGGGCTTCAGAGAACCCAAAGCTGGGTCGTGGAGAAAGTTATCGCCCATTTTCTAGCGGCCTTGGCGATTGTGATGATTGAGGTGAGATGAGTCGAGGGAGATTCAGAGAACTGAGGTTGAGAATGGCTCGAGGCAGACGCGGAACTCAGAATTCTCTGCTTAGATGTCATGGGTTGGTAAACAAACTTGGGTAACTCAGGGTGAAGGGCGGTCGATCACCTTGACAGGGTTATCAGGCTTGACTTATTGGCTCGGAGATTAGAAGGGATAACCCGGAAAGTAGGGGCTGACAGCTAGTGAAGAGCAGGGTGGGTGCAGCAAGATTGTGTGAATGGGGGGCTGGATAAAGCTATTTGCTGACGGGAACCTCAAGCTTAGTAGGATTTAGTGCTGTGGGAGAGGCAGTGGTGGTAGCACAGGTCGAACTTGGTCAAAGTCACGAGGCGTCAAGCTTTGCACAGCTGGCTTCCACTCTAGAAAGGAGGGCTGGGTTCTTTTTTGGAGCGCTGTGAGGGTGTGAAGCAGGTTGGGTTTATTACACGGGCGTATGACGCCAGATGCTGACAGTGACGCTGGGTTGGCGTTTGACATTTTGACGTGTTTGGCTTGTAAGTCATGATTGGGGTTGTGTCTGCCTTCACCGAGGGCTCCCGGTTTCCCAATGGGCATCGAACTAATACGGAAAGACTAGGCTAGGCTAGGCAAGCTCACGAGACCAGGAAAATGCAGCTGGTGAATTGACGATATCAGCAGCTAATGTCGTGCTCTTCGGACATATCAGCCCGTCTTGGTGTTTTGTCGCGGGGTGTTAGTTGTGAGTCGGTTACCACCAGGCAAGGTAACCCGGGGAAGAGAATGGGAACCAATGTAATAGCACCAAGCGCAGGGTTGGTCGCCTGCCAATGGCTCTGAGGACCGAAGCGGCTGCATTTCCAGCCAGTGAACCGCCGCCGTTGGACGGTCCACCACCGCTTCAGGAATACCTAGCCCTGTGCCACCTGGCACGGCTGCTGTCGCTCGCTAAGCCACAGGGGAGAAAGCACCCGCACGCACCCCGCAGCCGTTGGCGTAGGCAGGTCCTCCATGTGTTGGCCATGACGCAACAACAACAGGGCCGGGGAAAAAGTAGAGCCATGATGGGCGGGACGTGCGATAGCATCTCGCAACACCACAAAACCAAAGCCACTCGTTCATTGTGAGACTACCTCCCGCTTCGTCCCCTCGATATCTCCCCCGACCCCTCTCGTCCTACATCGCAGGCTTCCAGAGGCCCATTGGGGGGCGCTCCATGCCTTCCGCCGCCATGTCTGCCCCTCGCCTGCTCGTCCGACGGGTGCCGCTGCGCATCCCATCTCCCGGCGCCGCGTGCCTCCAGCTTCGAATCGCACCCACCATCGCCCGATGCCGCTCCCGAGCCCACGCCCACGCCCACGCCCGCCTTCTCTCGCACACCCGGCCGCGCCTCAACCAGCAGCATCAACAGGACGCCTACGAGCGCCTCCGCAACGCCCGACCCCTCGTGCCGGACCGCGCCGCCGAGCGCTTCACGAGTGCGGGGACCAGCCGCAACTCGAAGCTCTTCGTGGCCGCCACGGTGCTGGCCGCCGTCGGCTTCTACCTCTACAACTCGCAGACGGTGCCGGTGACGGGCCGCCGGCGCTTCAACTTCCTCTCCGATGCCATGGTGGCGCGCGCGCACGCCAAGGCGGTTGGGCAGATCATCGAGCAGGTCAAGGCACAGGGCGGGCACTTTCTCTCCGACTGGGATCCAAGGACCATCTCGGTCAAGAGGGTCATGAAGCGACTGATACCTGTGAGCGGTATGACGGACCTCAATTGGGAAATTTTTGTCATTGCCGATAACCGTACGTTCTTTTTTTTTTTTTTTTTTTTTTTTCCTTGTTCTTTTTTATTGCGCCCGCTCATAACTACCCCTCGTGAAGCTATTCTAGACTAACATGTGATGGCTTCTTCTTCGCACCCTTGCAGGCACCGCCAACGCTTTTGTACTGCCGGGCGGCAAGGTCTTTGTTCACAGCGGCATTCTCAATGTGTGCAGAAACGAGGACGCACTCGCAGCGGTCCTAGGCCATGAGATTGCGCACAACACAGCATCGCATGCGGCTGAGCGTCTGTCTGCTGCGTGGGTGGGCAACCTGACGGCGGGAAGCTTGTTCTTCTTGGCGGGTGCGCTACCGGGCCTGGCGCTATTCGGTCTCTGGAGTTTCGTGGGTGGCTTCTATCTGCAGGACCTGCTCTTCTACCTCCCCATGGGTCGCAAGCAGGAGAGCGAGGCCGATTACATTGGGCTGATGATGATGGCCGAGGCGTGCTACGACCCGCGCCAGGCCGTGGGCTTCTGGCAACGCATGGAGGCCATTCAACACTCGGGGGGTCAAGAGGTGCCCGAGATGCTTAGCACGCATCCTTCGGTAAGTCTTGTTCTTTTTCTCGTCGGAAAGGGGACAATTGCTAATGAGTGTTGCTCCTTGCATTAGAATGAGCATCGAATTGCAAAGATCAACCAGTGGATGCCCGAAGCCATGGAGAAGCGCATGCAGAGTGACTGCCGGGGAACCGCGGCGTTTGCAGACCGGTTCCGTCAGGCCATGAGGAGAGGATCCGTAGTGGTGCAGGCTGCTTGATTTGGTTCATGACCGAGGTATAAATATCAGTGTATCGAGGGATATGCAGGGAGTCCAGGGGATTGTTCTTGGCTAAGCGAATGCTGTGCTTGTCTAGACCACACACATGCATGGAAGAGGCGCGAAAGGGGATGCACGATACTCACATCTAGACGGACGAAACCTCCACTTGTACTAAAAAAGACGTTGTAAAACAAAATCTCCACATGATGGGAATCATGCTCATCATGGCCATCATGTACCATACCAAGACTAGAGTACACAGCATACCCGCACCCTCCAATGCGCGTAGTCTCCCTCGTGGCCTGCTCGTGAGGGCTGCGCCATGCGCCCTGTTCCAGGCCTCTGGCTCTGGGCGTCAGGGCGGAACAGTTAGCAATCAGCTCACTGTGATACGCTGCAGCGGCCCCCATCGCGGGGCATGACGTCGGGGCCTTTTAGCGCGAAGGGGGGGGCACCCGGCTTGCTCCAGGGCGGAGAAGATCTGGGGGTGGCTAGAGACATGAGGCCATGCAACTCGTGCTCTCGGCGCGACAAGGCCTGTGCCGAGGCAAATCTCCCCACCGCCCTGCCTTTTTTTAAAGGGCGGCCTGCCTGGGCCCAGCCAGTGCCCGTTTGTGTCTTGAACCTCGGCGAGAAGACCATTCAAAGATTGTTCCTCTGCCCGAGACGCTTTTTCTGCCCCCGTTCGCGCGTCCAACCCTTATGTCCGAGTTTCTATCCTTCTTTCTTCCCCAGCGCCTCTTTTCGAATTCTACAACCACAACCACAACCACAACAACATCCAACTAAAACCAAACGAATCTATTCTTCACAATGTCTCAGACTTACTCGACCGCCGAGGTTGGCAAGCACAAGAGCGATGCTGACGGATACTGGCTGATTGTCGAGAGTGACGTCTACGATGTCTCGAGTAAGTTTCCCTGTCATGTTCCTTTCCTTTTTTCTTTTTTCAAGTGCCCTTTTTCTTTCGCCATCTCGGCGCATTCTCTCTCCCAAGTATCTAGGGGGCCGGAGGGGGAGTTGCGCGCGCGCATGCGCCCGCGGGGGGGGAGATGCCGCTGGCGTCATTCCGACTTTCCGATCCATCCCCATCCCACCTCCATCGTCACAGGCAAAAAGGCTGACGTCAACCCCTCTCTCTCCAGAGTTCCTCGACGAGCACCCGGGCGGCGCAAAGATCCTCAAGCGCTTCGCCGGCAAGAACGCCACAAAGGCCTTCTGGAAGTACCACAACGAGGCCGTGCTCCAGAAGTACGGCGACAAGTACAAGATTGGCTCCGTCAGCGAGAGCGCCAAGCTGTAAAGGCAAGGGACGACAAGGACAGACGGGAAGAAGAGAAGGGATGCGCCGCTACGCGACGAGGGATTTGGGGGGGGGGGGGGGGGGGGGGGGGGGGGGGGGGGGGGGGGGGGGGGGGGNAAGAAGAGACGGGCTGCGCCGCGCCGCGACGGGGGTTTTCCCCCCCCCCCCCCCCCCCCTTTTTTTTTCTTGTCACGGTAGATCCGGGGAGTTCCTATAGATGGAGTCTCGCTGGTTGCTAGATGGATAAAGGGAGGAACGGGGATATATCTTGCATGTTTTTTGCATGGCGCAAATCACATTTCCAGGGCGAGGTTTTATTTTTATTGGTATATTTCGGGGGGGGATCAAATCTTGGAAGCGGGTTTGATTCTGGGTTATGGATTTTCTTTTTTTTCTGTGTAGACATCCAGATCACCCAGTTGGCATTTTCGGTCAAACATCTACAACTACGGGCCTCGGGGGGTGTCTTGGAACGGCTTCTTGTTTCGCTGACAAGAGCAGTCAGCCTCGACGGTAGACAGTTGTATGAATGAATCATGTTCTCAAGCACGTGCTTCTTAGGGACTATTGTTTCTTTTTCCAATTGCTGCGTGATGTCTAGGAAATGCTAATCTAACTACATCTTACTAAAAGAAAAAAAAACTCGAACTATATTTGTAGTTATTGCAAATCAGGCTGGGGTTTTGTAAGTTGCCTCTCCATTATCAACACTTGCATCAGCCCTTCATAGGCGCAGATCCTATTCGATGGGTCCAGTCTCCGCTTCACAGTAGCTTCGCAAACTCTTGCCTTGCCATCTCCAGGTGGGTCCCGGACGAGCAAGGGGGGGGGGCCAACCTCCGACCATGCTCCGACTTATAAGGAATCGACATGAATCCTTTGGACGGGTTGAACGCACGTCGCCGGCCCGGGTAGCCAGTATAAAATCCCGCTGAAATCTCTCACGTTTTTCATCTCCTCTTGATTTTCACGTTGCTATTCTCAAGATCCATAGTTGAGTGTTTTTTTTTTAAGAGAGCAAAAAGGTCATTGATCATCATGAGCGGCATCCTCGACTACGAAGCTCAGCGACAGCTTCTGGACAAGCGACATGCTCGCCAGGACGAAAACATCCAGACCCTCCCGGAGCCACACGACATCAAGGCCGCCCACGCCTCCCTGCCCGTTCCAGGCTCGTCATCGTACCTCGGCGGGCTCTCGAGCGAGGACACGGCGCGGCACATTGCCCACGACATCTTCCCGGGGCTGAGCGGGCAGAAGCGGTCGCAGCGCTACTATGGCTTCGTGACGGGCGGCGTGCTGCCGCTGGCCGAGTGGGCTGACAACCTCGTCACCATGGTGGACCAGAACGTCCAGGTTCACCTGCCGGAGCAGTCCGTGTCGACGGCCGTCGAGGACGCAGCCCTCGGCATGCTGGCGTCGCTGCTGAGGCTAGAGGGCGACGGCGAGGGAACCTGGGGAGGAAGGACGTTTACTACGGGCGCCACGGCGAGCAACATCATGGGCCTTGCCTGTGGTAGGGAGGCTGTCCTGGGTAAGAGGCTGGGAGATCAAGGAAGCGTGGGAGAGCTGGGTTTGCTGGGTGCCTGTGTCAAAGCCGGCGTTACGGAGCTGCAGATCCTGACGAGCTCGGCGCACAGCTCCCTCTCCAAGGCGGCCAGTGTCGTCGGTTTCGGGAGAGCATCTGTCAAGGGGTTGCGGTTGAGCGACGAGGAGCCGTGGCGGCTGGACCTCGAGGCCCTCGAGAGGGAGTTGCAGGTCCCAGGGGCCGCGAGCGTCATCGCCATCAGCGCAGGTGAAGTCAATTCGGGCCGTTTTGCCGTCAACGGTATCGATGAAATGCGCAAAGTGAGGGAACTGGCGGACAAGTACAGGGCTTGGATCCATGTGGACGGTGGTAAGTCTGAACTCAACTCTCCAGCTGCGAGGCATTGGTGACTAACAAGAGTCTTCACTCAGCCTTTGGCATCTTTGTTCGTGCTCTCGAAGACAAGGACGAGTACAAGCTGCTTCACAAACGCGTGGCGGGCCTTGAACTGGCCGACAGTCTCACAGTAGACGGGCACAAACTTCTCAACGTGGTAAGCATCCATTGATTCCATCATCCCCATTTCCGAATGTCTATCTGACCCCTTGGCGCCAGCCCTACGACTGCGGCATGTTCTTTACCAGGTCGCATCTCACCCTCCAGTCCATCTTCACCAACCCCAACGCAGCCTATCTATCATCCGGGTCCCAGTCAACCATCCCCTCGCCCCTCAACGTCGGCGTGGAAAACTCGCGCCGCTTCCGAGCCTTGCCTGCCTACGCCGTCCTGCTGAGCGAGGGCCGACCCGGCATGGCGGGCTTGCTGGCTAACATGGTCGAGCTTTCGCGCCAAGTGGCAGCATTTCTGCGAGACTCGGAGCACTATGAGCTGCTTCCGGACCAAGACGCCAGCCTGGAAGAGGTCTTCATGATTGTCCTGTTCCGGGCCAAGAACCCCGCGCTGAACGACGTGTTGGTTGACAAGATCAACGAGACCAGGCAGATGTACGTGAGCGGGACCAAGTGGAAGGGCGAAAAAGCGGTGCGAATGGCCGTATCGACTTGGATGGTCGATGTCGCCAGGGACTTCAAGGTGGTGTCGTCCATCTTAACACATGTGGCGCAAGGCGAGGCGTTTGACATCAAGAGTCTCGAGTAGGTAATGAGAGCTTTATTATTTCAGGCTGGAGGAGGTCCCATGTGTTGATAGGAGTAAGATCGGGCGGGTGATAGTGAAATTGCCGTAATGCAGTCGACCTCGTGGGTATATCTTCGTTGCCGTATTTTCAACCAACGCCCATGAAAAATGCCAAATCCCAACAATGACCAAGAATTGTGTTATAAAAAAAGTATTTTTCGCCCTCTTTGTGTCGTATTTTTCCTCGCATTTCGATCCCAGCACCAATGCTACACCACTGCGCAGCCAGCCCTTCCGAATAGCCACCGCAACTTTCTCTCCCCTCTCGCCTTCCTCCTCCTTAACCAAACTTCTTGGAGCCTCCCTTGAAGGTGGCCTTCTTGTCGGGCTTCTTTCCCTTGCCGATAAGCTCGAGGTGGCCCGCGCGCTCGCCCAGCATGGCCTCGGTCTGGGCCGTCATGCCGCTCGTGAACTTCTTGTGCGCCTTGTCGACGTTGACCTTCTTCTTGGGCTTGTTGACCTTGGACGCCTGGCGCTTCGAGTGCGTCGCCTTGGCGGGGGTGGCGCGCCCCAGCTTCTTGATGGTGCCCTGAGCCATCGTGGTGTGTGAGACGGGGGCAACGAGTCGTCCGAGAGGGTTTGGCGACCGAGCCTGTTTGTGGTGATGGTGGTTGAGTGGGAAGAAAGTCGGTTACTGCTGCACAAGTAGAAAAAAATAAAGTGGAGACGCCCTCCCGCCGAACCCACTAGCGATGAGTTACCCCACTATAAACCCCAAGCACAAACACGAACAAGCCTGCAGAGCACCTTGTATTCAAACGATGTTGTGTATTCATTATTATGGCTATCCAAAGCACCGGCAAGATCTTGTCTATAATAACGCTCATGCCTCCCAAAGCAACATCCAGTACCAACTACATTACAGGAAATATGGTATTAGGAATTTCCATGCTTTTACCAACCATCACCCCAACCATCATCATCCTCCGTCTCTTTGGGTTTCATGTCAATCTTCTTCGAAACTGGTTTGGCAGCGGGTTTTGCCAATGGCTTTTTAGCCGTCGTCGTAGTCTTGGATAGGCCCTTTGGTAGTGGCTTGCCACCCGCCTTCTTTGAGGATTGGGCTGCCAGCCATCCAGCAAAATCAGGTTCATCGTCGCCAAAGGGAGTCGCAGACGCTGTCGCGGCTTTCTTGGGCTCCTCTTTAGCCGGGGCACTGAAGCCATCGTCATCCTCAGCCATATCACCCCAGGAGTCCGCGCCCTCATCACCGTCGTCTGCTGGCCAGAATGATTCTGCAACAGCACTTGTCGATGACTGACGCGACATCGTCGGTGGAGGAGATTTCATTGCCTGGCGATGAAGATTTGACGCAGAAGATGTGGCTGGCTTCTTGGGTTCCAGGCCGGGAGACGGGGTTGGATTGGATGAGGCGGCAGGAGGAGTAGCTTGGGTCTGTATTTCGCCGGCGGCGGCAGACAGCTTGTTGGTAAATGAGGATATAGCCCATCCAGTCCATCCAGCGTTTTCTGAAGGCTGGGGGGTGCTCATTCGGGGGCCCTGGTTTTCGGCAGTTTGTGGTGGAGGAAGAACGCTATCCGGCATGGACGCAGCAGCCTTCCGGATCTTTTGGAGATAGACATCCATAGTCCTGTTAGCAGAGTCGCGGATGAGCTTTTCCTTGTCAATCAACAGAGGAGAAATGACAGGAAGGATCTTGCATGCACTATCTTCTTCCGTAAAGTACTCAGCAGTAGCGCCGAGCGCCATCAGGGCTGCGTTCCGCGCATGGACGAAAGGATCCCTGAGAGACCTAGTGAATGCGGCAATAAGAACCTTTGATCGCGACGAAGTTCCCAAGTTCTTCGCAATCTTTCCCAGACAGATGGTGGTGTTTGTTCGAATGCCTGGTTGCTCGTCATTTGCTGTTCTTGCAAGTTGCTTAAGCAGGTCGCCGTTAATAGTGCGGTCAGATAATTTGCCAATAATGACGAGGACAGACTTGAGCGATTGCTCTCGAACAACTGGCGCCATGTCTGTAAAACCAGCAGACTGTTGCTCAGTTAGTTAAATTTCGTCCATGCGAGCGCAGTTCACCAACCATTTGTGGGAAGATCTTGTCATTGACAATCTTCTGCGGCAGTCGATCGATAATTAGCTGGAGCGTGTCCAAAAGACAGACTCGGATGGCTCTATCGGGATTCGCAAACATCCGAACGATGAACGGCGTAACCTTGGCTTCGAAATCCTCGTTGCTGAGTTTCGCTGCAATCTTGACAACTACGCTAATAGCCTTTGAACCTCCGCCACCGAATTCGGCAGATTTCATCAGCTCGGGCATTACTTTCATCTTGAAAAACTCCTCCGGAAAGTCATCGCTAAGTTCATCCAAACCACTAAAAAATTGTTAAGATATAGACTTCTTGATCGGCAAGAAAACTCACTTTAGGAATTCTTCTCGCTCCTCCGCAGACTTGATATCGAGGTTATCGATGCCCTCGGTCAGTTTGATGAGAGAGTTGTCAAAGAAAGAGCCTGGCCTGTTGCCTTGGTCCAAAAAATTCCCAGCGCTAATTCTAGCCTTGGGGTTGGCGTTGCATAGGCGCTTGTAGCTTGAATGCATCGTTGGTGGAATACCCTTGGTCTGACCAGCTTGGTCTGCTCCGTTGTAATCGCCGTTGAATACTTCGAAGAGTAAAGTTCCAAGATTAAACGCATCTACGGCCGTATGGGGGTTCTTTTTGATGACTTCCCACCCTCCCTTTGCCAGTTCGGGAGGCGAATACCGACCAGCATCTGGAACTATACTGCCATATGTCTGTTGTGCACGTTAGCCAACAATTCACCCACTGAAACAAGGGGTGCAATTACGTAGATGATGGACTCATCGTCCTTGACGCTACTCAGAACATCAAAGCCTCCCAGCTTCCATTCTCCACTCTCTGAGGTGTAAATCGATCCAACTTTTAGGCTACCATGAATAGAAGAGGCTTCCTCGTTAATAAATTTGACAGTGCGCTACATTTAGTCAGCCTATTGAGCAGTAATTGGTTTGCAGAGGAACGTACGGCGATACTGTGAACACCCCATTTAATAGTTTCTGGGCTCAGACTCTTTCTTCGCACATGCCACCTTAATGGGACCACTCGCTCGGTCGCAATATAAATATAAGTCTCCGTCTGCACCCGACATCATTAGCGCCGTCGTTACTGGCACCCAACCGAATAACTATTCACCTCTACCGCATCGAGGACCTTGATCACGCCAGGGTGTCGCAAGGTTCGTAGCTTCTTGAGTGCATTCTTGGCCAAGGGGAGTCGGGATCGGTTCGCGGTGATGTCGAAGGAGAAAATGCTGCAGTTGGAGCCATCCTCCTATGGTCTCACAGTCAGTACAGGTAATGCGACGAAGCTGGACAGAGAGTTACCAACCCTCTTGGTTCCGTTGTACAAAGTCCATATGGACTCGTCAATGTCGACAATATCGCCGAAGCTGTAGGGGAAAGGAGGGCCCTTGGCCATGGCCGAAGCCACGGCAGATTTGAGAAAGTCCATGGCGATGTCACAGAGACAAAAGCCGCAGCCTAGGGAAGGAGGGCTGTCGCAGGGCTTGGTTGGACAAGGTGGGATACAGGGAGAAATCGTTATCGTATCGCAACGTGGTGGTTTCCTATCGCCAAAGCTCCCCCGCGCTAGCATGGGTTACGTTGACACAAGCTGCACGGCTCGCAAGCGGGAGCGGAACAGTGGCGGTGCGCTCTCGGCATCGCTATTGTTCCCACCCGAATCGCAGCTCAGTGGGGCACCCTGCTGGGCAACGCTGAAATTCTTCCCAGAACAGCGTGCAGCAACTCTTTCCCTTCCCACAGCACAAGCGCTCAGCACCTATTGCAGCAGCGCTCAGCACCAGGACGGAGCACTTGCCCTCCTGGACGCGCTGCACGTCACGCGCTCGGCCAATCGCATGCGAGCCCAGCTGCCAACAACCAACGGGCCGCCAACAGAGCATCACACGCATGACAGCCTCACCATGTATTTCCTTCTTTCATCTGCATTTTTCCCTCTGAGAAGAGCGGGTACATGCTTTGATCTTGCAGATTCCGCGCCTCGCCGACGCCAGCATCCTGGATTCTAGCGCCCGCCCTGGCTTGTCACCTCCCCTCAGCCACCAACTTCACAACCAGCAGCAATCAAAGCGCCCTCACGCCCGAAAAGCCGCCCCCAAGGCTTACAGGCGCCGATCTACGCCTCCGTCCCTCTGGTATGTAAATGCTCTCTTTTTGCACAGCAACCCGCATGTGTCGAATGATGCCTATGGTAAAAGGTCTGACCGAACGGAACCCTTCTGGTTACGCCATGTCTCTCGCCGTGACCCGCCATGGACATGACTCTCTCCGAACATGCCCGCTCGTCTCGTTCCTAAGCAATTCTTCCGGCATATTTCACATGCCGCCAGAGTGTCTTGGGGACGAATAAATTAGCTCTGTTTGTCGCAAAATGGAGTCTTGATCTTCGTTACCCCCACGGATCTGGACCAAAGGCCGCGACAAACAGCAGACGTTTGTCTGCCACGGCCCGGCAAGAGACGGTGTAACCGATGCGGTACCCAGCTTGACGGCCCATATAAAACTGAAAAGATCTGACATCGACGTACTCCCCGGTTTCATGCCCGCTCTTTCAACGCGAATTTTATCGTGCACAGCTGACGCTCAATGTCATGATTAGTCATTACCGTCCCGGGCTTGGTTTCAAACCCTACGTCTCTCTCTCTGGGTACCACTCGACTCAAACGAGTGAGGCGTGGGGGCTCCCACCTTGAACTACTATGAGTCTTCGATAACCCTCCACCTCTCGGAGTTCCATCTTCATGTCCGTGGTGGACATGGCTCAGGAAGATGGAAAAGGCGGCCAACAATGTGCGGCTCCTGACTGCGGCTCCAAGGCCCATCTCGACTCAAAGTTTTGCGTTGCGCATCAGGAGCCAGGCTCTGGGCTTAGCTCCATGAACGGGTCGCCACTTGCCAACGATCTACCCAGGATGACACATTTTTCGGAAAGCCGCGTTCTAGCTAAGAGAGGTCCCAGCCGGCTGCGATTTCCACGGTCTCGTAATTCAATCAAAGTCCAAGCGACCCCGAGCCCAAGTCCAAGGGAAATCCCACAAGGAACCCAAATCCCTGATCCTACAAGCAAGGACAAGCAAACTCCACCAGGTTCCAGAGCTGGACCTGCCGCACATGAAACCGATGCGCAACCCAACAACTCCAAGCTGCATGATCATGTAGGGCAGGGGTCCGTGCCCTCTCATGACTCGAATCGTCGTCTTGTGCCGGAGGGAAACAGAAGAGTGACATTTTTCGATCTTTTCCACCCGGTAGCAAACCTATCCGCAGAAACTCCAGTGCAATCACTTCTTAGTCCAGAATATAGCAAAGAAGATGTTTCAAGCGCGATACAGTCTCCGAAAATCACCAATCCGAATCTGGATTGCCTGGGTGGGCCTCGTGATCGACAAGGGCCGAAGGAATGTTATTTGGTGGATAAAGCACAGGCGTCAACAATGTCGCAGCCCTCGGCTTCAATACTGACCTCGCCAAATCACACTCAGACTATCAACAAGGTCAATAAACCACTACCGCCCACTCATGTGCACTCGCCGCTGAGCAACTCATCTCAGGCCTCGCTGGATTCTGGGGGAGTTGCCGATATTGAGAGCAACGTTGACGAGGAACCTCCCGTTCCAGCCGACGCAGACGAGAGGAACTTTGGTTTAATCGACCAGCATGATACTACACCCACCTTAGAAAATTCCTTGGAGCCCGATTTTTACAAAGCGCACACGCCTCAAATTGCTGAAGAATCCGACGGTTCTGTACCCATGAGCTTGGCTACATCCATCACAACAGAAAAGCCTCAAGCCAGCCACATACAGGTGAATAACGATGGCTCTTCTCTGCAAAGTGAAGGCACGTTGGTCATGCGTGAGGTCGTCACAATCCCTCGCCGCAAAATGGAGGCACGGAAAGAACGCATCCTGGCCAATTTTAATTCGGATGCTTTCGACGCGTTAATTTACCAACAATCCAACCTCCCACCTCCTAAAGGGGTCAAGTTACCCCCTAGTTCTCTCAAGAAGCAGATGGCACCAGACCAAGATGACCGGCTCGCTCTGCACACGAATCCAGAAATTCACGGAATGCACAGACGGTCAAAAGACTGGTACCAAAGGAAATCCAGGGAAATCCAGGATCGTGGTGGACGAAAAGCATGGTTTGGAAAGGTTGCGGAGAGGCAGCGTTATTTGCGTGCAAAGGAGGCAGCAATTGAGCTGGAATGTCGGGAAGCGGAACTGGCTGGCCTTATTCCTCCACGCCAAGACCCACAGCCTCGGGGCCATAAAAGACCTATGGATTTTGGGGACGTTCCAGAAGAGCAACTTCCAGAAGACGTCCAGAACCACGCAGGATGGTTAAAAGCATGCGGATGGTTTCGTATGACGAGGCGCAAAATTCTAGTCAAACCACCACCATCAAACTCGTCACTCTCAAAGCCACCTCAACCGAAACAAACCCTTGAACTAGAGCGCCATATGCAAATGGCAGCAGAAGAAACGCGGCGTTTTTATCAGGAAGCCGTGAAAGAATTGCAACCATGTGGCGGTATATATGGATGGCATCCGTAGGATTTTTTGGAGAAGCGGTTGAGGTGGCCCAAACACACAAGAATTGGCATGTAACTAATTAAAAAGATCCAAGGAAAGATGGATTTCCAAGAAAAAGGAAAATGGCGGTATGGCGTTGGAGGTTTAATGCAATTGGCCCAACGAGCCTGTGCTGTGGAAGCCATGTTGTATCATACTGTGTTGAGACGTGTCTGTAGTCCAAGGCACGATCTTGCAGATGCACAGCAAGAGTGTAGATGGTTAAGCTCAACACTGTTTCAGATCAACTTGGAAACCGCTTAGAGAGCTGCACAACATTCGCCCTAAAATGCATCCTTTGGGTAAATTTCATTTCGAGATGTTCATCGTGTGGGTTTGAGGCGAAGCCCTGCTGTAACCTGTCGGGGCTCCCCTAGAAGATGATTCTTTCTCAGGAACCAGACAAACTCCGGGTGCGCCGATACGTCTCCAGGGGTTCAATGTTGGTCAAGATCAGAGCTGGATGCAAGGTTTCGTTTATGGAAGCTTTGCATGGAAAGGTTGGGGAACCAAGAACAAATGCGAAATTTTGTCATCAAATACAGCAACTGGTATTACGAACTATATACCACCCATTCATTTACCCGTCTAGACGCCACTGGTTCTATCATGTAACCAAAACTCAGAGAAGCACCAGGATGAAGCAAAGGGCCTCGCCTAGGATGGCAGGGCCCTCTGATCGCTCAAGTTGCTATTTTTCTTCCTAATTTTTTTTCCCTTTTACTACATCACGCTTTACGTTCGACCTGCCGCTCTAAACTCCCTTAGAAAGCAGGTTCAGGGCGCTACCAGCAAGGATGAAACCGGCCTGGTCCTTGGTAACGGCGTGCTTGGTGGGGATGATGATCTCCTCGCCAGAGGCCTTGGTGACGCGGAGCTGGACGTCACCCTTGCCGCCGTTCTGGAGCATCTCGTAGAGGCCGATAGTGGCAACCTCGTCACCAGCGCCGATCTTGTCGTAGTCAGCCTCATTCTCGAAGGTCAGGGGCACAACACCCTGCTTCTTGAGGTTGGTCTCGTGGATACGGGCAAAGGACTTGGTGAGAACGATACGGGCACCGAGGTAGCGGGGCTGGAGAGCAGCATGCTCACGGGCAGAGCCCTCACCGTAGTTGTGCTCAGCAACGACCAACCACTCCTGGCCACGCTCCTTCCACAGGGCACCGAGGTCGGGGATGGTGTGCTTGGAGCCGTCAAGGTCGTAGGCAACGTTGACCTCGTTGGTCTCAGCGTTGATGGCTGTGTTGAGCGTGTTGGTGCTGATGTTGGGCAGGTGGCCCTTGTACTTGAGCCACGGGCCTGCAGCAGAGATGGTATCAGTCGTGCACTTGCCGGTCACCTTGACGAGGACGCGAAGGCCAGAAAGGTCCGAGCTAGGGAAGGCGTCAAAGGGCTCGAGGAAGGCCAGACGCTCGGAGGTGGGGGAGATGGCAATCTCAGCGCTGGGGTCGTGGGGCTGGGACAGGACACCGAGCGAGGGAACACCAGACTCGAAGGGAGTCTGGGGACCCTCGAGACCTTGAGGGGGCGAGAACTTGAAGTCCTTGCCGTCAGGGGTCTTGATAGTGTCGGTGATGGGGTTAAAGGTGGTGGAGCCAGCAAAGGCCATGGCGGTAACAATCTCGGGCGAGGCGAGGAAGTTCATGGTGTCAGGGTTACCATCGTTTCGGCCGCGGAAGTTGCGGTTATACGAGGTCAGGATGGCGTTGCTGGTGCCCTTGGTGACGCCGTCCTGTCGCTGCCACTGGCCAATGCAGGGACCGCAGGCGTTGGAGAGGACGATACCGCCGGCCTGCTCAAATGTCTGCAGAGTTCCGTCACGCTCAAGGGTGGCTCGGATCTGCTCACTACCGGGAGTGATGTAGAAGTCAGCAGCGGGCTTGAGGCCGGCGGCGGCGGCGTCCTTGAGCAAGCTCTCGACACGAGTCATGTCCTCGTAGGAGCTGTTGGTGCAGCTACCGATGAGACCGGCAGAGAGAGTCTCAGGCCACTTCTGGCCCTGGACAACCTCCTTGAACTTGGAAAGGGGAGTAGCCAGATCGGGGGTGAAGGGACCGTTGATATGGGGCTCCAGGGTGGACAAGTCAATGGTGATGACCTCATCGTACTCGGCACCCTCGTCGGCCTGGAAGCGCCACTGGGCATCAGGGTCGGAGGAGTTGCTGGCAAAGCCCTCGAGGGCGGCAATGTTGGCGTTAGCCTGGGATCGGCGGGTCGAGTCGAGGTATCTAGCAGTGGCCTTGGTGTAAGGGAAGATGGAGGTCGTGGCACCCACCTCGGCTCCCATGTTGCAGCAAGTGGCCATACCAGTAGCACTCAGAGTCTCGATGCCAGGACCAAAGTACTCAATGATGGATCCAGTACCACCACGGACGGTAAGCTCGCCGGCCAGGCGGAGAATAACGTCCTTGGGAGAGGTCCAGTTGTTCAGCTCACCAATGAGCTTCACACCAAGAATCTTGGGGGCCTTGAGTTCCCAAGGAGCACCAACAAGAGCCTCAACAGCGTCAGCACCACCAACACCAATAGTGATGGTGCAGAGACCACCGGCGTTGGGGCTGTGGGAATCAGTTCCCAGCATCATGAGACCGGGAAGGGCGTAGTTCTCGAGAACGGTCTGGTGGATGATACCAGCACCTGGAGGCCAAAAGTCCATGCCGTACTTGCGGGCAGCGGACTCAAGAAAGTCGAAAACCTCCTTGTTGGTCTGGATACCGGCAGACAGATCGTCCTCAGCACCCTTGGCACCGACAATCAAGTGGTCACAGTGGATGCTGGCAGGGATAGCGGGCTTCTCGAGGTTGCAAGACATGAACTGCAGCAGGGCCATCTGGGCCGAGGCGTCCTGCATGTTGACACGGTCGGGCTTGAGGCGCAGGTTGGCCTTGCCACGAATGTTGCGGCCATTGTCGGTGTTGTTGAGCAAAGACTCCTCGACGTTGTCCAGGTGGCTGTAGAGGATCTTCTCAGCCAGCGTCAGGCGCTGCTTGCCGAGCACGCGACGGACATCGGTGTACTTGGTGTAGAGCTTCTCGTAGGTGGGGGGAAGAGACTTGACTGAGGAAAAGTTCCTTCGGGAGCTCTTGGTCGCAGAGATGGCGGCAGCAGATCGAATGGCACTGGGGCTGGCACGTCGCAAAAGTTGCTACCGAGGTAAAAAAAGAGCCGTTGTTAGTTTTCAGGTAGCTTGGGAGAGCAGAGAGGAGCAGGTTGGGTCGAGATGCCTCAATTGTAGGCCTCAAAAATTCAAGGGATTTTCACTCACCGTCATGGCACCGCCTGAGCGACTGGCCAGCTCAATTGAGGCCATGGTGAATGGTGCACAGTCACAGCGACGATGCTGGTGGAATAAGTTTTGGTGTGTGTCACTTGGTGGGGGCGAGTTCGGGGGGGGAATTTTTGGAGATTGTAAATTCACAGGATTGGATTGGAGTGTGCCGGAGAATCTGGGGTTGTGGGGCCTCCACCACGCCGAGCACCGGCACCTACCTTCACGGAGGTGGATCAAGTCTCACTGCGGCAGCTGAACACACCACCAGCTGGTCTTGTAGATGCATTTCCTATGTTGGCGTCTTTTTGTACGTCATCCCTTGCACCTATCTAAAATAGTATCCTTACACCAAACACTAATACGTAAATGAACCCACCCCTCAGTTCCATTTCCATGCCTCAAAAGCCATGCAAGCCATCGCTCGGTCGTTCGTTATTATCACAAAGGCAACATGTCTGTTACCCAATATACCAACCCTCAGGTTCCTAGTCTTCCCATTCGCATGATCCATTCTCGCCATCTAAAACATGGCAACTCCGTCCGCATCCTCTAGCCATAACGCCGCAAGGTCCTTGTTCAGTCCCAGTCGAAGCTTCCGGAGAACTTCCTCTCCCTTGCTCGTTGCCAGCCAGCCCTGTCTCCAGTCCCATCCTCTCTGCGCCTTGCCTCCCGCTGTCATTTTGTGCATGTGGTTCACCAGTACAGAGCTGCCACTCATCACATAGCTGCTCGCACCCAGTGAGTTGGTCGACTTTTCCATCAAGTCCCAAGGCGTCGACCCCTTCAAGCCTTGGCCAGATCCCAACACCACCTCGAAAAAGTCGGCACAGGCTGAGTACACACGCTCACCCACTGTCTCAATATCCTCAATGGCCTTGAGCAGGATGTCGATCTGCTCTAGGTTGATGACTGTGGGTGATTGGTTGATAAATACGGTGGCCTCAGCGAGCAGCGCCAGCAAGAAATCCTCACTCACAACTGCATCCCGAGAATCGTCGTAGAGACCTCCTCGAATGTTGTCGTCAGAGCTGGAAATGACCGCAACCAGGGCAGAAGCAGCTTCCTTCTTGACCTTCAGCGCCTTGGACGGAGAAATATCTTCCAAATGCACCGAATCGCGGATTTCGTAAAACTTGCGTAGTGTGGCATAACCGCTCAGCATGCGACCGAGGAGTTGGGCTGCTTCCAAGTCCTGCTTGGCACGCTTCTCTAGCGTCTCGGTTCGTTTTCGCAGCAAGTCCTTCAAATCTTCATCAAGATCGTTCTCTGCCGGGTACGCAGTCGATTGAACCAGCGAATAAGACATGAGAAGATTGAGCACCGCTCGTACACTGTCTGGGCGGTGAGATAGAGCGTAGTACCACAGTGCCTCGCCATACCGGTGGGATTCTTTGGACAGAATCTCAGCAAAGGTCTACGAATGGTTAGCTTGAATAGACTTGAAAAGGATAAGTAATAACTTACATCGGCTGTCTCTTCAGCGTAGTTAATCATGCCGAGATCGTTGAGTATCCTCCATATCTTGTCCACCGTGCTGCTCGAGTTTTCGTCCAAGGTGGCCAGGAGATCCCGCAGCAGCTCGCCGACAGTCTCTTCAGACTTCTCGGGCGAGTCCATTCGGCCAAGCACCTGGATTGCCATTTCCCATCCATCACGTTCCGGGGATAGCTGTTCGATACCCGCTAGCTCTCGGGCATACAAGACAAGAGTGGTGTCTTTGATACCTTCCAACTCGTCCGGTCCAGGCTGGGCTACACCCAACAATGCCAGATCATCCATATCCAGGCTATCAGTCGGGAAGGGGTTGGAAATTTCAGGCGCGGGAAGCCAGTCGCCCAGGGATGCTACTTCGGCGACGGTGCAGGCCACTGGGAGGGACCAGATTCTGAGGAATCCCAGGACAGCATTGACGTTGCCCTCAAGTGCAGAAGCAATAGCAACCTCAACGGGGTTCATTGTGTTGGGATTCATGTCGGATTCAATGACCAGATGGAAAACTGTTGCGAGTCGCTCGAAATAATCGTCAGCGCCAGCGAAGCGTGATGCCGATGCCCGGAAGCTCTGAGAGTGAGAGAGCTTGAGGGCCTTGTGACGCTGGTTTCCGTCATCCCACCAACCAAACAGGCCGATAGTCGCCTCGCACCAATCCTGGGCCACCTCCATGATAGCTTCGTGGTTTCCCAGAATGATGCTGTAAATGGTCTGCAAATTCTCGTAGATATCCCACGGAATCTGACTGGACGCCTTTCTCGCCATTGTCGACATGGTGTCAACCTGTTGGTATTCATCGTCCATTGAGTCTCGGAAACCTTGGTCCTTGCCTTCAGCAAAGAGTGTCAGTCTGTCCAACGATCCACGGGCTTGGATCCGGAACAGAGTCCAGTTGCTATTCCAGATATCCCAATCAGATCTCCTAGCAGGACATTGCTCCAGAACGTCGCAAGTGGCAATGGCAAATCGCTGCACATTCTCCAGAGCCTTGCCTGTATAAGCGTACTCTCCACGAGGGCCACGACGAACATTTTCCCAACCAGCGTTTCTCAGCAGCTGCGAAGCGCCTTCGAGATCTCCGCGGAGAAGTGCGCAACGCACCGTCTGCCAGAACAGGCTATGGCACGCAGGGCTAGGCTTGTATCTGCTAATTTCTCGAACTTGGTCGGGGTAGAGGTTGTGGCTCGTCTGCATCCAGTCGAACAGGATCTCGGGCAGCGGTGGTGTCTTTTCGTCGTCGGTATTAGTGTCGAAGCGAGTATGGTGCATTCGGAGGATGAGGTGGGCCACGTAGGCGGCCTTTTCGAAAGGTTCGGCCCCTGGGCCAGGTCCAATTGTTGCATAGTCTTCACCTTCGGGCTGGGGCAGCTCGTCTACATAGTCGTTCCAGAGGCGAACAAGGCGGTAGGTAATGTTGGCGAGAGAATTGTCCATTTTTTCAGCATCGTCTTCCGTACCAACACCTTCCTCATAGAGTCGGCAGACAAGGTCTTCCGTCTGTAAAATTAGGTGCGAAGGTTCGGCGATTCTAGCAGGCTCTTGCTGGCTGTACAGGTCCTTGGCAATCGCTGCAAATTGGAATCCCTGCTTGCTTATGCTCTTGCCAAATTGAATAGCAGACCGCTTGAAAATATCCTCGGCCTCTCTGCGCATTCGGTTGGTTGCGGCTGGTGTGTTGAGTACCATGAGGTCAGATTCATCGCCAATGACCGGCTGCCCATAAATCCGGTCATCGTGGCGCATGTTAAGGAACATGTCGGGTTCTTCTGAGTCTTCCCGTTCGTACTCGTCGTCGTATTCATCTCCTTCTCCGTCGCCATGGGTCGCAATGTCGCGGTCGATGATTCGTTCGAGCTCAGCATCAATATCTCCATGATCGCCCTGGGCAGGGATAGACCTTCGAAAGAGGCTGCCTCGGTGCTGTGGCAGCTCAGGTTCGTCCTCCGCATATTGATCTTCCTCTTCCTCCTCCTCCTCCTCCTCCTCTTCGTCGGCAGCGCTAAACTGGCGGCTGAGACCAGAAGGTCCTCTTCCTCGAATGGAGCGGCCAAGGGGCGCGTTTGAGGGTGCAGGACGACTAAAGGGGTTTTTTACAGATGGACCAGACGAAATGCCAAAGTTGAGAGGTTTGGGATCCGTCATTCCTCCACCCATCATAGAGCTTCCTAGAAAGGATGCGGTAGGCGCGCCAGCCGGTGTGAAGGAAGCGACAGAGGATGGAGGGGGTCCGGCCGGGGTCGTCGAAGGGTTCTCGCCGAGAAATGAAAATCCAGAGCCTCGTGGTTGCTTCCTGTCCGGCGTCGAGGGCGCTGGACTGGTAGGCGGGCTGGAATCGGGGACAAAGAATCTGTGAGCCATGGTGACGATCGATGATGCGGCGAGAGCTCTCCTATCGTCGAATAATCCAGGTCGAGATGGCGCAACAGCAAGGTCAAGGCCTTTCACTCATCCAGGAAATCAGGACGATGCTGTCGCATACAATGAAG
The DNA here is from genome assembly GCA_022837005.1 of Calonectria pteridis. Lineage (NCBI taxonomy): Eukaryota > Fungi > Ascomycota > Sordariomycetes > Hypocreales > Nectriaceae > Calonectria > Calonectria pteridis. The sequence continues at coordinate 46,882 of JAKZGU010000076.1, read as the reverse complement.
GCCGTGAGCGACGCGACGGTGATGTTTGTTAGGCCCGTCTATTGGTCAAAGCTGCCTTGACAACGCGCTTGGGATATTTTTTTGGAGCTATCGCGACGGGTAACGAAGACCCGCGGTTTAGCCGAGCCTCACCTTGAGACCCATTTTTTATTCACCGAGCTCACCGATGGCGGCGCCATCTCGACAGGAATAAATCAAACAGGACATTGAGTCCCGGGTCCGACTTTGAGTCCCGAAATCACGTATCAGTGAGTGGAGGTGGTTGGTCTAGTGCGTGGGCAGGTTACGGGCTTTTCTCGCAAATTCGCTCGGCATCTGGTGGACGTCGGTTTGTCAGTTCACCGGTATCCCGAGTCCATTTCCGTCTTTTAGCTTCCATGACAACCCTTGCCAAGCACCGAAACTCAACAGCCCGCACCAAAGCGGTCCCGGGTGGCTTCCTCTTATTGATCAACTAGTCTATCTGAGTCACGCCGCCGGCTTTCTTTGATATCGGAACGCGGAGACTACGGGATCCTGTCCGAAGTGCCGACCCATAACTGAGTTTTGCTACTCCACTCGCCTACTTTGTTCGTCATTTCGCTGGCAAACCACTACCTCCCCCGCCGCTCCCGACGCGAGGCGGGTTGCAATGCTCGGGGGCTGTACCAATGACACCGGCTGCCAACCCGCTCGGCGAGTCTCCCCGCACGGCAGGATCAATCAGAATGCAGCATAAGCCGAAGCGAGCCTGCAATAAGCTAAGTCGGTGCAAATCTGTCGGGTGCCTTTGCCTATCTCAGGTGACGTGGAAGTGCGGATTTCAAACTCCATTGCGGGGTAGGTGGGCACGGAGTTGTTCGGTGATCGGAATCTGACCTCGAAGAGCCCAAGCTCCCTACATAAACATCACAACCTCAACCGGTTGGGCTTTCTTGTTCATCGAAAGTCAGCTTCTGAGTTTCATCACCCGTTTGTTCCTTTTTACTCGAATTTCATCTCAATTCAGTTGGAAGGACACAATGGCTTCAACTGCTGGACAGGTGAGTGTCTCGCTGCCACACCTTACCCCTCCTTCACCCATCACCTACCCCGCGCCGGGTAGGGGGGCGATTTCGGGACAATGGCTAACACTTCACTCTTGGGCAGATTATTACTTGCAAGGCCGCCGTCGCCTGGGAGGCCGGCAAGCCCCTTACTCTTGAGGACATTGAGGTCCTCCCTCCCCGTGCCAACGAGGTCCGAATCCAGATTTACTACACTGGTGTCTGCCACACTGGTACGTGTTCCCTGAAGTGTTCTGATGCAGCCGGGTGCTAACTCCGAATCAAGATGCCTACACCCTCTCGGGCAAGGACCCCGAGGGTGCTTTCCCCATCGTCCTCGGACACGAGGGTGCCGGTATTGTCGAGTCTATCGGCGAGGGCGTCACCAACGTCAAGGTTGGCGACCACGTCGTCGCTCTCTAGTATGACGTCCCACCCCCTTCCCAGATCCCGGCCGAATGCTGACATCACATCCCCTACTAGCACCCCTGAGTGCAAGGAGTGCAAGTTCTGCAAGTCTGGCAAGACCAACCTGTGCGGTAAGATTCGTGCCACCCAGGGCAAGGGTCTGATGCCCGATGGCACTTCTCGATTCCGATTCAAGGGCCAGGAGCTCCTCCACTTCATGGGTACCTCCACCTTCTCCCAGTACACCGTCGTTGCCGACATCTCCGTCGTTGCCATTGAGCACGATGCTCCCTTTGACCGAACCTGCCTTCTCGGCTGCGGTATTACCACCGGTTACGGTGCTGCCCGTGTGACCGCCAACGTCGAAGAGGGCTCCAACATTGCCGTCTTCGGTGCTGGCTGCGTCGGTCTTTCCGTCGTCCAGGGTGCTGTTATTAACAAGGCTGGCAAGATTATCGTTGTAGATGTTAACCCCGACAAGGAGGCCTGGGCCAAGAAGTTCGGTGCCACTCACTTCGTTAACCCTACCAAGCTTGAGAACGGCCAGACCATCGTTGACAAGCTTATTGAGATGACTGACGGTGGTTGCGACTACACTTTTGACTGCACTGGTAATGTTAGTGTCATGCGTGCTGCCCTCGAGGCTTGCCACAAGGGTTGGGGTCAGAGCATCATCATTGGTGTTGCTGCTGCTGGCCAGGAGATTTCCACCCGACGTAAGTTGCCCATCATCCATTGCGGTTGAAACTCAAATACTGATCAACCAAATAGCATTCCAGCTCGTTACTGGCCGTGTGTGGAAGGGCTGCGCCTTTGGAGGTATCAAGGGCCGCTCTCAGCTTAACGGCCTCGTCGCCGACTACAAGCGAGGTGCTCTGAAGGTCGACGAGTTCATCACTCACCGCAAGACTCTGGGTGAGATCAACAACGCCTTCGAGACCATGAAGCAGGGAGACTGCATCCGTGCCGTCGTTGACATGCGGACGTTGTAAGTCAGCTTTGCAGGATTAAATAGTAAAAAAAAGAGTGTCATGTCAATAATCAATGGGGTAGGGAGTTGACTCAATCAAGACTGTAACATCTGGGCAACCATTCTATAAGTGCAACGACTGTCGACCACCCTGATGGCCACACTCGAGCTAATGACGCGCACCCCACCCGGAAAAAAGAAGATGCAGATAGTTTGACACAGCGCAAGAGCAGGATTCCCACTGTGCTACACTCACTGGCTGGATAATTGGGTTTTATTGGAGCAACGAGCGGGTTTGGGCAAGCTACTGCAGGTTTGCGGACATCCTCCACCTACCCTACACTGTATTTTGAGCAGAAACTTTGTACCACCAACAACCATGTAGGGGCATTCAATGGAGGAGATACGATAGCTATAGGATCACAAAAAAAACATACGGACCTTGGTTTTGACACTACATCTCGTGGCTTCATGTTTGAAGCTCTCGACATCGGCCTCCTCGAGTGAAGCTGAAATGCCGCTTATAAATTGGCAGCGTCTGTGAGGTCGATGAATCCGGGGTATCCCCACTAGTGGGAAAGGAGTGGAGACACCTGATAGATGAGTTGCCACAGGGGGAAGTTTACACGCGTTTGGGAATGACGACCCGCGTCGAATCTTGCTTGTAGTTACTCACAGATCCTTGCGACAATGCGAACATCAAGAGTCTCGAAAGACGCTGCGAAGCTGTTCGAGCGCGTTTCAGAGCCGGCATCACCACCGAGACGGATAACACGATCATCACTGGCACGATTTGCCTTTGCGGCAGGCAAGGAAGAGGACATCAAGGCTGACATTCGAGACATTGAAGATGCCGTCGACTCTCCCGCTCGAAAGCGACGGCGAGTCGTTCCAGTGAAGTCGGAGCCAGTCTTACGGAACGGTATCAAGGCAGAAATAAAATCGGAAGTCAAATCGGAAGCGATTGACGATGCTCTCAGCTCCATCCCATCGCCGCCGCCCAAGGCACTTCGCCGCGCCCGCAAGCCTGCCCGAAAGACGGTCGACCTATCGACAGGAGAATGCACGGTCGAGCCCCCTTCCGACTGGGAGGCCATGTACGACGTCGTGAGGAAGATGCGAGCGCCAGGGGGAGCAGCGTACGGTGCGGCGGTCGATACCATGGGCTGTGAGCGATTGGCAGATCGGAATGCGTCGCCGAAAGACCAAAGGCTCCACTCGCTGATCGCGCTGATGCTGTCGAGTCAAACAAAGGACACAGTCACTGCAGTGGTTATGAAGAAGCTGCAGACGGAGCTGCCGGCGCACAAACCTGGAGCACCCGTCGGTCTCAACCTGGACAACCTGCTGGCCGTGGAGCCGGCGATGCTGAACCAGTTTATATGGGCGGTGGGGTTTCACAACAACAAGACAAAGTATTTTTATATTCTAACACTCGAAAAAAAACAACAACGGGAGGCTGACGGATGTTGTGGTGCAGGTATATCAAGCAATCGGCCGAGATTCTTCGAGACAAATGGAACGGCGACATCCCGGACACAATCGAAGGGCTCACCTCGCTGCCTGGGGTAGGCCCAAAGATGGCGTACCTGTGCATGTCGGTCGCGTGGGACCGAACAGAAGGCATTGGCGTTGACGTACATGTGCATCGCATAACGAACCTCTGGGGCTGGAACAAGACCAAAAACCCAGAGGAGACTCGGCTTGCGCTGCAGTCCTGGCTGCCGCGGGATCGATGGCGGGAGATTAACTCGCTTCTGGTCGGGCTTGGCCAGGCCGTCTGCCTCCCTGTTGGCCGCAAGTGTGGCGAATGCGAACTCGGACTCGAGGGGCTATGCAAAGCTGTCGATCGAAAAAAGGTTATTGAGGCCAGGAAGGTGAAGGCCGAAAAGGTCGAGGCCAAGGACGAGGAGGACGAGGAGGATGGCACCGCAGTAGTGAAGCTGGAGGTTGCACAAGACATAGAGATCAAGCAGGAGCAATGATGAACTTTTTTTTTTTTTTGTTGACGAGTCGATTTCAGACGCGGCAAACATGTCATGTTGGTCTGCCGGCGGCACCCGGCCCACCATAATCCAGTGGTCGGTTGACGGACCACGTAGCGAGCCCATGGGCGACCGGATGGCGCCCTTAAATGCACGAATACAAGCTGATGGGCTCGTCACCGTTGTGTCGTATTCTGCTCAGGCTGGAGTGCAGCCAATTCGGCGCTATTGTAGTCATGAGACTTGGGCGGTCAATTCAGCAGCGGGCTCACGAGATCATGGGGTCCGATACGATATCGGAGATAAAGACCGGGGGTTGGGGGTGGGTGGGTAGGTGGTGAGCCAGACAGAGGGAGGGTCCCACGTAAGGTAATGGGTTGCCTTGGGACTTGGCGGGATAGGTTGGCATCTACTCAGCTCAATTCAGCTCATGACACCGCCACTGCAACGCTGTTTTGGTTCGTCCATGTTGTATATGTCATTGGAGGAAAAAATAAGGAATAAAGAATAAAAAAAATCAATTCAGAACACACACCCGGCTAGATTGGGGTTGAACTGCCAAAAGAAAAAAGCCCTGTACGCCGACGCAAACACCCAGTCTGCCCACCTCCTGGTAGAATACAAGGGCGCTTGAAACGCCTCTTCCGTTCCTTTAACTAGATCCTAGCCCCTTGTCTCGTCATTACTTCGTGGTCGTCAAAAAAATAGATTGGGTTTCCCTTTGGCGGCGTGGAGAGACGCCAACTCCCTCGCCCCTGGGGTCGTGTTTCATCATGTGTGTCCGTTATACGCCCCGGATAACCTGGGTTCGCTCGGCTTCGAGCTGGGCGGCATTGCGCTCGTGGGACTGCTTCTTGCACTGTGATAGTTTTTGGTTAGCAAACCTGGCCGATTGCTGAACAGATAGACAGGGCGGTGGGCAACGTACGTCTTCGAGTCCGGTGCACTTGTGGTCCTCTAGTAGGCGGTGCTTGCCGCAGAAGTGTCCCTGGCAGAAGGTGCAGTCTCCGACAATTCGCTGAGCAGGCTCGCGGCACTGAGCGGCGGTGCAACGGATTCGCTTGGCAGGCATGATTGCGGTTGAAGGGACGGATGGGGGTGGTTGGTAGCGGTGGTGAAGGCTGAGTGAGGAATTGTATGTGGGATGTAAGAGACAGAGAGCCGACAAAACGATAGGCAACCGACGAGACTTTGTTGGTCGAGGTAAGGGACCGTGCGGAACCGATGGAAATCAAGAGACGAGGAGACGACGAGTAATGACCGCAAGTGCGTCAGCAGGCGAGGCAGGACGGGGAGCCATGGATGCTTTATAAGGAGACGAGGAGGCTGATGAATGAATCATGCCTTGGGTGGAGACCCTGTCGGTTCGCCTCCCAGACCCAGAGACCCAGGCTTAGTTTGGAGGTGTGCATCCAAAGGGCCCCCTCCAATGGTGCTCGGTACTCCATACAGTGACAACAGACGTACAGGCTACATAGTACAGTTGCAGGACATATTTTTTTTTTTTTTTAAACACGGGACCAGCATGACGACCAGCCCCAGGCCAGGCCGGGCAGGGCGGTCTCCCAAAATTGGCCCAATTTCCCTTGTCTCCCCGCCCTTTGAGGCCATCCGGGCCATCCCTTTCAAGCCGCTCACCGCGTCTCCCGGGACAGGCTATTCTCAGTTGGCCGCCGTCGAAGCACCCACGAGCCCGACCGGACTGGGACGGCCGCAGCGCGAGAAGCCCGTGGAAACACGCCCCCCAAGGGACGTCTCCAGGCGACCCCCCGGGGCTGGGCCACTTTTACCCGCCGAGGCGCCTGACTGGAATGGCCCGCCGGACCCGGGGGGGTTCCATGGGAGAGGCAAAGGCCGCGAGGCTCCGAAAGCGGTGGAGGCGAACGCCGTAGGGTCTGGAAGGGGCGTAAGGGGGGATGATGGGGGAATGGGGTAGCGCGCGCCGTCATGGGTGGTGGTGGTGGGTGAGGGAAGCATTGCCGATCAGCTTTGAGGCGGCCAGACCGAGACTTTTTTTTTTTTTTTTTCTTTGCTCGTCCTCATGAGGCGCCGACATGCGTGTGAGACGATAATTACAGCTCGCAATGGCCAGCCGGACCTTGTATACAGTATGCACGATACAGTAGTAGTCTTTGGGCCTAGGGCCCTCGGACTCATATCGCGCAGCAGCAGCTCAGGTGCCGATGCCCCATCACAGGTGCCAGGACCGTGATGGCTGGCGTCAAGGGCAGCGATATATGCTCTGGCGCGGCTGGCGCTCTATACTACCCAACTCGTGTACAGGCACCATGTACGGCGATACGCCGTCGTACACGTACCCAGTTCTCTGCCTGGCATGGCTATGGCTCTGCTTAGCCCTGTCGCCTGGCTGGGCGGCTCCCTGGGATTCCCATGTCCTCGTCGATTGACGGGGGAGGGGGGGGCACCACCTGCTATGCTGGGATCGGCCCCCAACAAGCAGCAGGTTCGTGCTGAGTTTTAAAGCCACTACATCACTCAAGAGCCAATCGCTCCGCGTAGCGCCCTACAGCACCGTCCAGATGCTCTCAGACAGTGAGACACAGGTTGCTCAGGGGGGCCAGCCCGAGGCCTGGAAGCGTCTCGATGCCGCAGGCATGGGCCCCCCTCCTCAGCGCCAACGCCGCGATTCAGGCGCCTACATGCAACGGGCGCCGCCAGCGATGGCCTTTGCTTTCTCGTGAGCAACGGATGCCACAGACCGGCCTCGCGGGAAGGGGAGTGGGGGGTTAGTAATAGTCCTGTTGGTAGAGGAATGACGCGAGAAGCCAGTTCCCACACGTCAATGGCTTGACGGGCTATTGCGGAAGCTTTCCTCTTTTTTAAGCGGCGCCGGTCCGAGGCAGCGACAGTGGCAGCGATGGCGGGTTGCCCGCGATTCGACATGCCGCTTTGGGCTGCTGCCAACCACCCAGCCAGCGGCTGTCATGATCATCGGCATCATGAGCTGTCTGCCAAGGCCATCTCACCCAACACCGGGTGGCCAATGCCGCGTGGGGTGACGGCCAGACGTCCCTTTTGTTGTCGTGCATGGCCCTGCAGTTCTCTTTATTTTACTCATGAGTGAAATGTAGATCATCCATCGCCTGTGTGATATCCGAGCTCGTGTCTCGTCGTCCCCGTTGCGCTGGCTCGTACCACCACTACTCCTCCTCCTCCTCCTCATCCTCTCCCTGGCCACCTCCCACCGGAACTCTCCCGGCATTCTTGCACCGCATCCGACCGACAACCCCGGCGTCCCCGGATCCGGACCCCCGATCATATAAGTACTCTACCTCAGACCTGCCAAGCACTGTCGCAACTCGTCTAGTGTCGCTGTAGATGACTTGCTCATGCCTCATGCTTTATGACTTACTCACAGTCTGGGTTGCCATCGCTGCGGGGCCGCGCGATTCACCGCGCCGACACATCATAGCAGCACATCATTGCGCATTACAGCACACTATCTCGGAGGGACGCGCCCGATCGCACGCCTGCCATGGATGCCCAATGGAAATCTACCCGATTGAACAATTGCTCGTCCAGCGGTGAGACTCACGTAGCGTCCTCAGCCCGCCAAGCCCCCAGTTGCGGTGTGGTCGCCCATGGCCTCACATGGTCGCACTTTCAATGAACCATTTGACACACATTGATCCGTATTAGCCCGTCCACTCTACCCCGCCCTTCCAATGCGACTGCGGGTCTGCGTTCCACTTTTCCGAGCCCTCATCTGCTCCGTGTAAAGACTGGCCAATAGCCACACGCCCGCCGTCCATCAGAGCATTACAACAAACGATGAGAACATCGCTGTTGTACAGTGGTTAGTACACTTCATTGTGACCGAAGAAACGAGTGCTCGATTCTCTCAAGCGAAATCCAGTTGGTGATATCTTTTTGATCCTTGATGGTTGTGTTGAGAGCCGTCAACCTTGCTCATGTCCTCTAGCGCAAGAGGGCTTGGGCACGTCTCACAAGTTAATGATCCCCCCCGTTGAGGGTTATGTGAACGGAATAAAGAGCTGGATTTAGATCTGAATAAGAATGGTTGCTTTTCTCTATATCTCGAGTGTTCCTCTAATTTTCTGTTTAATGGGATAGGATATATGCGACGGTGGTGGTTTGAGTGCCGTAATTAGATTGTGTGGAGTCTCAAATTCAAATTTCATCTTAACCGCTCTCAAATTCCGTGTCTGATTCAAATGACCTTTGTGGAAAAGAAACGCCACAAGGGACAAGTAGCGGCTTGTGTTGGGCTATTGTGATCTAGAGCGGTGATAAGGTCTAATGTTGACCTAGGTGACATAGGTGACACTTCGAAGATCACTGGTGAAAGAAATGGCCACTACACCAACACAAGCTAGAACGCTATCATTTAGGTTTATTTTGGTCTTAGATGATGCAAATCGGAGATGATGGCCCTGTTGCTCCAAGTGAAGATCGAGACGGTAACGGTACATCACGGAGCATGGAAGGTAAGGTCTGTAGATCCATTATCACTCAACATCGATTTAATAAGACAAAGATCGCCGTGCATTTGATGAGTGCTTGGATGACTCTGATCTTGCCGGCGGCCATGATGTCAGTGATTGTGGATAGATATTTGAAACATGTTTTGGTATGCTTACTTGCCGCAAGTCTGACATCAAATTCCTTGATTTTTTCTTTCTTTTTTTGGGTTACAGGGAGAAAATTGAGAGGGAGTATACTAAGCCAACCACGGCAATGAAATGACACTTGGTGACATAACATCGGGATGATGGGATGGACTTGGAATAATGACGAATAAGTAAAAACTAGTAAATTCTGAACTCATACAATGATCTGATTGGCCTAAAATTCACGATAGGAATTTGGCAGACTTGGTGGAATGCATGTGAAAAGAGTTGCGGCTGATCGTCAGGAACGTGACGATGACATTCGCGTGCTGGCCAAGAAACAATGCCAAATAATATTAGGTTCAGCCACCCGTATTTGTCCATAACTGGTTTATACCAGTTATTTTTGTCATTCTTTATGCTATGATAAAAAGCTTGGGTCTACTGCCTTGGATGGCTTCGCCTAGAAATCGTCGCTCGATGACTTAGGCTTCAGATCACCGTCGGCTGACAGTGATTTAACACGGACTTTTTGGTGAACCGCCCATAGAATTTCAAATCTATCATAAAAAACAATCATATATATTCAATATTAATATATATAATGCATAGGGCGTCGGAATTTCGAATGGCAATATTCCCGATGCTGCATTTCCTAAATGGGAACGTGGGGTCGCGTCTGATGACATCAGCCAACTCTCCCACTCCCACTCTTGTGCCTTATCGCCCTAGTTCGCCGTTGCAATCAGCATTTGTAATCGCATGATGCCTGCAGCGTTAAAGCTGCAGCCGGCTCCGGATCGGAGTCAAGAGCCGGACTTGTATGCTACTATACATTCTCGGCCAGAACCGCCGAGGGCTATGGTAGTTCAGCCATCTTTTGCATCTGTTCATCATGACTGCATCTTCGAAGCAGCGGGGAATTCGCATCGCAATCGACCGCGGCGGCACATTTACTGACTGCGTCGGGGAGAGCAATGGCGAGGAAATCATCATCAAGCTCCTCTCCGAGGACCCTGCCAACTACGAGGATGCCCCGCTCGAAGGAATCCGACGCATCATGAGCCATTTCCTTGGCCGGGACATACCCCGAGGGGAAGCTCTTGACACTACCAAGATTGACTCAATCCGCATGGGAACAACAGTTGCCACAAATGCCTTGCTTGAGAGAAAAGGTGAAAAGATTGCTATGGTGGTGACCAAAGGGTTCAAGGACTGCTTGACAATTGGAAACCAGTCACGACCCAAAATCTTTGACCTCGCAATTCGCAAGCCAGATGTTTTGTACGAGCAGGTGGTGGAGGTTGATGAGCGTGTCACTCTTGAAGACTATGCGGAGGACCCTGAGCGGACCATTACTGAAGCCGAGGCTCAGGTTGGGACCAAGGAAGCGGAGGGAAAAGTACTCGTTCGAGGTCTATCTGGAGAGACTGTGCGAATTTTAAAGAGAGCAGAAGATGAAGAAATCCGCCAAAAGCTACAACAAGTGTACAAAGATGGCATCCGAAGCATTGCGGTTTGTCTGATGCATGGATATACATACCCGGACCACGAGGCCTTGATTGGCAAGATTGCCAAGGAGATTGGCTTCGAACACATATCACTGAGCCACGAACTGATGCCCATGATTAAGCTCGTCTCTCGAGCTACATCGGTTTGCGCTGACGCTTATCTTACACCTGCAATTCGCAAGTACATTGATGGATTCCAGGCTGGATTCAAGGGCGGCTTGGGAACAGAGAGCGTCAAACACGAAAAGGGAGAGAAGGGCGCTAGGTGCGAGTTCATGCAAAGCGACGGTGGGCTTGTAGACGTGGACAAGTTTACGGGACTCAAGGCAATCCTGTCTGGGCCGGCTGGTGGTGTTGTTGGGTATGCCATCACCTCGTACGATGCTGAGACCAGGACTCCGGTTATTGGATTTGACATGGTAAGTACCAACTATATTTCCATGATTGCTTCTTACAATTGTAGGGTGGTACTAGTACGGATGTTTCCAGATATGGAGACGGACGATATGAGCACGTCTTTGAGACGACTACTGCCGGAGTCACGATCCAGTCTCCCCAGCTGGATATCAACACGGTCGCCGCAGGCGGAGGATCGCGTTTGTTCTTCAAGAACGGATTGTTTGTGGTAGGCCCCGAATCTGCAGGAGCACAGCCAGGCCCAGCTGCGTATCGCAAGGGGGGACCGGCGACAGTCACCGACGCAAACCTGTTCCTCGGTCGCTTGCTTCCCGAGTTCTTTCCCAAGATTTTTGGCAAGAACGAGGATGAAGGCCTGGACGTCGATGCAAGCAGAAAGGTGCTGCAGGAGTTGGCCGACCAAGTCAACCAGGAGACGGGCAAAAACTTGACGGCGGACGAAGTTGCCTACGGCTTCCTGACTGTTGCCAACGAAACAATGACGAGACCAATTCGATCTATCACAGAGGCAAAAGGTCACGATTCTTCCAAGCATCGCCTGGCGACTTTTGGAGGCGCAGGCGGTCAACACGCTGTGGCCATCGCCGAGTCTTTGGGAATTCAGCAAATCCTCATTCACCGATACTCTTCAGTTTTGTCTGCGTACGGCATGGCCCTCGCAGATGTGGTGGACGAGAGACAAGAGCCAGAATCAATGGTTTGGCACGACGACGACTCAGCTGTCAAGGAGCTGAGAGAGAAGATGGAAAAGCTCAAGGAAAAGTCGCGAATCTCTCTCCAAGAACAAGGGTTCCAAGATGACGAGATTGTGTTTGAAGAATATCTAAACATGAGATACCGCGGCACCGAGTCGGCATTGATGATTATCAAGCCGAGCGAAGCAGAAGCCAAGGAAAACTTTAATGGAAAAAACTGGGAGTTTGGAAAGGCATTCGTGAAGCAGCACCGCTATGAGTTTGGATTTACTCTGGACGACCGAGACATTATCGTCGACGATGTCAGAATCCGCGGCATTGGAAAGAGTTTCCGGCATAAGGAAGAAACTGTGGACCAGCAACTAAAGACTATTACGGAACAGCAAGTTTCTGAGAAGAAGCAACATGGCACTCAGAGCGTGTACTTTGAAGGCGGACGAACGGAAACCCCCGTCTTTAAACTCGAGGATCTCGATGTGGGCGATTCCATTCAGGGACCAGCCATGCTTGCAGACGGAACACAGACGATAGTTGTTACGCCCAAGGCCAAGGCTCTCATCCTCAAAACCCACGTTGTGATTAACCTTGACAAGGAGAGCGCAAAAGAAGAGTAAGCGCCATATTTTCATGCTATGAAACCTGCTAACAAGCTGCAGAACATTGCACACCGACGACCGGGAAGTAGATCCCATCATGCTCAGCATTTTCGGGCACCGCTTCATGGCCATTGCCGAGCAAATGGGGCGCGCCCTGCAAAAGACGAGCGTGAGCACCAACGTCAAGGAGCGTTTGGACTTCTCCTGCGCCATCTTCGATGCCACCGGCGGGCTCGTCGCCAACGCGCCGCATCTGCCTGTTCACCTGGGCTCCATGTCGACGTGCGTGCGCCGGCAAGCTGAGATTTGGAAGGGCAAGCTGGAAAGGGGAGACGTGATCGTGTCCAACCACCCGTCTTACGGAGGCACTCACCTGCCGGACGTGACGCTGCTGATGCCTGCGTTTGACGAGAAGGGCGAAAACATCCTCTTCTACGCGGCGTCGAGAGCGCATCACGCGGACATTGGCGGCATCAGCGCAGGTAGCATGCCGCCGCACTCTCGAGAACTGTTCCAAGAGGGTGCATCCATCAAGAGCGAGAAGCTTGTCAGCCAAGGCAAGTTTAACGAGAAGAGGGTTGTCGAGCTGTTCTACGACGAACCAGCAAACCACCCTGGATGCAGTGGCACGCGCACCCTGGCCGACAACATCAATGACTTGAGGGCGCAGGTTTCGGCCAACCAGAAGGGAATATCGCTGATTGAGACGCTGATCGAAGAATACGGTCAAGATACAGTCCAGTTCTACATGGTAAACATTCAAAAGAACGCTGAGCTGTGCGTCCGCCGGCTTCTCAAGCAGGTCTACAAGCGCTTTGAGGGCAAGGACCTCTCTGCCGTTGACTACATGGACGACGGATCTCCCATTCGGCTCAAGGTCAAGATTGATCCGGAGAAGGGGGAAGCTGAGTTCGATTTTGAGGGGACAGGCCCCGAGGTTTACGGCAACATCAATGCACCCCAGGCCATCACTTACAGCGCCATCATCTACTGTCTGCGGTGTCTCATCTCCGAGGATATCCCCCTGAACCAAGGATGTCTGAGACCAATTCATGTGAGAATCCCACCCAAGTCCATACTTTCCCCATCTCCTGGCGCGGCTGTGGTGGGGGGCAATGTTCTCACCAGCCAGCGCATCACGGATGTCATTTTCAAGGCATTCCAGGCGTGCGCCGCGAGCCAGGGGTGCTGTAACAACCTGACATTTGGATTTGGAGGAAACCAAAGTGGAAGGCAAGCAGTTAAGGGATTTGGTTACTACGAAACCATTGCTGGAGGGTCGGGAGCCGGCCCCGATTGGGAGGGCACCAGCGGCGTCCATGTGCATATGACAAACACCCGCATCACCGACTCTGAGATTTTCGAGAGACGGTACCCAGTCATTCTTAGAGAGTTTTCTATCCGGCCAAACACCGGAGGCGGCGGTCAGCACCGCGGTGGAGACGGCGTCATCCGTGATATCGAGTTCCGCATACCCCTCCAGGTGTCAATTCTCAGCGAGAGACGTGTCTACCGGCCGTACGGTCTCAACGGAGGCGAGGATGCGGAGTGCGGGTTGAACTTGTGGGTGAGAAATGTGGAGAAGACGGACTGGGAAGCTTCTTTGAGACGGCTGCATAGTAAGGATGAGCCGGAGAAGACCGAGTTTGAGGAGCGGCGCATCAACCTTGGAGCCAAGAACACGGCAGCGATGGAGGCAGGTGACAGGATCATTGTCTGCACTCCAGGGGGTGGCGGATGGGGAAAGGCTGGAGCCGAGAGCGTGGCAAAGCATCGCATTGACCCAACCCAAAGCTGGCGAAAGGGAAGCGGTTCCGCACGGGAGGAAACGGCGCTGCAGGCATAAGGTTGCGGAGCTTCTATTTTGGTATTTCAACGAAGGAAGGGAAACCTGTGCGAAAGCAGAAATTTCACTCACTGGTGGCAACGTGACAACGCACTGAGCCAACGGGATTGTAAAAGTGCGTAGACCTTGCGTCCAAACATGTTGACCGAACCCGGGCAACATCTGACCTGCAGCGTGGCATCAGGCAGACAGCCAGACAAACAGGGACAGGATGATCTAGAGCGATATTCTCTGGCCACGGCATTCTGCTAAGCCTGGCAGAGCCTCACTGTTACCCAAGCCTGCATGTGTATTTGCCAAAAAGGCATGTGCCTACCGGGAGAAAGGTTCAGCGCCAGGGATTTGACCGAGACCCTGGTACAAAGCTTAGTCAGAGCTCTATTTCACAAAATCATCCAAGACACACATTAAAACGGTTAAGGCAGGTAAAATCCTCTGCACGGGAGAGTTGTTTTCTGGTACTATTGCTGTCGGTAGAGATGTGTATGTGTGCTGAACGGGTGGATGTGTGAGTATGAGACACAGATGTGAAACACGGGTCTAGTGTCACCCTGAAACAAATGCAGTCCCCGACTGACTTGATCGTGTGCAACGAATATGCAAGTCTTCACATGGTTTGAGGTCGGGTGCCCGTTTTTGTCATTTTTGGCTTCTTGGTCGGGCATTTAGATGCTAAATTTTCTTGTGACTATATTTTGAACGCATGAGCACTTGACTCACCGCGAGATATGACTGTCTTGCCGTGTTTGCTGGTTGGCCGAGGCTGATGATATGCCTTGCGTGTGTTTGCGCCCTTCTCAAGACGCCAGATGGGGGAATATCCTTCATGGTTCGATGTGAATTTCTATTGTCGCCACACGGATGTTTAGGGAGATACACCCGGTGTGGTTGACGACCAAAGAGCAAATCTAGCGTAGCACCCGCTTGGCTGGATGCGATGCAGAGACGAGTTGGTGTAGCTGTCTTGGTACCTGAACACACCTCGCCCGAATGGCTCTAACTAGTACAATTCGGGACGAAGAATCCTGCTACTTGGTAACGGAGGACGCAGGTGATTGGTTGACCAGTCTTTGAGGGAGGGCAGCTTCGGTTCCGTTCTGTCGGGGCTGAAAGAGGCAATTGCCCACCAGCTGGAATTGCAACACACCTCCTGGGGAAGTGTAAGTACTGTTGTTGAACATGTATAAAGACGACGTCCAATTGTTTTGTTGTGGTCAGTATTTGGTGCTCCGATTTTGCTGCTGCGGATTTTAGGATCGTGGGTTGCAAGCTGCGCATCACCTCCTGGTGCGCACTCGTGAGCGTTGGCAGTGCGAAATTAGGATCTGCGCCCTTCGGGACTTTTCAGGTTACCCTCTGGTCTTATACGACCAGTGAGTAGTGGTGGACAGCCGACGCAGCTGTGCTGCATCGAGGCAGTTGGGTTGACGCAGCGCATTGCGCCTTAGCATGTATCTCACGCCGGGCCTTTGTCCACTTCAGTTGTAGTGCTCCGCTGCGATCCCGCTCACCAGCGTCAGTGGATCAATTAAGCGGCAAATATAAATGAGAAGAAAATATCGCAATTAACTGACCGGACGAATAGCGACACGCGAAAGTACCAAGGCACCAAGGCGACTGGGAGCATGATGCAGTCGCCTCGGGCGCCCTATGGCGACCAACCGCGACAATCAATCAGAGACGCTGGGATTCGCCACTGCATGGCCCCCTGCTCCTGTTCCAGCCCTACGAGGATGGCTAGGGTTGGCTGCATTAGCTCGGCCAGTGATTGACCGGGGCCGAGACGCATCCGCAACCCAACCCCCCTCGCCAACTTCAATCTCGAGCCTCGACGTAGCCCGGTGGATCAGAGATCGGTCGCATTCTGACGTAGACCTCCAGGCTCCAGGCTCTCTGCCTGAATGGCGCCGGGGAAGCCTGGCCGTGTGCATACCTCGGGACGCCAATGGCAACGCCTGCCGTCAGCGAGAGGTGGACGGGTGAAACCATGCTGGCGCCATCTCGGTCCTGGGACCAGTCTCGAGAGCTGGTGACGCAGGCGCTGAGACGCTCTGCCATCTGTAAATGGCCGTCGCTTCGCGGAAAGCTCCACGGCGGGTTCGTTGCTGCCGCCACGTAAACTCGCATGGCCGGGCGTTGGCATTGTCACCAGCGTTCGCGGCAAGTTCCTTGCGGCGTGTGTCGTGGGGGAGTTGTTGGTCGTTGGTTCACGTTCGTGACCTTGCATCCTGGAGGTTTAGAAACTCAAACTATAGCACTAGAAAATCTGGCGCAAAGGCAGGAAGGAGCAGCGGGTGAGCACCAGACCCGTGGTTTCCTGCGCGCGCGCACAAATGATACAACGTCCGAAAAGATGGCTGCATGCTTGCCTTGACCCGACCCGCACTTTGATCATCGCTGATAGACTCCAGAGCCCATCTGGATTGTCTGAATGGCCGGGTGCGATACGCACTGATGCGTGGCTGAGTTGTGGGAGCACGGCAGCAGGAAAGTCCCAACAGTGCTTCCCGCATGGATTGGCCCGGGGGACCGGGTCGGGCATACACATGACGAAGCACGCGAAGGGCGAGCAACGGTTGTGGGTTGACATCGTCTCGACTTTAGACTTTCCTATTCAAGAGCTCATCTTGGTTATCGGGCATCTCAATGGTGCGGGGATCTCGGGCAGACTATGGCAGGCCTGGACAACGTTGCGCCTTGGTCATTTTGCAACCACGCAACCGTCCCGTCTCGTTCGACAACCGGGATATGCTGCCGCATGCGCAGGAGACTACATACACTCCTAGTCCCAGTCATTTAGAGCCTTGGTTTACGCCTACACACAAAAAAAAAGCACCGAGACCACCCCACTGGCGCTGCCATGGCCCCCTCCCACTCCGGGTCTTGCCAGAGTTGGGGGCCACGGGGTATCCACTGCAGACTTCACGGGATATGTCCATCAAGTCCACGCACCGCTCTTGGCCGAGACAAGGATAGTTACTGGTCTCTGCTGCAGGTTTCTGCCTGTGGCATCGCGGTATTTGCTTCTGTCTATGCCGGTCCATTGAGTCATCTTCGTGGGAGAGAGAGGGGGGCGTGCAAACCTTGAGATGCACACATTCCAAGATTGCCCATCTTCACGGCCTCGGTTCGCCTGAACATGATGCGGCTCTCTGCTTGTTACATTTGGCGTGGTGCAACGTAGGTCTGGCTGCCATGGCTGTGGTGCTATATAGATGACCGTTTCCACAGCCTGACGAGGCATCATCCGCACACTTCGTCCATCTTCCTTTCCCCCAATCTCAACCACACAAGATGCGTATCGCTGTCGCTGGCGGTGGTGGCCTTGGCTACCTTATTGCAAAAGCTCTCGCCGAGGCACCCACAGCCTACAACGTCGTTGTACTATCAAGATATGTGAGTCAATCTGCAGTTGTTCGGCGCAGACCACCAACTAACACGAATTAGAATCGCCCAGAATACGCAGCACTCGACATTCAGGTCCTACCGGTAGACTACAACGACACGACAAGTCTAGCCTATTCGCTTCAGGGAGTGAACCTTGTCATATCCGTCATCAGGGGTAGCGAGCAGCTGAACCTAATACAAGCTGCCCTGAGTGCCGGCGTACAACTATTTGTGCCTTCTGAATTTGAAGGCAAGACGAGCAACCGTCCGAGTCAAGATCCTTTCGATGAGGGCGGCTACGCATCCCAGGCGAGATCTCTCTTGCGGAGACTATCTCGCGAGGGTCGGATGCAGTACACCATCTTCTCCTGTGGAATTTTCATGGAAAGGTTCCACCCATACGGACTTTCAAGTCTTGGCTTCGGCACAAGCACAGGTCCATATGATCCGGGATCATACCTTCTCGATCTCACCCGTGCCACGGCTGAGATTGTAGAAAGAAACGAGGAGGGAGAGAGTGTCCGAATCTGCATAACCTCAATCAACGACATCGGCCCATTCATAGTCGCCGCCATTGAGCTTGGGCCGGGAAACTGGCCTCGCGAGTATACGATGCGTGGAGAGCGGACATCGCTCCGTGACATTGTCGGCACTTGCGGTAGAACGTTGAACAGTAAGTTGGTGTGATAAAGACAAGCATATACGGAAACTAACTATTGCAACAGCTGCATTCAGCATTCAGAATAGGCGAGTCTCTGACTTGGCGTCGTGGATCGTCCACTACACTCAGCAAGGAGACTATGCCTCGGCGACGAGGTACCAGCAGCTCCTCGCTACAGCCAATGGCAGGTACGATTTCAGATCGGCGTCATTGAACTCTGCCATCAGGGACAGCTCACACGTGGAGGACGTACACCCGACAACATTCAGTCAATGGCTGCAAAACATATACTCGCCGGGGTCTTGAGACGCCAGCCGGCAGCGGTATTTATTTGTGCGAACATGGGATTGGGTGGCATTCTGTATCGAGGGTTCTCGGCCCTTTGTAGCGTTTTATTCTCCGCTTGTCTTATTTTCCTTTACTATTTCTTTTTTAAGTCTCTCTATACGCTCGGGATTCGGTGTTTAAACAACAGGGTTGAGCTCGCGCTCGGGAATTCTGCCAGGTAGCGACATACTCAATTTACTTGCCATACTCGGGGCCTCGTTTAAAAAAACCCCCCCCAAAAAACCGAGGTGTGACATCGGGTGAGATAAATTGCGGTAGGGTTGATCTCCCCCAGGAAACACAGGTTGGGTTGCACCCGCGCGTAAGTCGTGATATCACTCTGATTAAGCTGTTTCGACTCCTGCATCACTTGCATGGATGCGCTGCAGCGTTTTCGGGCTGCCATGCCTGCAAATGATTTTCGACCATTGCTAGCTGGATGAAACTCTTGTCTGCATCTTAATTGCAACTAAAAAAGAAAAAGGGCGTTTTGAGGCCCGAGATTTTGCGGGCTGCACGCACGGCACGCTTGCGCAAGTGGCTTGCAGGACGGCTGAAATAAAACATGCATAATTCGTTTCAAGTGGTTGCTTTCTATCTAGATTGAGACACTACTGTGTGCATAGTGTTGAACAAATCCCCCCCAACACCGCCTCTACCCATGGCCAAATTTGACAGGCGTTGAGCACTGTCCATGTCAATAAGTTCCCTTCTATCCTCTCGATATGTGTATATCCCGTTTCGGCTTTAAGACTCTTCCTTGGGTGCTTGATTTTCAGGATCAAATTCATCCCCAAACTCGGTGACAATCCAAAGACAAAACTTTTCCCACTCGACTTGCCACTCTTGCAAACGCTTCGCCTTGACACCGGATCCTAGGCTTGCTTCCTTGATGCCCTTGGTCCACTCGGCTTGGTCCTGGTCCTCAAAGGCTGCCCACCTCACGCTATTTTCAGCCAGACTACCTAGACCCGCTAGTCCTAGGTTTTGCCAGCCCTGCAGCGCTTGCCAAAAGTCGTGCGACATGCCGGGGGTGTCTTGACCCAGCATGGCCGGATCATCGTTGCAGAGACTGCACGAAACTCCCCGCGCCAGCAATGCAGGAAGGGGATGGGCCTTCACAGAGCCACACAAACGAAGCACTTCGTTAGAGATGGGGCATGATTCAATCAGAATACGCTTCTCCTTGATCATGTCAATGAGGAGAGGGTGCTTGAATAGACTGTATCCATGGCCAATTCGTCGAGTGCCAAGCAAAATGGCATCAAACAAGTTATTGTCTGTGTCTGTGCCATCACCAAGAGTCTCTCCGGCGTGGAAAAAGAAGGGCAGGTTCACACCCTCCTGAGCACACTGCTTACGGAACCAGAACAGTTCTGGGAGAAGATCAGACAAGGGCCTACCTAGGTCTTCAGGACCGACAAGATCGAATCCTGCAATGAGGTGAGGAAATGCCATTTTGGTAGCTATGCAGTTATCCATGTTCTCAATAACTAGCCGGGTGGGCCAGCTGCGAAGACAGGTCCAAATGGTTGTTAGCCCCCAAAAGCCCTTTCCTTCTGGGGACTTTTTGAATGCGGCAATCTCTTCTTCCAAGACTTCAAACATGTGAACATAGTCCTTTTCAGGCTCTTCCTGTCGGTCACGGCAATAGTCAAGGGGCCAAGTAAACCTATGTTTGTCAGACGAGGGGGGGGTTGGAGGGTGGTGGTATGACCTACCGTAACTCAGCCCAGTTAACACCGTCATCCTTTAGAGCTTTCATCAGCTGACGCAGAAACACCCGAAACATTGGCTCGTAGTGAATCATGGTTGCAACCACCACGAAGCACTTGGCAAACTTGACCCAGATAGCATCGACACCATGGTGTTGCTCATGAGCGTCGTCGGTGGACAAAGTGCATCTGCCCTTGAGCCACTTGAGGAAGCCTGGTCTCCCGCCGTTAGGAAATTCATCTGCAACCTTTGTAATCAACAGAAAACTTTCTGGCTGATACTCTTCGGTCCAGATGGAGGCGCCAGTCTTTTCCTCTGCTCTGTAGCGAAAGTTTAGAGTTGCATCTTCCCTCGCCTCCTCGGTGCCGAGGGGCCGGTCACTCGACATGTGCATTCCGGGAAGCCGCAGAAGCTCATCCAGAATGAAATCAAAATTGACCATGGCATCCATGTGCGCGTGAAGCAGAGCGCCCTTGGGCATGCGGTGGACAATTTTCCAGAGGTTGGTCTTTTCCATGCGCTCCTTGGCGAGCATAAACATCATGCCGGGGAAGATGCACTCGTTGGTAGCTTGGGCAAGTTCCTCCTCAACCTGGGGTGTCCATACGGTGGAGTTTTCCTGGTCTCGGATGCGGTCGACAATGGCACATGCCCGTTGGGCGATGGGCGACAGAGAGGCTCTGAATGACGCATCAGACCGGGTCGTCTTCTCCTGCGCAATCAGATTGGCGCGGCCAGAGAGATACTGCTGAAGAAATGGGTCTGAGAGGGAGGGAATGTCCTGGGCGACCTCCTCCCATTCCTCGTTGGACATTGTGTAGTCGGACATGATGCACGGCGTCGGCGGAAGAGGCTGACAGAAGGAGATCCACCAACACCTGGAGTACTCGTTTAAACTGGACAAGCGGGACGGTGCTATGTTCCACAAGTTTTCTCTCACTGACGCCCAACGTGTCACCTCGGGTGTTGGAAGAACAGAATCACTCGAATTGTGCAAAGCAGGCGTGAAAAGAGCAATGGCCCAATAGGGCAGGTCAACCAAGTCGCTAAGAGCGGGGACTGGTTAGACAGGCAGATCCATGCATAAAGCGAGGCGCTGCGTGCAAGTGCAAGGCAAGATGAGGCTCTACCGAAGCTCACTAGAGCGGTATATTTTGGAATCAACTCAGGTTGACGGCAAAAGCAAAATGTCGGGGCAGAGTCGCTCAAACGTTGACAGGTATCGCCATGACGTAGGCGTTCAAACGGCCTGGCCCAGCAAGGCGCCAAAAGCAAAAAATCACATGAGCAGCAGCAGCAGAGTGACGGTTGGTGACAAAGAAACTCCGGCGCTTGCAAGAGCGGGGAATGAATGGGCCGGCGGCCATCTAGGTACGCGACCAGCAAACCAGGTACCTACCTCGTCGTTAGCTAGCAGCTGGAACGGCCCACGTGACGCTGCACATGGCTGTCTCACCAAGGTTTGTCGATCTGTGGATATCGGCCGCTGGTTCGTTGGCCATATTTCTGCTCATCACCGGCCTTGTCACACAGCTCTGACCAATGCGCGATCTGAGACTACTTTTTTTTCCCGCCCGCTGGTCGATGGCTGCTGCAGGACGCCCTTGCTGCCCTGAGCTCCCTGAGCTCCCTGCTGGGCCGATACCCCAGCTTCGGCCTGTGCTCCAGCGGCCCTCCAGCACACATCCACCCCCGACGACGTGCGCCAAAGGGTGTTGTCATGCAGCTTCAGGATCCTTCGGCGGCCCTTCGGTTGGTCCCTTGCAGCTGCCATGTCGCGAACTCGGAGATGGTCAAACACCAGCGAAGCGAGCGCAGAAAGGCGGCTCCCCTCCCACGGCCCACGGCCTGCTGGCCCCCGGTATGACACCGTCTTTTAGCGGCCTGCCATGCCCCAATCCAGTGCCGCATGTCCCTGATTCTCTGTTAGTGCGAGTCGGCAATGCTGCCAATCGATGCATCCCGCCTCTCCCCTTTTACATCACCTGCACGACACGTCACAGTTGCTTTGCTCCTCCAACAGGCGGCCTTGGAACTCGGTCTCGGAGTGCCTCGCGGTGATCAATGCCTCTTTGTAACCCTCCCCTGCGGCCCGTTGGCCCACGGAGTCCCTGCTTGGCCTCCTCCACCCCGGTGACATGATGCCCCATCACAGCTAGCCAACGACGATCCACGGCCTGATTTCATGTAACCCTGAGCTTGATCTGAAAGAGTCCAAGCTCGATGTGATTGAGGAGATTGTAGCCATCGTGAAGCCATTGTCGGCCGCCGCTCCAGCAATATAAAACCCTCGTATTCCCTCCCTCCCTCTGTGTCCGTCTGAACTACCTCATCAGCCATCTCAGCATATTCATTAGCTTCGCTCAAGTCATTCTTCAAACTGTATCATAAGCCAAACTTATTCACACCTCTCTTCCGTCTCGTCTCCATCCTACACAGGCTACAATGCATTCCTTTAAGCTTCTCTCTCTTTTCTGTGCTGTAGCTACAGCAGCAGTTCTCCCCCGAACCAACAGCGTGCCCACCGGTGCATGTTGCTTCACGCTCCAGGACTCTTCTTCTGGGGATGTCGTTCAGCAGAGCAAGCACAACGGCTTCTTATATCTCGATGCGAACCAGCCTAATGGCTGGTACTGCATCGATTTGTCAAACACCCAAGACATCCTGTTGGATTCCCTCAACAACGCATGCTTCCTCAACACAGACTCGCAATTTCAATGTCTCGATCCCACCATCGGACCTAATGCCTGGACACTCTCTCAGGATGGAACCGCTACCCTCCTCGCCCACGACGGAAGCACGACATTTTCTTCGTGCCCCAGTCAGAATGGGGGCCAGGCTCTGTACGGATCCAAGTCCGGAGATGGCTGCAAGTCCGTTACACTCAAGGCAACCGGCCTCCAGGGTACTTGTCAGAACTTTACTTCCTCCTAAACGGAATATACATTGCCCAGGGGTACTTTGAAACCCGAGCGAGGTTCATGTCGAGCCGATCATGTCCAGATTGCCGGCAACTGGCCAGGAGCACGATGCAAATGGAGGCACAACACTTGACTGGTGCTACTGCTGGCAGACTTGCTCGGGGAATCAGATTCTGACTAGAGGCTCGATTCTTGCAATGGCCTTCTATCGAATTATGTTTTCATATTCATGCATAGGCAAAGGATCCGAATAAATGGGCGAAGAAAACGAAGGTCCATGTTATATGGTAATGGCTAACTAACATGGTTTAAAATAACCATGAACTTGTGGGCAATTCTTGCCCAGTTTCTTTGTACAATATTTCTAGATTATCTGTTGCAATAACGTCAAAATACTTGTATTTACTATCGATTTTGCGTCTCAGAGTTTGGGTATGATTCCATCATGAGGTGTCCCGTACACAATCGCCGTATCTCTAGCCAGGGCATCGCTTGCTGAAGCCTTCTTCAACTTACCGACAATGCCCGTCTCTTCCAAAAACATGTGGAAAATGTTCTGCGATACCGCATCGCCATCGCTTCCAGAATCAACATACAGCAGGACTGAAACTAACAAGTTGCCTACCGCCCAAAGAATATCCCTTGCCTCGACCATCAAATCCGCCAATGATTCGCCTTCTACGCGACTCCTCAGGTCCTCCCACACCTTCACAGGATCCCAACCATCAGGCTTCGTCGTTTTCCCCTGGAACTCGGATGACGACTTGATAAATTCACCAAGCGCATCCATTGAATCCTTTCCTGCCTTGGGGTGCTTCAGCGCCCTGACGAAATCCGTGCTGAGAACGTCTGTTGTCCCCTCCCAAATGGGCAAGACGCTGCAGTCGCGATACAAGCGAGCAATATTGAGGTACTCCTGCTCCTCGTTGAGAAGATATCCGACGCCTCCCAAAGATTCCATGCATGAAAATAATAGCGATACCGCCGGTTTGCACACGTAAGCCTTGGTCAGCTGGGTGAGAACTCTCAGCAGCGGCCCAGTCAGCGCGGGCCGGACTGTCAGTGCCTTTAAAGCTGGTGATGCATTTGCGTAAGAGGCTTCGGGGTGCTCGGTCAAGCCAAGCAGGTAGGATGTGAACACCGTGAGGAGCATGAGCCTGCGGTATTCGGCAGTCATCTTGGCTAGAGTCCTCATGTGGAGCGAGCTCTCTGTCAACTTAGCCCTGGCACCCTTGCCGGCACCAATTACGCGTACTTGAGCGTACGCCCTGGCGATTCCGAGACCACGGCCCACGTAGCTCACAGCTGCGACTGCAGAGTGAATCCTGGTGAGATTCAGGATGGTGCTGACTTCGTGAATCCCACGGCCCTCCTGGCCTATGAGCCATCCACGCATATCTTCGAGGACAAGCTCGGCGGTGGGAAGTGACTGGGTTCCCGACTTATTCTTCAGTCGCTGGATGCGCACGCCGTTTAGAGTCTCTCCGTCGGGTCTCGGCAGCCCCGTCAGAGTCGTGGCTTTGGGTTCGTGTTTTCGCATAGGCGCTAGGAAAGTAGACAGTCCTCCCTTTGGTGTCTTGGCGAGTAGCACCGTCATGTTGGAATCCGTCGCTGAGCTGAACCACTTGAATCCGTTGATACTCCAAGGCCCGAGGGGAGTTTCTTCCTTTCTGGAAGCGAAGCGTCCCTCCGCATTTGGTTGATACACGGCCGTAGTCTCAGTCAGGGAGACATCACTCCCGCCGGTGCGTTCGGTCATCCACTGACCGCTCGTCCAGGCCTTGCTCGGATCGCGGCTTACAAGGTGGTCGAATGCGTTCTGAAATACCTTCTTCTCCTCGGCCGAGAGCTTGGCGGCGAGGTTCGGGGTGGTGAGGTGCGTCTGCAGGAGTCGAGCGGCGCCATCCTGCATGGCAGAGGGGCAGGTGACATTCGCGGAAGATGCAACCCACAATTGTAGGCGCAAGAATTGATATGCTCGCGAGTACGGACCGTACGGCGTATCATAGCCCGCGGCCACGAATCTAAGGATTGTCAGACAAGTTCACCCTTTGTACAAGGCCATGTTTGTATACCCATGAGAGAGGCCGAAATTCTGAAGGCCCCGCCAGCCCTCGCCCGTCAAGAGCTCGCCTCTCCATTGCCCGAATGCGTCCCGACCCTCGCCTCTGAGACGGGGTTTGTTGTGCTCGGAATCGGTAACCCAGGCAAAAACCTGGTCGGAGAGGACTTCGTCTCCCAGTTCAGCAATCTCCCTCTCGACCTTCACTGCTACGTCTCGGGGAATAAAAACTTTAATCGGATTAGCAAGGAAGTGTGGTGGTAACAAACAAAACTCATTGGTTCTTACGCTTAAAACATCGCTGGAAGGCTACATCGTCGTATACTTGGTTTTTTAGGACAGGGGGGGTTTGAAAGAAGCCTTTGTCTGCACCGGACGACTCCATGGCGGGCTCTAGCAGTCGGGAAGTTTGAATATTTTCAATCCATCTCTAGAAACTTATTTCCGCCCTTTTATCTAAGTAGAATGCCCCATTACCCCGTCTTGTGTGGTCAGCGCATCCGCCACCTGACGTGGGGCAAGCCGAGGCTGGCTAAAACCGAGGCTGGCTAATGTCCAGTCTGGAAGCTTAAACGGAAGTAATTCCGCTAAAACGGCGCCCCTAGGCCCAAAAAAGACTGTGGAGGTGAGGGCGATCATGAGGAGGCGGAATCAAATGGCAGCCAAGGTCGTATAAACATGGATGAAGGTTGAGGGGTATTAGGGAAACTGTCGCTTTCGAATATCCGAATGCTACTGGCTCGGTATCGGTGCCCACTTGTTGCCGAGCAGCTCCAGGCGTTATAACCGAGGTGTTGAAGCCAAAGTCGGATCAATTCGTCGTCATATTGAGGCTACAGAGGAACAGAAGTGGGATGGAATGGTTCATGGCGAGGGGAAAGTGAAGGGGAAGGCTGGTCTGCATCTTCAAAGTATCAACTGTATCAAATCCACTTTTTTGGGGCAGCTTCGATTGGCATAGAAGACACTCGATCTAGTCGATCACTCGGTCGAGCATGTCGTGTATAAATGTTGCAGCGCAATCGAGGGCGAAATGGGCTATTATTTAAAATACATATATCCTGGCATCGACCAATCTATCCAATCGTCAAGACAGCCCGGAGACCTCATTTCTGCATAGAACACTTGGTTGAGGTGCGAGGCAGGCTTTCACTACACCGGTACCATCATCAGGCACAAATATCAACCATGAGGATTTTGCCATCATGGTCAGAAGAAAGTAGGATTTAAATTTTCAGTACCAAATTTTTACTTTATCTAATTAGTACATCAACCTACAGAGGCCGCACTATATTCTACCAGTACATAGGCAAAATATTTGCACAATACTGTGACATGGAAACGCTGATCTTTTAACAGAAAAGGCGAACCTATATAGGTATCCATATGGTATATCCTTGAGAGACGTGCAACAGACTTTTCATGGTGTATCCAAAGGCTGCTTGAATCAAAGTCTCCGCAACGCTTGAGCTTTAGACATCAGAGATTGAAGAAATACCTGTTTTTAGGTTAAAACTTGGCGTATTCAAATGTGCCTTTCCTGTGTATGGCACAGTGTTCCAGCCGGTGGCTCAAAATTGGTAGCAATTGTTCCCATGAATCGTGGCATCAGCGCCCCGTCTGGTTTGCGCAATCGTCCGGTGGGATCGAACCAAGAAAAAGAAAAAAGATGGTCCAAGCGAAGACGGTTACCGTTCGACCATTTCGGAAGATGGAAGAATTGGGAAGGAGCAGAGATACATCTGAGTCGACCTCTAAGAGGTACCCGGCGCACTGTGCGCCAAAGCTTCCACGTAGAGATCGACCTCTTCTCTCGGGCTTTAATACATACTCACTAGAGAAAGTAGATTTTTGGGTCCTTTTATGAGTATATAATGCATGAGCTGTCCCCTCAGAACAAAAAAAAAAAAAAAAAAAGAGTTCCTTCTTGGCAACCCAGCCCTCAGAGGTGTGGTGTGAGCACTGTGTTCTTAACACTGGACCGAAGCCCTCAGGTAAACCATTTTTTCATCATCGGGTACTGACCTAGGCTGCCATTTCGACTTATATATCTTGGATCCAAGGTGGCCTATCATGTGGGATTTCTTTGGTGTCGATGACACTGAAAGTCATCGACTTGGCCGTTTCGTTTGGGACTGGCCAGCTATTTGAGACTACGTTAGCTGTCCGATTTTCGAGATAGAACGACGATGAAGCTCCGCTTTTTCTTTCACAGAAGCATTTCTTGACATACGGTGAATTTTCTTGGAGAATATGGCGTTCTATAACTCCAAGATAACGGAATAACTACGATTGCTGCCATGGAATTTTGTCTAATAGATGCTCATAGGAAGCAAAGAATCAACACAACCTGATGTACACTTTCCGAATGAACTAGACCCTACCAACACCGTATATTGGTTCAAAGTGGATTGAATATGCTTCTAGATCCTCAAACCCACACATTCAGTTCACTAGTGTGTTGCGGGCCAGGCATGATTTTCGATCCGACTATGACACGGAATCCGAGCATACAAATCGGCAAAGACAGGGCATCTACAATCGATAGAGAATACGATATACATGTATTTTAAGTACAAACCACCAGGATAGCGAAAATTTGGAATGGGGCTAAGAGGACATCTAGCTTAAGGCCAGTCTTACAGCATCAAACCCTGAACTGTTCAATTTTACTCTATTTATTCACTTAGCTCAGCCATCCAATATACGAGCCCTCCCTCCACAGCAATTTACTGCGCCATAGTAGTGTCTGCTTCCTCATCACCTTATCGAATAGTGGTACGAAAGCCCCAATGAAGCCTTTAGCAAAGCCTCACGGAAACATGTTCCGCCCGTAGAATCTTTAAACCCTAATCATCTAAAAACCACCGACATCCCTCCCCAGCTGAACAAGCCCTGCCTCACGGGCTTCCGGTGGGGGACTTGTTCGCGGCACAGTCGATAAGAATACGTATGCTGGTCAAAAGCCACCCTAAAAGTGGAGATAGCGATCCTTGGCACCGGCAGTTGTCCGCTAAAAACACTTACACGACAGCGACTGTCGGTAAAGTGAATCCGAAAATGCTTCACCGCGGTGCACCTTCTTATGCGATGAATAGTCGTCAATGCGGGCTATGTTGAGATGGGGTCGTGTCCTGATCCAAGGTATCCATTGGTTATTTCGTATGTTACCTTCCAAAAGTTGGTTGGGTCATGTGTTGAAGTGTTAGTCTAAGCCGGCAGTAAGATGGCCCCGGGAGCAAAACACCACCACACCATGAACGACAAACGGTAAGCAACACACATCCATCACAACAGCCTTTAGGCCAGGGAAAGAAAAAATTTTCGGTAACGCCCAATATCGCAAAAACGGGCTAAAGAAGCATAATTCCCATCAATGCATCCGTTTTGAGCCCACCCGGCACCCAAAACTTGTTCTGCGCCTGGCTAGTTTCGCGACGCAGGATCCTTGCCCAAAGTGGATTCCTTGGCGAAGGCGTGGCACCACGAGGCAAGGCTGAACGCGCGGTGCACAGAGTCTTGGGACGGTTGAATCGGCACTCTAGGCCGTGCTGTTCCAAGCCCAAGGGAAGTGGATGGCCCTGCTTTACTAGCCTCGCGACATCATTCGTGTTTCAGATCAGCCAGAAGCAGCACACCATCACCAAACGTGCCCTGGTCGCGCATGACCTCATTACTAGCAACTTGGTTAAGCCACCATCGCTCAGGGCTCCAGGCCCAAGTCAACGTGTCAACGTATGGGCTCCAAGCCATCGGGCAGTGAACGAAAAACCGGCTCCAACGCAATCTCGTTCCGCGAGTATAGTCGTCATCATCATGTGGTTGGGCTGCTGGAGGGATCCGTGAGAAGGCTCGGACATTTTTTCCAATGGAATACATAATGCATCGTGTTTCCCATCCACGAGGAGACTATTACACCATTCTCATCCGCAGACAAATCATTTCAGGCCCTGCTCACCAGTAACCGTTGGTGAATCACCCCCACAACAACAAAAACAGCAACCCACAACCCATTCAAACATGGCTCTCGACCGTCTCGTCAGTCTGGGCCTCCGTGGCGCGGAGCTCGTCTTCGCAGCCATCGTTGCCGGTGTCACTGGATGGTACCTGCACCACTACAACCATGCGAGCAGCTGGAGTCTCGGCCGCTTCATTTACACTGAGGTGGTTGCTGCCATCTCTATCCTCTTCTCCCTTCTGTGGTTGATTCCCTTCTCGAGCACATTCATTCACTGGCCGGCCGACATCTTCTTCAGTATCCTCTGGTGGATCGTCTTTGGCCTCCTTGTCGATGTAAGTATTCGTATTCTATGAAAACCAGCTTCATGCACTAACAACGGGTTCACAGCGCGTTGGTGACTCCTGCGGTGCCATCTTCTGGTGGGGCAACGTTTCTCCTCGTGGAGACCTGTGCGGAAAGTTCAAGGCCGACATTGCCTTTGCGTTCCTGTCAGCCATTCTCTGGCTCGTCTCCGCTCTTGTTGGCTTCTTCTGGGTTCGCAAGCGTGAGGCCCGCGCTGCTCGCGCCGACGCTGCTTACGCCGGCCGTCACCCCTGGTACCGCCGCAGCCGTGTCTAAGTCATGGGATAACTGGTCCATCTGCACTGAGCAATGCTACGTGATACCCCAACTTGATACCCTAACCTATGTATGTGGCGTGCGTGGAGGGAAATGGAGAATGAGTGTAGTTCTAGTATTTCCTGGAGTACAACCGTGTGGGCGTTGGAGTGGGTGGGGGGCTCATTGAGCAACAATGGAAACGAATTAATGATACGAGATGTTACACTTAATCATGGACTGTGTCCAAGTATTTCCTATGACCGAATAATTTAGGCGAATACAAATTAAATTCCGCGTTGAGTGTGCAAGTATGCAGTGTTTGTGATTTGGTTGACGTCATCGCCAAGCAAATAACGGCTCTGTCAGTGCCGCGCCCATGCGGTGCGCTGCAAACAAGTCATGTGCATTTTGATCGACACGATTGAAACGACTAACGTGGGAACGCACGCCATCGATGGTCTAATTAGGTGCCTTGGAAAATCCGGGGCAAAAGTGTAATATTTACCAACTGCCAGTGTTTGGATATTCAAACCCACCTCAGCGAACATCAAAACAGCTCCCTCTGCGTCATGGATGTGCATTCCCTCTTTGGGCGCTTGCGTCACAATTCGCAATGGCAGGGGTGAGCATTCACGACCATATCGGGAGCACAGGCACACCAAAGATCCGGACTTGGTGCAACGCCCACCGTCATGGAAACACAACCATGACCCTGATTTTCCTCGGGTGGCCACCTTGTAGGGCAATCATGGCCATGGTTGGCTGTGGGTCTTTTCCTGGGGTTCGTGGGCCAAACACGGAAACACCCGCATCATGGCATTCATTCGCCACGAAATCTATGATGCAACCTCGCGAAAAGCGTCGCAGCAATATGATGAAAAGGGCCGCCACCACAGCCACATGTTCCATCTAGGGCGATCAGTGCATCTCTAGCCCCTGTTTGAGCCTCCAAACTCTACACATTTCCGCTTTGTGCTCCACCACCTGGTCCCTTGGCGGGAACCGTATCCCAGCATCAATCAACTCGCATATGTCGTAAACGTCACAAACCCGAGGTGATGACGCTGATATGTCTCTAGACTGTGTACGACCATACGACGGGGCCAATCGTACCAGTGCGGTGGACTAGGTTCGCAGGACATTGTCGAGAATCACTTGGCAGTAATGTGTATTGGAGACGCCATGACGTGCGATGAGGTAGGTCATTGGGCCCTGCTGAAGCTGCAGTTGCAGGGTCCGTACCTCAACGATGCTATTCCAGGAGCAACAGGTACAGTGTTGTGCCATTGAGATAGTTTATATCGTGAGAACCCGTGTATAAAAGTCCAATCCATCCCCGACAAGATACAATTTCTTATCTCCATCATCAAACAACATACTACATCACAACACACTAGAGATACCCAATTCAATCTTCACCATCTTCATCACACCATCTTCAAAATGTCTTCTCTCATCAACAAGGTCAAGGAAGCTGTCCGCTCCGACAACACAACCTCTCAGCCCGAGGGCACTCATGGTCCTCACAGCAGCCGCGCTGCCAACGCTGCTGATCCCCGTGTTGACTCTGACCGAGACCACCGTGCTGCACACAACTACCAGGGCACTGGCGAGACTTACACCGGCACTGGCAACTACACCACTGGCGGCTCTGGCACCTACACAACTGAAAGCCGACCAATTGGCACCACTGATGGTCCTGCCACCAAGACCGATGGCCCTCACAAGTCAAACCTCTTGAACAAGGCCGACCCTCGTGTCGACTCTGATCGCGACCACAGCCGCAACTTGGGGGCCAACCCCCATGGCACATCTGGCACTGGTGCTCACAACGTCAACGAGACAACCCACACGGGCGGTCTTGGCACCAACACTGGAGTCCTGGGCGGCAGCACTGGTACTCACGGCACTCACGGCACCACCACTGCTCACAGTGGTGTTCCTGAGGGCACTCATGGTCCTCATGGAAGCCGTGTTGCCAACGCTGCCGATCCCCGTGTCGACTCAGACCTTGACAGCAGCCGAACTGTTGGAGGTGCTGGGCACACTACCGGCACTCACGGTACCCATGGAACTGCCCTTGGTTCCACTGGAACTGCTCTTGGCTCCTCTGGAACTACTCTTGGCTCCTCTGGAACTACGCATGGCACTACTCTCGGTAGCGTTCCTGAGGGCACTCATGGTCCTCACGGGAGCCGTATGGCCAATGCCGCTGATCCCCGCATCGACTCTGACCTCGACAACAGTCGAACTGTTGGAGGTGCTGGACACACTGCTGGTACCCACGGCACCACTCACAACACCAACCTTGGAGCTTCCCACGGAACTACCCACGGGACTACCCATGGAACTACTCATGGAACTACTCATGGAACTACTCACGGCACCACCCATGACACCACAACCCATGGTCTTGGATCAAACGCTGCACACGCTACGGGTCCCGCCCCCAACACTGCCGGCCCTCACAAGTCGGACATGTTGAACAAGATTGACCCTCGAGTTGACAGCAACCTCGACGGCAGCAAGACCGTCGGAGGCGACAAGACCTTCTCCAGCTCGTAAGTCGGAGACCGTCCGCCGCAACGATTCCACACGACATTTTAACATTTTCAACAGAACCAACTCTTCACATGCCCACAAGGACCCTACTGATGCGGCCCAAGTGCCCCCATCTGTTTTGAAGAAGCACATTGGTGAGCCTGTCATTGCTCACGGCGATCACAGCCATGACCGTGCCAGGAGAAACAGCAACACTCTTTCGCACCAAGACCAGCACCGAGGTCTTTAAATGTCTCTGGATATGATTAAATGGGATTTGGAATTGCATAGCTCATGATTAATGTCTTTGTATTTTAATCTTCCTGAATTTAAATCAATGCTTCAAAATAACTTGAATTGTCTCATGTTTATCATTTGTGGTGATGTTGCTGCCAACAAGTCCAAGCCCCCCAACATCTTATTAATAGCAACAAATAAATTCGCGCGCTCCTTAAACTAAACCAATAGGAGGGGAAACCACCAGGGAAACTAATGTGAGCATATCACCTGTTTTTTATGCAGCCATGCTGTGCCATCCAAAAATCTATCTGCATTGATCAGGCGGCCATTATGTGGATGCCTTATCTAAGCGGCCGCCCCTCAGAAAGTATCTGGCTACCCTAGACACGCAGCGCAAGACATCTCACTCAACTCACGGTTCGCGCATCGTCTCGAAACCGTCCGCCAGCCAACACCAACTTTCCTCAAAAAAAAGGAGGAGAGTATCACACTCTGACCCATCTCCTATCATGCACCCGTCATAATGTCGGCCGTCATCCCCCAAGCGCTCTGGAATGCCCGCATTCCGCTGCACATCACCCACCCCGCCTCGCCCACAACGCCATTCATCACCAGCATCCCGCGCTTCAGCTACCTGGCGCTGCTAGTCCCCCGCCTCTCGGCCTTCTTCGACTCGCCCTGCTCGAGTTTCTACTTTGAGGATATTCAGCTGAGGAACCTGGCCGTGGGCTTGCTCGTGGATCTCTACCAGCCTCCTCTTCCCTGGAGGCTGACGGTCAACGATGGCGTGGGCTGGGACATTGCCGATACGTTTCTTAACTGTGCCAAAGAGGTGAGTTTGAATGCGACAGGGCTGTCCACATTTGAATAGAACCCACTTTTTTTTTCTTCTCTCTTTTCATGTATATATCCCAAAACACTTTTTTTTTTTCTTTCGCGAGGATGCGATGTCGTCTTCCCAGGTCCAAAGGTCACCGAATACTGACGCTGCTGCGTCTAGGCTGACTTTATCCGCAATGGCAACGCAAACCAAATCATGAAAATGTCCAAGGACCACACCACGCAGCTGTGGAACTCGGTCATGGACAACGACCAGGCCGCCTTCAACCGCATCAACACGCGCCTGCTCAACGCGCCTACTGCGCTGAAGAATGTGCCTATCCGCATCTACATCCCCTCCGCCTCGTCGGGAACCGACTCGGCCTCGCCCCCAGCCGAAGCCGGGTCCTTCAAGGTTGTCCAATCGCTCATCTCGGCCACCACGCCCGATAGAAAGCCCAAGTTGCTCGGGCAGGCGCTCAAAGACGTCCTGCCTGGGCTCTTCCCGAGCAGCCGGGATGCGATCTTGGCAAAGGTCGTCATGCACGGCGCATCGGTTCCGTTCAACGCGCCCCTGGAAGAGTTGATGAGAGAGGCCTCTTACCCAGACGGCTGGCTGTGTCTTGTGGTCGTTGTGTTGTGACGGGATCTTGGGGAGGAAATATAGAAAGCATGGTGTCTCACGGCGTTAATTAGGAGGGGCAAGAAGAAACCATATGAGTCCTAGACCATTATATCATCGGGAATACGATTTGTTTAGATGTTTGGAAATTCGTTTTTATTTACTAAGTAAATGTGATCTTCTTTCCCATGAGACTCTTGTATGCGTCGTCGATTGCTTTTCTCTTCCTTCTTTTGGTCTCTTCATCTTCATTTATCTCCTCTTCCTCGTCAATATCGTCCGGTCCCGGAATTTGGGGCATCCAGGCTCGAATCTGTCCATCCATGTGAGAACTATATATGGCACCAACAGAATTTCCTCCTCCCATGACAGGCCCAACTTGACGCCCACCGCCGTTGGCTCCACGCCAGACTATGCTCGTGATTCTGTTTCTCCCCATTTGACCACCACGGGATCCAACAGGGTTGGCAACTCCTGGGCTCCGAAGACGGGTGACGATGTTTCCATCGTGTAGATCCAGGATAAGAATCTCCTGGTCATTGGGCCAAATCAAAAGATCGTTCCCAGTCGACAGGTTAGAAGGAGTCACTAGAAGACTGGCTGTTTTAGCATGTTGGTTCTGGATAAGAGAACCGAAGCTGGCAAGTGTGTTGGCTCCCGTAGCTGCATCCCAGACTCTGATTTGGCGGTCCAGCCCAGCTGAAATTATATATCGCCCATCATCAGTCCATTGCAAACCGTTCACAGCGTCGTCGTGAGCCTGTGCGGAAGCTCTGAAGTGCGGCATCTGGTCCCAGTCCATGCCCGAGGCAACAGAGTGGT
This sequence comes from Calonectria pteridis, assembly GCA_022837005.1. NCBI lineage: Eukaryota > Fungi > Ascomycota > Sordariomycetes > Hypocreales > Nectriaceae > Calonectria > Calonectria pteridis. The sequence goes on along the minus strand of JAKZGU010000076.1, from coordinate 12,158 downwards.
TGAACTTATGCACAACGCCAAGAGAATCCTCTTGGTCTAGTTGCGCAACAACCCCACCAGCTCGTCTAATATCCCATATACGAACTTTACCATCGGAATGTCCACTTGCAAGAATATGATCATGACGTGGGCTCCACGATGTCGTGAGAACAGGCCCGCCATGAGCCACCAGAGCCTGAACAGCGGAGCCTGACTTTAAATCCACAAGTCGCACGTTGGAATGCTGGGTGGCAACTGAGACAAGCAAATGGTCAGCGATAGGGCTGGTAGAGTGAGAATATATCGTCGCATTCAAATCAAAGTTGGCTTGGAGCGCGCAACGCTGGGTCGACCAAAGCTTCAATCTCTTGTCATAGGAACTCGAAAGAAAGGCATCGGGGTCGAACGGGTAAAAAGCAAGATGTGTGATTCCATGGGTGTGCCCAGCTGCTTGCTGATCCTGAGTTGATCGCGCGATCATGGCTACGGGCCGAAAGGTATGGACTTTGTGAGGGTTGCCAGAAGCCTCAAGATCCCAGACCTTGATGGCGCCCTCAGCACCACCCGAGAGCAGGATGCGCCCATCGAATTTGTCAAGAGCAAGACTGCTCACGCCTGCGCCGTGTGCGCGGATGCTATGTGCTCGCTCATCTATGCCTGAAGGATCGGGACGCGCTGCGATGTCGCCATTGAAGCGGTGCTGGGGCGCGGGCGCAAATGAACGAAGAAGTTGGGTCGTGACGGTTCGGGCGAAGTCTCGGGGATCAAGGTCACCCGTCTCGCGGGTGAGTATGCGGGCCTGCATTCATCTGCGCCGGGAGTTTTGAAGGAGAGATCGGGGAGGGATGGGCTCGTTGGGTGCAATTGCCAATGTGGCGCGAAGTTGAAGGCGGGAGGATCGTCAACGAGGCTGCAGTGATGTCAGCCTGGACTTGGTGGGTAGCTGCAATGCTACAGGTCCCGCAACCCCACATCTGCCGCAACCAACCGCCGAAACTTTCAACTTCATCTTTGCAACAACTTCACCGCGAACTTCTCATATCCGGAGCCTCACACGTTTTCCCATACCCGATAGCATATTTATGCTTATTTCCATGTTTCTAACATACTGAAGCCTCTATAGTCAGCGTACTTGGCGCAAACCACGGTCGAACCTTGTTCAAATCATGTCATAACTGCAACCTGGAACACAACTTATCCTCGTCTGTTCGTTTTCGGTTTCAACCAAGCAGGGGGGCCAGACCAGAAACGATAGCTGTGAGAGATTAGATTGGATGGGAAAATGAGCCGCAATCTCGTCGTTCCCGTCGATGAGCTCACAGAGACTGGGCCTTCGCAGATTACTGCCCATGATCGCCCTTCAACCACCGACTCCAGGCGTCGGCACGCTACAGTGTACGATGCAGTGGCTGGTTCGTCAAAACCTTCCTCTCGGTTTGATATACTCATCATAGATAGGCAAAGTATCTTATAGTCAAGCTCCGGTATCTGAAGAGACCAAGCCCCAGCCCCAACATCCAAAGGTGATCAAGTACTCTACTAAAAAAACACCATTGGCGCCGGACGAAGTTCTTTTCCGGCGCAAGTATGCCCCGGAACGGTACTATGAGCACGATATTTACTACGCTCACGAAAGAGATCTTCCTAATGCCGGGCAAGGAGCTCTGCCTGAAAGTGATTTGCTCAAGGCCATTCACAGTTACGCAAGCACATTCTACAATGCTAAAGGCCGTGACGGTTGCAATGGCATCAATGTCAAAATAGCCGAGCGGAGCATGGACGAGACAGCCCTATTGGCATTTGGCATCCTCCTTGAAGAGGCGGGCAAGGAGGTCCTGGGCCGGCGGGGTGATCTTGTCTTCACTGAGGGAGCTGATGACGCTCTTAGCTCGGATAGAGGTGGAGATGAAGTGGCGCGTGAGACTGCTCCAGTCGTTGGGCATGATGATATTGCCATCCAGAACAGGCGGAAACGAAGAAAAGTCGCCACCGCCAATGAGTAGTATCGGGCCACGGCAAGGAAACGAGGGAAATCAAGTGACCCGAAGCTACAAGCAGCGGCAAGTCGGCTCTGTGTTTGCGTGATGGTGCCTTGGTGCCTCTTTCTTGGCAGACCCCGGTGTAGGGGGTGTTGGTGATCGACACGCTCCAGTAACGCGCCATGCGAGGGGCCTCCAAAGTTCGGGCCTGGACCAGCGTTGAGGTCAATCTTGACGATTTTCAAGCAAACCCCGACTTGGACGTGTTTGACATTGGGCACCAACATGGGCCCATTGCAGCGATTTGATATCAGAAGTTTTAAGGCACGAGCATTGCCTGGAAGTGTCGATCTTGCCCCGGACAAGTTCCTTGTCACCCTTTTGGCCCGGATCCCTAAACTCCGGTCACCATGGAGAAAACAAACGTGGAAACTCGGTGCGGGCATCCGTCGTCGTCTCTCAACTGAGACCGCTGAGACCCCAGGACGGTGTGACCAAGGCGTTTGCCGAGCCTCCGACTACCAGTGACCTTTGCGCCGAGATGGAACCAAGGCAGCCTCTCCCAACCCCACCTGTCCGGGCTAAATGTTTGGCTTGAGACACGGATAGCTCATCTCGAGACTGCATGGAGATGATCATTTACTGCTGGGGAAATCGCTCTGACCTACGAAGATCAAGCCTCGGCCCTTTTTTTTTTTTTTTTTGTTGCGCCCCTGTCATGGTTGAGGTCTAAGATGCGCTCTGGAACGATTCTAGCCCTCTCCAAAGTGCCGAAGGGAACCCTTGTGGTCGATCTAAACTAATTTTTTCTTTTTGGAGGATTATTGAGATGTGGAGATGGTCAAAAGTGTTAGCGAGATGAGTGTTGGAATTGACTAGTGAGATTGACATCGCGATCGCTCCGAGTCTGTTGTTATCCATTCTCGTGTGTCATGACACGCGATGATCGACTTGAATCTGAGCCGGCAAGGAGTGAGGGTCTGTTAAGAGGTATCCAGAGCAGAGAAGAGAGGAAAATTTTTTCTTCCCACGTGGCGAGAACAAAATTGATTCGGGTTGAGTCAGGAATCAGGTTGCTTCGGCATTCAAGTCTCACTATTCAACGCCCTTAGCAACCCATCGCGCCTCTAGTCAAAGCACTGCAACACTGAATTAGATTAGCTTGGGCTTGCAGTGACATACCAATTAACTACGAGGGGAACAGGTTTGTCGCTTGGCCAGTCAAGAGCGAGTGGCTGTTTCATGGCTCAAATTCAACCTCGGGGTGAGCGGCCGCCTTGGAGTTGTCATGTCGCACAAGCTAACTATAACATATGACAACGGTCGTGCTACGACATGTCTCGCATCTCATAATATTAATTTGCCAATCCGAATTGTGCCCTAAATTGCTAGTTGCGAGCCATCATGAAATTTGAGAGACAATAGACCATGATGGTGTCAACTTGAAACACAACATCCAAAACATTCTGAGTAATTCTCCGCCGCCAATGTCTTAAACTAGACGCGATGGCTCGACGTCTTGCCCGGCCAGCGCCAGCCACTCTGCAGCTAGATTGCAGCCTCAGCTACTGCACTGCACGCCACGGTTTTGCAAGTGCCGTAGGCAAGGGTCCGGAACTGCAGCAGGGAGTGGCTGCTACAAAGCATGTGGTAAGCGGCAACGACCAGGTAGGTGATGCTTGGCAGCGCAGACAAGCGAGGGCTCTCTGTCGATGCTTGCGTGGCCTGGTAGTCAACTCCACCACGCCTCACCACACACGCCCAGCCTCCCATTTCATCACCTAGGTCATCCAGACCGTTTAGCACACCCCGGTCGGACTCTTCCCAGAAGGGCCTTTGCTGGTTTTTTTTTTTTGCCGGGACAGGGCAAGTGCAGAGCAACTCCAGGGTGCGGTACGTACACGACAAGTACTACACTGCAGAGAGGGCGCGACTCGGCACTTGACAAGGATCAGGTTGCGGCAAGCCACTGGCGTACCCCAAGTTTTTTCGCGCATGGCACGGTCCGGTCACGATCGTCAGCTGGCCAACTATTCCTGGCAACAAGCAACGGAACTCATGTCAGGTGGAGACTGCCGAAAGTCACGAGAGGCCGCTGAATGCCTGGCAAAGCAATAGTCTCGGTAGGTTTCCCAAAGCATGATATGGCTGACGGGTGTCCGTTTGCAACGTGTCGCACCCGCGAAGACAGGCTTAACCAAGTAATGCCTCATACCACATCACATGGACTCCAATCTCGGTCGTGGGAGCGAGCATGGTCAGAGGAATGGAGCCATGGCCTCATGTCGAGCCTTGGAAAATGGGGAAAACGGCCGCGGGCTGCACTGCAAACCCCTGTCCCTACATACACGGCATGTACACAAGGCTTTGTGCGCCAGCTCCCCAGCGCTCCAACCGCCTGCTCTCAACCCCCACATTTCGGGGCGTCGAGGCTCAGCTCTGGCTCACGGTCGATGCTGGACGGCGCACGGCATCGCCAACGGGTGTGGCGGATGCTACAGCAAACTCACCACGGAGGAAACCCAACGTTGCTTTGGTGCCGCCCTGTGGCGCGGCGTTTTGAAGCTGCCGGTGCTGTCACGGTGTGCCGACGATGGAAGAAACCCAAAAGAGATGGCAAGGCAGAAGCATCCACTTTCAACGGCATCATGAAGGCCGGAGATGTGGGAGGTGTGAGCCATGCGTGTCTCATGTACCCTCTTCCGGACTTGCACAAGTACCATTCGACAGAGAGACGAGGAAGAAAACCACACTGTGGCACATCTCCGACTGACTACATGACGCTTCTCGTTCACCGGTCAGCAACACCGGTCTTTGCTCACGCGTCTGGTTGGTCTCTGAAATCAACATCCCTGCGGGGGTTTTGCCTATTGGACAGAAAACCGGGATGACGGAAACTCGGGGCACACTACACATGCCCGTTGGCAGCGTCCCGCAAGCATCACCTTTTCAACTTTGGACCATTTGGGATATAAAAAAAAACAAAAATAAAGAGACTTATGGCCCTCATCTCGATAGCGGGGGTGTGGGATGCTAAAGATTCTACTTTGGTTGAGGCAGTCAGATTTGACATGGATTTGAGATCGGACATCAAGGATATGCCAGCTAGGAGGGTGTGCATGCGGCTCGGATATGGAGAGAGGGATATGGACGCAATGGCCGACAATGCGACTGCTCCAGCGTGTTGTTTATGGAGAGCGCACGAGACCATCTGACGTGAGTGCCACCAAGTCTGCATCAATCTGAGCTCTGCAAAGCCTATCTGTACCATATAGCTACCGAGAGCTTCGAGACCCGTTCCGCATCTGAGCCCGAGGCGGAAACTAGGCAGCCGAAGGGTTAATCCGAACTCGGGATCCAGGGACCAGGAATGCGGTGCCCCTGGCATGGAAGGATTTAGTGATGCGCAGTACTGCTGTGCGATTTGGGCTGAACGGCGCCCGTCATCGGGATCGTCCCATGATCTGATAATTTGGATCCAGCCACCAAAGAAGCCGAATAAAATAAACAGTACTAGTTTGAAGTGGCTAACAAGGAGCCCAGGTTTTAGCCGGGAATGGGGGAGTCTTGCCTTCAACAGTTGTGTCCAACCTGACAGGTCACAAATGAGGTAATCTTCAGTTATCACCCTGTTTGCCGAAATGGTAACCTTGCACACCGAGAGTCCTCCCCCCCCCCCCCCCGGTGTGTCTTGAAAGAGGGACCCCCGGAGAAGCAGGAGGAAGGGAAAGGAAAGGAAACCTTACACTGGAGCATGCCACGAGACTCTATCACGGCATGTCTTTTCTGGACATTGCCATTTGCCGGGATTCACGATGCGGGCAGAGACGCCTAGGCGGAATATTGACCAGTGTGGAGTGATACGAACGAGAAAAAAGCAATATGGTCCTAGGACTCCATGCCCCCAGGGGCTAGAGGGGGTGATCTTGGTTTGGGCTAGCCCGAAGAGAAAAGCATGGCATCTGAACCGACCTCATGGGCCCTTCCCAATCGTATGGAACGTCCACTTACTGGAGCGACATAGGTGCCTGGCGGGCAGGGGGAGCCATCTTTGGTCATGGGACTATCGAGTCATCCTGCCAGAGGCCTTGTGTGCTCCCCCCTGGTTGCGGCAGGGGACGTGGATTTCGCCCTTTGCCGCGCCAAGCTACTGCAGCGTGAGGGAAAGCAAGCCTCGCCACGAGGCCGTTTCCCGCAGGTGAAGGCGGGTGTCTGTAGTGTAGGCAGCACCCAGCAGGTAGGAAGGCCCAAAGCAGCTGCAGAGGGGACTACTGGGAGGACGGATGAAGCCCTCCATCGACAATTCGAGATAAGACGGCCCCTCATCTTCCCCCCCTCCCTGCGGATGAAATGGGCCCGTCGCAAAGCAACGGCATCGGCAAAGGGTTTTTTTTTTTTTATAAGACAAGGGTTTGAAACCCTGGAGCCTGGTTGCATCACACCCCTCCAGTTGTCGCTTTGGTTGAGACAAGAGAAGAGGGGGGTAGGAGGGGCGAGGGAGGGAGAAAAAAGCACATATGGCTTGTGTAATTGGTTTCGGGATGCATATTCCTAAGGAGCTGGGATTTAAGGTTGAGGGGCTCCGACGTTGAGAAACGGAAGAAAGAAAAAAAAAAAAAAAAAAAAAGGCACAAGGAACGTGTGGGGAGCCAAGAACGCCCGGCGGCCTACCCGGGAGTCCCGGATTCGGGAAGCCGGCGCTCGATAAAGAAAAAAGAGGAGAAAAAAGGAGGAGACAAGAGTAACAGAATATAGGGCGGAAAGGAATAACAATGCAGACCCGAAGCCTATCTCTAAATCGCCGGTCATGGTTTTACCTAGGTGAAATCTTTAGCTACTGATTGGCCATGGTGCTGATGTTCGTTCATGGATGGTGAATCTTACTAGTGTACACAAAACAAAAAAAAAACAAAAAAAACGCCCATGCACACACACACAAGGCAAAGGGCAGAGTACTACCAAAATACCATGAACTGCCAAGCTTGTATGGATACAAGGATTATTTTTTCTCTGCCTATTTTGATCAATTCCAAATCACCCGAAAAGTTTAAAATCGATAAAATGACATCTATTAACCAAAACAATACCGGGAACCTTTTTGCTTGTGGGAAAAAAAAAGGTGGCGTGCGCGACACTGAGGCCCGTCAACGCCAACTGCATGAACGGATCGGGCAACGTTGGGAATTGCATGCATGGAGCTTGGTAGGCATGACTTGAACCTTCTTTCTCACTCCCTCCCTCTACTTTTTTTTCTTTTCTTTTCTTTCTCACCTCCCCCTGCCTGCTAAAAGACGTGTGACCCTGGCTGGTTCGTTCCCTTAGCCTTCCCCTCCGCCCCCTGGAGAGGCGTTACGTAGCTGGACGCGAAGAAAAAGAAGAAGAAGGAAAAAAAAAAAGAAAAAAAAAAAAAGATGCGAGCTAAGCTTGGAGGGAGGGAGGCTCCATATCGAGTCAAGCCGCACCTGGGAAAAACAAGGTGGCGAGCGGCGAGTCGTGGGCTGCGACATGCAGGTCCCAGGGTGCGTCGGGGGGCTTCTGGATCGTCACCGACGACATGGACTCGGTTCCTCTGGCGTCTCAGGGGGGAGGGGTTAAGGTAGGTAGGCGAGCCTGCAGGGCCCTTGCAACGCCTCGCCGACAACCCAGTGCAGTTTGTTTTGATTTCGTGCTTCGAGATGATAAAAGAATGCCATGCGTCAGCGGCACGTAGCCCGGTCGGTCGGGTTCTGGCGCGGCCAAGGGGGGGACCCCAGAGCGGCAAAGGACCCCCAAACCAAGGCCGGACGCAAGCCCTCACCCACGCCCTTCCCATCCAAGCGGTGGTGGCGCTTGGCCAAGTCCAGGTCGGTTGGCCGATGACGACGGGTTTGTGTGCGTGCTGCAGACTACGAGTTGTCATATTCGTATATTGCAGGCGACGGCCTTACCGCGTTCCCCTGATGAGGCGGGCCGCGAAAAGTCAAACTAATTGCACCTTGCCAGCGTAGCTCAGGGCCACGCTCCCGCCACGTTTTCGCGCCTTCAGCTGCGCTGTCTTAGCCCGTGTAAGCGTCTCAAAACCAACCAGGGGCACGTCATTCCAACGCACTTTAGCAGCAACGTAGAAGGGTGCCCGAAAAGCGCTAGGAAAGACATTGATTCAGCCCCGAGTCTTGGGTCCCAGCCCGCTGGCGGAACCGTTCCTTTTCCCTTTCGCCTTTTGCTCCGGTGGTGGGCAGCCATGAGCCAGGAGAGCCATGAGCCAGAACTGGAGAGCTTGAACTGTCGTGACAGTTTGCTCGCTAATAGAGTTTGCCAACGCCTAGTACCCTGCAGTGAGAGATTCCGCTCCGCGCCGGCCCGTGAGTGGCTTAACTGCGCGTTTGGGAAGAGTCGGCTTCTGACTTGTCAGATTTTCTCCCTCTATTTTTTTTTTGCTTTTTATTCCCATCCGGCAAGGATTCTTTTCCCAGAAATCCGGCAAGCCGGTGCGCTGCACCGCGCCGGCACGCGGGCGCAGATTGGAACTCCGGGGTCGACTGGCTCTGGGCAGCTGTCAGTATCGCCATTGCTGTCCCTGTGACGGATGTGGCGGATGCTTTCTGGCCTGTAAGCGAGCCCAATTGCTCCTGTTTGGCACGAGGCTTTTTCTCTCCTCCCTCTCTGCGAGACAAGCCAGCCCAATCTGGATCGACATGACAGTGTTGCGAATCCTAAATGGCTGCCGTACTGTCGGGAGAAACAAGGTAGTTGGATTGTCGCCTTGTAGCAGGTACATGCCCTGTGTGCCTCATCCATCCCTACCTACCTTAGTATAGCCACCGGAGGCGAAGGGATGGATGGCCGCCAATCCATTTCCCCTAGCACGTCGCCCCTGCTCTCGCCGCTCGGGACCCAAAGCTTCGATGGAGTCGTCCTCGTCCCACTCATCCGCGACGCTGGTCAACTAGACAGCCGTCCTGTCAACTAGCGGCGTCCCAGCGATCTGGGAACCGCAGAACCTGATGGAGGCCGTCGCCAGGGGTATCGAGATGGGTGGTTGGACCAAATTGCAGGCAATCAAAATAAATGATTGCGTTTGCTGAGACCTAGGGCAGCTGGATGGGTACTGAATACATTGCGCCAGCCAGCTTTTCTAGTTCCACACCTCTGACGTTGTGCGCGCCGGCGCATCCATTGTCCGGTTTGAGGCTAGAAAATCGACTGGAGACATGCCCAGGGCGGTCATTGTAGCCGAGTGCTCTCTGCCTCATGGTGAGGGGTTGGTTGTTCTACAACCTCCAAGAGGACCGAGAGCTTTTGGAAGACATTTGGCTCAGCCTCTGATTCTCACTTGCGCCTTGATGATGGCATAAACACGGCGAAATCTATGTTTCGTCATACGGGCCGTGTTGTGATTTTCTTTTTTGCTTTCTGCCAAGGACGTTGTCAGCCCCGCGATGCGATCTGCATCTGCCCTCCAGTTCAGCCTTCATGATCGCGCCAACTTTAAAAATTAAAAAAAAAAAAAAAAAAGAAAAAAAAAGAAAGAAAAAAGTTAGCAAAGTTATGTCCTACCTAGCATACACTGTCCTCGCTAGCACTCATCCCCGCCCATGATCTTCGGCATCATCCCTCGGCAACCATCCTATTTGCACGGGTGTCGACGTTCTGCGGGCGCGATACGAGTTTTCTAGCGGGATACATGCAAGCAGCCGTTCGCTGGCAATAGAGACGAGATGGAGGGGGTGCCTACGCAGCCATGAGGGGGTTGACCACTCCATCATGTCTGTGGTGTTGACTGCTAGTTGGCCGGTGCGCAGAAAATCATTTTGATATTACATCTGGGTCGAGGTCCATGCCATGACCTTGTGTCAACGTCAGGAAGGGCATCCTTCTCTTGAGTGCCTGCGCCGTCCCGTTCTGCGGGGGTGGAGGCGATGCTAGTAAGTTGGGCTCGGGCTTGGGGAAAGTTGGGCATGAAAGCGCCACTATTGATAGCCGAGCTGAGCATGATGTGCGGTAAATCTCATCGGAACCTGGATGAACAAAATTTGCGCAGTTTCGCCAGTAAGCGATGTGACAATCCCATGGCCAGGTTGGGAAAGGGCATTGCAAAGTCCATGTTGGTCTTGGATGGGTACATACGGATAGTAGATGCCCACGCATGTAGGGTCCGAGGGTGCGAAGTCAAGGACCTTGTCGATACTGGTACCGCCGTGAAAAAAGCGAGTGGTTGACTTGGCCAATTTGGATCACGCAGTCCAGGATCCGGTCATATGGCCAGTTTAATCGAGCGCAGGTTTGAGGCCGCCGGAGTGCACCATGGCCGTGGGACCCATCTGCGCTTTCAAGTCGGATTAACTTTGATAGACATGGCATGCAAAGAGTTTATGCGCCGCCGCCATTGCTGGAGTGGACACGGGCCGAGGGTTACCATCTCACGATATGCACGCAATGGCGCCCCAGAGTCCAGAGACACACAGTGTGAGAGTGGCCGTCTCAGACAAGCATTTTTGGTGGCTGGACAAAGGAGAAAGGACGGTTTTTATTTTATTTTATTTCATTTTATTCTTTCTTTTGGCTTCCCGCCCGTGCGGATAAACCGAAGAAGGAAAACAAAAGTCAATTGCAGTGTGGATTTGGTCGGAGATGAGGTCATGTTCCAGAAGTCTTCAGCGCAGGGGCGGCGGTTACATGGCGACTTGGCGGTTGCACTCGATGGCCGTTGGCGCCGCCATTTTCCCTGGGTCCCCTGGAAGCGCTTCAGACAACGGGGTAGCAGACGAAGACGGTGGGTGGATCTTGGACGAAGGGTGGTGAAGCCACATGGAAGCTCAATCAAATGTTCCTGGGCTGTCTTAGACCCAACAGCCAACAAACAGGCAGGCGCTCAGAGCCCGCAGTGTTTGCTCCCTATGGTTGCACTACGTGCCGCTTAAGAGGGACGGGGGAGACCGTGGTCCCGATGGCCGTCACCGTAATTAATGTTGTAAATGGACGGGTACGGACTAATGGAAAGGCGCCCCACAGGCATGGCGAAGATCCATGGTTGGAGCCGAGAATAGATCCGAGCATGATGACAACGGGACGTCAAAACGCGACTGGATGAGGGGAAGGGTCCACGGAAGGAGGCGAAGACAAAAAAAAAAAAAAGAAGAGGCGGTGACGACAGAGCGCGCACGCTCGCTCGAAGACCCCTCACCCTCACACTGACTGTTTAGCATGTAGAGCATTGGTGGTGAGGAAAACATATCTGTACGCAAGTGGCACCCGCTTCCCCAGTCGGGCAGTCGGTTTTAATTGAGGGTTGGCAGTTGGTTCCCGAGCGGGCAAGTACGGCCGGCGTAGCGTGCACACTATGGACTGACAGAGTAAGGCCGGTACCGTACGTACCCTGATGTATCCTAACCCCCCAGCGTCGTGTTAGGCCGCTGGGTTGGTTGGTTCTATGGAAACGGGCCAGAGCCGAGACATACGTAACCGCAAGAGCCCTCTTTGCATGTTTCGCGGCTAGTTGGGAGACTTTTGTGGCCGGTTGGCGACTATTGGGCTGGGGTAATCCTCATTTGGAGGGCGACATGACAGGCAAAGCGACAAGTACCACCCCTACACCCCGACAATGCCAGTCATCGATGGATTTATCGGTCATCTATGCAACATATGCTAGTTTCACGATTGTGCCACCGGGAGGCGCGTGCGTCATTCGAGCAGGATGTTCGAATGGACTGACACCCGTGGCGCTGACACAATACGCGCACTGACATCACTTAAGAGCAACGCGGCACCTAGCCCAGTAACTCGCTGCCCTGTACCAGGTGTCATGGATAAGTCGACTTGCCATGGCTGCTGGTCGTGGTCCAGACCCTTAGATCTATTCCGCCGCATCCACCTGCACAATGCTCTGCACTGCGGAGCAGTTTGGTCCTGCGCCTGCTTGTACCCTGCAAAGGGTCGTGGTTGGAAGACTGCCAGATGCCCGTCATCTAGGCCCGCGCTGCGCCTATTGGGTCACTCCCCACCTAAATCTCCCAGTTCTTACTGCATCGCATCAGCAAGTCAGCCTACACGCAGGTTCGCACGCAGCGACTCGGGGTTCCTCGTTGTTGGTGTCGTCTTGGGGGGGGGGGGGGGGGGGGGGGGGGGGGGGGGGGGGGGGGGGGGGGGGGGGGGGGGGGGGGGGGGGGGGGGGGGGGGGGGGGGGGGGGGGGGGGGGGGGGGGGGGGGGGGGGGGGGGGGGGG